>QAGG01000041.1:0-213454 GCA_003138045.1 Penicillium sp. MA 6036 | reverse complement strand
GGAAGACGAAGCAGCAACGGAAGACGAAGCAGCAACGGAAGACGAAGCAGCAACGGAAGACGAAGCAGCAACGGAAGACGAAGCAGCAGACGAGGAGAAGACCGAACTGCTAGAGGCAGCAGATGAGGCGGTGACGATCAAGGAAGAGCTTCCAGATGGGAGAGTAGCCGATGAAGAGACGCCACTGGACGCAGGCGAGGAAGAGGCCGGGTTGGAAGAAGCGGCAGATGATGGTGAAACAATGGAGCTGGAGGCGGAACCGATCACAGAGGACCCACTCTGAGCAGGGGTGCTAGCAGAGGCTGATGGGACAGTGACAATAACAGAGCTCGAAGCAGAGCCTGAGGGAACAGATCCCGAAGAGGTCTGAGTAACGAAGGTAGAAGCACCGGGGGTGCTGGTCGGGACAACAGTGCCAATGGACGAACCACTTCCAACAGGAGTAGAGGCCGAGACAGAGACAGAAACCGAGACAGAGGGGGTAAACGAGGGAGAAGAGGTAACAACCGCAGTCGAGCTCACACCAGTACTACTAGGAGTGCTGGAAGGAGTCGAGGTTGGAGGGTGATAGGCAACGACAGTGGGTGTGTTCTCAGGCCAAACACCTGGGGCAGTGTCGCAGGTTATAAGGCCATAGAAGCAGCCGATCTTCAAGGCCCAGACTGGCACGGCAACCATCTTGATCTTGACCAGGTACAGGCACGGACAGAAATGGGGGGTCACACAATATGCACGACGAGAGCACTAACGACTGACAGCTAGGGAAATGCGATACGAAATGCAGAACGAACGGACTTAGCTTGCGTGTGCCACCACATCAAGTGCATGATCATCACCTTTATACAACCCTCGTGGGTCGGCTACGGGCTTCAAGCCTATCGCCTTTTGTGTCTACCCATCTGCTACCGTTTAATTAGGTCTAGGATACTCTCGCTCCGATCTAAAATCTCACTCGGTGTGTCCACTTGTCTCTCCAGGTGGCGTTTAGCTTCTCTGGAAATGGGAGTAGGAGGCTAATTGCTCCTGCTCCCGAGAGGGGGGGCTGAGATCGGGTGATTTGTGAATGGGGAAATTCGAGAGACATCCGTAATGTTGGCATAGTCAAGCAGGGATGTAATTGGACAATCAGAATTTGATCTTGGCAGGGCCAGGTGAGAAATCTGCTGCAGGGGAGGGCCATGGCGTATGGTGGATGCGAGAATTAATTCCTTTGTCTAATTTGGTACTTCAGATAAAAAATAATAAATGAGTCGAAAAAGCGATGGACTCGATTTAGCCAATCGAAATATGGGACCATAACGCAGAGAGCAAAAAGAACCAGAAAAAAGCTCCGAAGGCACATTGCACCGCATACTGGGCCTTCGGGGCCGCCGCACATTCTCCTTAACGCCGAGGGCGCTATCACTAAGTGGGTAAAACTTGGGGCTCCCAAAGAAAAAATCAGCAAGCGGTGCGAGGTGCGCCCAGGGGCTTATCGGCCAAGCGGAGACCCGTCAGGTCCCAACCTTGGCGTGGGGAAGTCATTGGCGATGAGTTGTATGCAGTCTTGTACTTGTGCCTATTGTGGATCGTACTCGGATGTATCATGGATACGGAGGTGTATCGCCATACGACCATTACGGGGTAATTTTCAGTTACACGATCATACGGCGTTCCCGTCTTTCGTTTCCATCTCGGCCAACACCTTACCCTTTTGGGGTTTAGTAACTGGGACCTTTCGATGGAGAGCTTTGTGAGCATTTCGATTATTTGGCATTTTCGGCTGTTTCTTTTTGTTCTTTTCTTGCCAAGACTTTACACTATCCCCGGTTTGTCTCAACCAGCCAGCGCAGAACGGTATACTGATTCTAGCCCGTGCCTAATAGAATGCATCAATTCTCCTCAAGTTTCATTAATTAATTAATTTTTTCCATGTGCTATTTTTGTTTCTTTTCGAGATGCATCCGTTAGACTAGATACACCCTTTCATTCTGAAGAAAAGATGTGTCTGGAGATGAGCAAACGAGTGCGGTCAGGTACCCGGCCCAGGGTGTTGGATCGAGGTGTCAATTGCCACGATATCAATCGCATGGCCGTGCCACACATGGCAGCAAACATGCCCAAAAGGGAATTTAGCTCCACGCTCGTTGGCCAGCCCTGGTGCGTTCCTTAGTGGCTGACGGAGTCCTGAGTCCTGCATACAAAAGAAAAATTAAAAAAAAACCTTAGTGTGCTATTTTTGCCCCATGGTTTCGAGATCGTTGCTTTAATAGACGCCTAGACTGATCCCCGACCAGAGCGATTACCTTTGTCCCAAACAGTCGAAAAGAGGCGAAGCTATAGCTTTGTTTTTCCTTCTTTTTTTCCTAGCCCCCTGACACTGCAAGCAGGGGAACCCCGGGAGGCAAACTTGTGTGCTGAACTGAGGCTTGGAGAAGTGGGTATTCACTTGAGCCATTCCCCCCCACTACTCTTTACCTTATCACTTTGTCAACATAGCTTGTGCTCTCGCCGAATATTTTTTTTTGGCTCCCTTTGCCTTTTACAAAAAGTCGCTCGTTTAACATCACTATGTGCTGAGTGCATTTGAAAGGGTTTCATCTATACTTGGTTCATTATAACCTTGTCGCTCGGTTGGCGTCAACTATCGCAGACGAGGACTTGCCTCGAAAATGACGGACCACCTTCCGGTCAGGCCAAATCCCCTTGGCTGGGGATCCATGAAAGGGCATTGGTGGCAGTTTGTATGTTCTTTCTGGTTATCTTTACAACCTGACGAGAAGTGTTCTCGTGCTCGTGCTCGCCAGGGAAGCCATCGATGTGGTTTTGCTAACTCGGGGTACAGGTATTCATTGGAGTTTTGCTGCTCACTATCACCATTGGCTCTGCATCTATCATATATTCTGGAACGAGAAGACTACTCAAATATTACAAGGTAAGATATGACTAGGTTCTATCTACAAATGGTCGAAGGTTTGGATGTTGACTTGGGTCTATCTTTAGTCGAGACCGCCACCGGACGTTGTATCTTCCAGTGTCTCAACCCGTCTGAGCAAGCTCGCGAACCGAGAGCTTAACCTGGTCAACCTTCCTCCGCGTAAAACAAAGCCCGCGAGCTTTGGAGTTTACTTGGGTAGCTTTGAGAACCCACCCACTGCGTCACAGGAGAAGCTGTTGCAAGAATGGGACGTCTTGATCGTAGATCCATTCCAGAATGGTGTCGCCAAAGCCATTTCAAGACATCAACACACTCAGGTTCTGGGTCGTATTGATTTCGCAAAAGTTCTATCCGCCAAAGCATCTCCATTGGCTGTCGTCGAAAAGGTCGAGGAGCTGCTAGCCAGCAGCTTCAACGAAACTGCTTTCTCTGGTATACTACTGGCCAACTGGGAGGATGTCCTCCGCCCTACCGCCCGGCGAAAGCTCCTTGAGACCATCAGTGATCTTGGTTTAGCTGTATACCTCGAGACAGAGGGTCCCAAGTTCTTGAAAGACCGCAAAGCCGTGCAAAGTAGTGCTGTGGCTGGTTTGGTCATTCGCAATGCTAGCATCCTAGCACAGGGCGAGAAGCGCGACTACTTCCAGATGAGTGAGCTTCAAGCAACGATCAAGGCGTTTGTTTCCGAATCCTGCATGAGAGACTTTGTGGTCATGGCTTGGGAAACGGTTGACGACAATGTGACAATTCCAAACGCGATAGTCCGTCGGTCCATTCAATGGTGCGGCTTTTATAGCGCCATCACATGGATTGGCCCCGAATCTGCACTTCACGACGCTGACAAGAACGTTTCAACTCTCGAACCTCTCCCGGCTTTTGGCTGGTTGAAGGAAGCGGAAATAATGAAGACCCATGATGTTTGGCGTGCGAATCTGAACATCATGCCTTCGCCGGATGCCAACGATGGCTGGAACGTACTCAAGCCACTTTTCCCCGCTGTCGATGCGTTGCTAGACTCATCTGAATACGAATCGAAGGCCCTTGAAAGCCCAACAGCCCGACTCCGTGATCCCCCAGAGTGGGTCGCACAGGTGAAATCTCAGGGTAGCCCTCTCTCGGTCTCGATGTCCGGCATGGCTTATAACTCCCTCGGTTGTTTCCCTCTTGGTTCTGATTCCACACCACTCGCTTTCGCCGAAATTGTTCAGTCTCAACAACGTCTCAAATCCCTCAATCTGCTTCACCCCGTGCCGACCACCAAAATCCAGAGCATTGGAACATTATTGCGTCAATTCTATGACTCCTTGGACCTCTCTCAAGACGAGAATCATCTGGCAAGCTCGATCAGGGAGCTCGCTCACTGGGCGACCAATGACATGCTGCACGTGAACCTTGCGCTCGATTCCGGTCTACGCAAGAGCACCGACACCCGTTTCTGGGCTGTTTTCGAAATGGAGAACGACGGAATCGAGATCTACGTTTCTAAGAATGCACAAGGTCTGGCTGGAACTATTCTCCACACATTCCTCTCCGCCAAAGGATTCCCTCGACACGTCTGCTTTGATGCTGAAGCAACCTTCGCAACCTGGTCCCAAGATGTTTCTCCCGAAACTGGTCTGCCTCGTCGACTTATTCAAGATATCGACTGCCTTAGCCCTGAGGAGCGTCTGCTTCTTTTGCAGCATCTGTCTCTCACCGACGTTCACAATGAGCTCTCGGACGCCATCTGCGCATATATCCACAAGCAACTGGTCGACTCTCCTTCATTCGCTCAATTGAAGGCTCTCAACACAGTTGGGTATCTTGCAGAGTCCACTTCTACGGAGGAACTGATCAGATCTCGCATTGACTGGTACTTGGAGCAAGGTTGCAAGCATCCGTCGGTTGAGGCATCTCTGGAACTCTTCCACCAAGCCGACCGCGTGCTTTCCGACATCTTGAGATACCGCCGTGAAGATGATCTCGCTGCTATCACTGAAGGTCTCTGCGCTCTTGTTCAAGGTGGATCTGTTGACGCCTATGTGGATATGATGGCTCTTGCACTGTTCTGTGCTGCTCGAAAGGGTGCCTTCGATGAGATCTACGCCGAAGTGACTGATCGAAACCCACTGTTTAATAACCATCCCGACCAAGCTGCCGCGTTCGCCGAGTCTTTCGCCCTTGGATCTCGCTGTGAGGCGTACTTCGATGTGGCTCCGAGTGTGTTTGGAAAGCTCCTCTCTGATCGATTCAGGGCTTACTACGGAGACCACCAGCCGCCCAACTGGGCGAACGGTGCTCCTCAACTTGCTACCTCTTATGCCGGTGCCCAAATTGATGTGAACCCCGATGAGCAGCCCAAGGTCATGCGCGGCTACCAGCGTTTCACCTTCCTGAGTGTGTTTGCCATTCCTGCCCTGATTGACATCATCCTTCTGACCATGGTTGGACGTGGTCTTTATCTTTCTGCCGCCATGACCCACGAAGAACAAGACAGTGCTACCATGGCACTCATGATATCCTTGCTTCTTTCGGGTGCAATCGGTACCTGGATCGCTTGCGGTGGCCCATACTACCTCATCTCGATGGCCTTCGCAGCGGCGAACATGTTTGTCTTGATTCGCCTGATCGCCGGTATTGCCTTTACCGTGGCCGGTGGTTTGATTGGCTTCGTCGCCATTGCTGGTGTTCGTGGTCCTCGAGCTGGTATAATCTTCTACCTCTACCTGATCGCTCTGACAATCTACTTCTCGACTTTTGCCTCTCTTGCGAGTTTCAGTTACCCTGGCTCAAGCTTTTTGTCAGGTCGCAAGTCAATCATCTACTGCATTCCCATTCTCTTCTTGTCGCCAATCATCACAACTTGGGCTGGCAACGACTCTGCCATCTACCTTGCTGTCATCTATGTCTTCATTGGTGTACTCTTACTTTGCCTGCGCAATGTTACTTCCAAGTGGGTAACGTGGTACCAGAACGTTCGACGCACCGATGATACTGAGATCCGCAAATGGTACATCACTGCTCATGGAAACGACGACGAGAAGGTTTTTGCTGGGTTGAGTGATCCCGCTGCTCTCAAGCTGGCAAGAGAAGCTCTCTCAACGGAGGTCGTGACGGAAGCAAACCGCGGCATGTTCTCCAGGGCATCCAAAGACAAGCTGGTTGTTGAACTTTCCCGCGACTGGGAGTCAACCAACTTCCTTCTGGATTGGTACTGTCGCTACGCAGATGTCCCTCGCCCGATTGCGTTCAGCTCGGGCTGGAATATTCAGACAAAGGTGGCTCTCGACACTTTGCGCAATTCCCAGAAAGGTCTCCGTCTGCACAATGCATTTGTTCACTGGCGCCAGTCCAGCAAAGAGATTGGATGTGGTATCCTCTACTTCGTGATCGCACTTCTGGACAAATGGGTTCAGCTCCTTAGCGGTGATCGCATTCTCGGTCTTACAGGTGCTGTCAATGATGCCAATCGAATGGCCGTTGGCTTCGCTCTCGCTTACTATCTGATTGGAGCTGTGCTCATTGACACCAAAGCTCAAGAACTACACGATGCTCTTGGAAGCAAAACCCCGGACACTGTCAAGTCCGCAAAGGATATCCGTTTGGCTTTGAAAAGGGAGGTTCAACTCCGCCGAAAGGTCTACTGGCGAGTTCTGCTCAGATTCCTTTTGTGGCACGTATGGAGTTTGGCACTCGCTACTGCTCTTATCTGGACTTTCCAAGAAGCAGTCGAAGGCTTCATCATCTTCTTCTCCTATGTCTTGGCCTACACAGGTCTGATCTGGTACCAATACACGAAAATCTTTACTGGCCCGCACGCCCTCAAGCCTCTCATCACTGGTATCTGTGTTGGTTTGCCGGTCGGAATTGCCCTGAGGGTTACCTATCCTCATTTCCTTTACTCTCAAATCATTGGCCTTGGCATTGCCACCTGGACTGTTGCTTTCCTCTCAATCTGGAATGCCAAGATGGGGATGCCAAAGAAGGTTGACTCGCCGGTTGAGCTTGGCAGGACTTTCCACGCCTTCACCACCCCTTGGTCAGACCCCGAATGGTCTCAGCAGGAGCTGCAGACATTCTTTGAGAATTACTCGCTTCTGCCTAGTGATTCCAGATTCAGGTTGAACCCCGGAGTCCACCCAGGCGTGGAAATCAAGAGTGCGATGCTGTCTCGCAGAGAAGAGCTCAGGATTGAAGAGGCTTTCCCCTTCTCAAAGAACATTGTAAACTCTGCAATTTCATACTGGGAAAAGGGCGACGTCATCATCGAACTTGTTTCTCCCGGCTCTTTGGGCCCCGGTATTCGTGCTCTCAGCTGCAGCACTGGTAGTCAGTTGAAGCTGGCTATCACAGTTGGAGGACTTCTGGATGAGCGTCTCGATATTAGCGCCAATTGCCAAGTCATTGCCGAGACTCTGCTTCATGCTGTCACTGAATTGATGATGGGTGTTCCTCACGAATACGCATCGCTGGCAGGATCAATTGTCTCGGGTGGTGTCACACACACAATGGCTCGACAGCTTCGTGAGGAGGCCAACACCACTACAGTTGTGCGCTGGGCTAAGAAGGAACTTCTCCGTCAACTGTGCCTTGGATTCGAGGCTGATCTCCACTGGGATAAGCTTCCTAATGAGGTCCGCGATGTGTTATTGAAGCGTTGTCTGGGACAGCAATGCAGTCTTTCCGACAGCCAACGTCAATGGCTCCAGCAGAATCTTTGCAACTTCGACACCGATGACCTCGATATTCATGTCGCGCGTTGCAACCTTGGCGCAGCAACCGCGATCAGTGTTCTAGACTACGCTCATTGGGGAACAGGAGAAGCCGCACTCCCTAAGGAGCCTGAGACCTCAAAGTACATTTCTTACATGCCTCGAAAGCTTCCAATTGCTTTATCAATGATCAGATCTCCAGTGAGCTATGTCTACCACAAGCTTGGAACAATGGTGAAGTTCTTCGTTGTGGCTTTGGTCGCAGACCCAGAATTCCAAAGAGAGTTCCAACACGTCACTCAGGACCTGCCAACGGTGATCCGCGTGCCTACTGTCTTCCTGATGAACATGGTCTGGGTCTACTCCAAGCTCATGCAAGACTTCTGTCTCTCGTTCTTCTTGTTCCACGGTCGCCAGAATGTCAAGCGGCTGTGGGAAGAGACCAAGGGCATGACAATCCACATCAAGAAGAGCCGAGTCATTGTTCAGAGTCTGGATGGTACTTTCACCGCATTCAGACACCATGAAATTGACGGTGGCTTCAAGATGTATCACTATGCTGGCGAACACAAGACTGAGCCGAAGGAAGTCAAGTCTCTCAAGTATGTCAGTACGTACTCGGGTGAAATGCTGCTTCTTGTTAAGCAGGAATTCAAAGACGGCAAGGTGACCAACGAATACCACTACGACTACGCATCTCCTGGCAAGAAGGGGTTCAAACTCGGCAAGAAGTCCTCTTCTCGCATTCCCCTGGGACGTCGTTGCGTGTCGGGCGCAAACCACCTGCAAAGTGTGCAATACAACCGCAAGGGTCTCATCGAATCTGGTTCGTACATGAAGGACGGCAATCTCATTCGCTTCAAGTATCATTATCGCAAGAACCCTCGTTTCGGCGATGAGCTTTTGCGTGCTGAGTTCGTCTTGTCTCACATCAGCTGTACTGTGTCTTGGTGCGCGGCTCCGCGTCGTCATCCCGAGAAGGTCGAGCGCTGGATTCCTCACTCCAAGGTCACTGAAGCCAGCTTTGTTCAAGGCGCCGATGTCTATGAGAGTCGCTGGCTGTACGATCACAAGTTCCATCCCACAATCTTCACCACGATCAATGGACAGAAAATCCAGACTCCGCCCATGATTGAGCACGATTACCTCGGTGTCCTATCCAAGCCCAAATACACCAGCTTTGTGCATGACAACCCCTTCTTCTACTGCGACAATCTGCAATCCAATCTACTCACTCGAACCTTGGGACTCACCAAGAAGCGCTTTGTGGTTTCGACTTCGCGTGCTCGCTCACTGATGTGGAAAGCATGGAAGGACCGTGTGGACTTCGATGCCATCATTGTTCGCTGGATGGATGACCGCATTCTGCGCAGAGACAAGGTGCTCACACCCTACTGGCGCAGCCGTGATTGGGGTAATCTTGGATCTGCAAAGAAGTACATGGACCTTCGAGCCGATGCCATCATGGCCAGTGCCGACTTGGATGACAACATTTCCAGCTGGACCCCTCTCGCTGTGAAGATTACTGACTTGCTCAACTTTGGACCTGGAGGTGACGCAGTTGTCAACACTCGCTCGAAGAATTTCGGTACCGACACTGACAAAACTCTCCATGTCATGGCAGCCGACAATGGTACTTGGCCTAATGAAGGTGGTGGTGTCTCTGCTTGTCGCCGAGACATGATCAACTCCCTGCGAACTATCAAGTGGCACATGATTTGCGAGTCAGCAAACGACTTCGGTGTCCCCAAGCATCAGACCGAGCAGAACATTCAGTCTCTCAAGCTCATCCCGCTCTGGGGTATGGATTTCCTTACCCCGACTCACGGTCTCTTCCATAACAAGCTGGACGCCGAGGTTGACAATGTGACTTCTGCGAGCGAGTTCGACATCAAGATGAACTTCATTCCGATTCTGACAGCTTTGGTCAAGGGTGCCCGCGCGGTCCACCTGTCTAAATCGGATATTCACCAGGCCACGCGAGCACTGGTCAATCTGAACACATACTTCCAGGAATCCCGCCACTGGACCCAAGTGTGGAACAGTGATATGGTCAAGCAAAGTTGGCGCGACCTGTGGCTGACACAGGAAATGTCAAACACCATCCCGTCGTCTGAGTGGTTCGACACTGAGCTTCCTACTCTGGCATCCCTCGACGTCGCCCTAGAACTTTGGTACCGCTATCTCTTCATTTTCTCGATTCCTGTGCCCGAGAAGATTCCCTCGACCTTCCAGGCCTCGCACCACAGTGTCAGTGCCTCTTATGGAGTTGTGTGCAAGATCAAGCGTAACTGCACTTTGCAAATTTGGGATCACGCTATCAGTTGGCGTGAGACAAATCTTTGCTTGTCGTCTGCTCTTTGCAAACTCTCGCCCTTTGTTCGAAACTCTCTCCTTGGTCTGATGCGTATCACCTCCGTCTTGACTCTCCACCATGCCGACATCATTCTTCCTTGTGCCGATTTCTTCAACCCCGGTTGGGAGGTTGAGATTGGTACCTGCCAAGCACCATCGAGCATCGCAACACCTTCCGCCGAAAGATTGACCCAGTCGTCAACGGTATCACTGACATGCAGAAGTTTGCGCCCGTCAAGGAGATCAAATCTGAGCGTCCCACTGTGACCATGTTGTCTCATGTGTGGTATGCCAAGGATATCAAGACTGCTCTTCTCGCTGCAGATATCATCATCAACCAGTGGAAGTTCGATGAATACCACTTGGACATCTACGGTGCCATCGACAAAGCTCCTACTTACTCAACTGAGTGTCAGGAGATCATTGCATCGAAGGGTCTTCGGGGCAGAGTCACACTTTGTGGAACTGCTGACCCAATGAAGGTTTTGGAGAACACTTGGCTGTTCCTGAACTCTTCTCTGTCTGAGGGACTTCCACTTGCCCTGGGAGAGGCTGCTCTTACCGGTGCACCAGTCGTCTGCACAGACGTCGGTGCCTCTCTTCGAGTGCTCAGTGACCCAGATGACTTCTCCCGCTTCAGTGCTGTCGTGGCTCCCAACGACGCCCTTGCTCTAGCAAAAGCCCAAATCGGCATGCTTGCCATGCTGGGCGAATGGAGCAAGCACGCCGAGGACGCCTCACCCGCACCAGTCCTCACCTCTGCTCCCACTGCGGAAGACGTGACAGCAATCACCCGTCGCATGTACGAGAAGAGCGAACACCGTCGCAAACTCGGCATGATGACCCGCAAGATTGTGCAAAAGTCTTTCAGTGGTGACCGGTACCTGCGTGAGCACGAACAGATGCTCTGGATTGGTAAATCCGCCAAGATGATGGCTAGTCGCGCAGCGGGCGATCCAATCGAGCCCGCTGACGTGGCAGCTGCCATCGAGACAGGCGTCGATGAGGAGATCATCACAATCCCCCGCGGCGCGGTGCACTCGTGGCGCTCATCTGCCCAGTCTGGTATCTCTACACTGTACAGCTCCACGTCTCAGGCCCCTGGTCGGGGTACCTACCACCGTCCGATGTCTGATGCTTCCTTCATGAGCATGAGCAACATCTCCACGGATACCGAGTCCTTTGCTCGCTTGCCTGTCTTTGCGCCTAGGCAGTCCATGATGTCCACCAACTCCCCGGGCAACAAATCACCCTTGTGGACTTCGAGCCAGAGGCTGTCTGTGTTGAGTCCCCGCCCTCAGGCCCACTCCCGCGCTGGGTCCGGTGCACGCTCCGTCTCGACCGCTGGTCGGGAACAGCTGCGTGGTCTGCATCGTGAAGACTTCAATCCCTACCGTAATTCGGATGTGAGCGTTGCCAACAGAGATGACTTCCTGAAAGCTGGCGGACTCCTTCCCAGTGGTTAAGGCATTTTCCGTCCTAACCTGAGCTCCATGCTCTCATTCTACCACACCAACCTCCTCTATCCCTTGCACATACTGCACTCCTGTACACTTCTCTTTTTGCTATTTTGTTCATATTTGCATTTGTCGGTGTCTAATTAGGCTTTTGGAATAAGCCGATGGAAATATTTGAAAAAGCCAGGTGTCCATATGTTTGTTTTATCTTTATACCAGTTCGTGTCTGCCTGTTTGAAGCGTTGAGAAAATTGTGACATGCCTAGCGATTACTCCCTTATCATATTCTAGTCTTAATTACTCAATGCAAATCGACCATTAAATGCATGAATTCATCCCATTGTTATCCGAAATGTGCCAGATGCAGTATGTGCTTGATCTAGGGCAAAAGGCGATATATCCATAGCTGAGGCCATATTCAGTCTATCCAAGGTCAACTCTTGGAAGCAGACAAAATCCACGAAGAAACTCGTGGACAACAGTCTATTGGGGGTTCCGTGCCTTCTCAGATGGGTGATGGTTGGGGATTCGCAATGCGACTCCATTCCCCATTGAACGCATTGATGAGCCAGCTCGAAAGGCCTGTGTTGAAGATTAACTTCGTTCTTTAAGAAGAAAGGCTGAGGGTGATGAAACGGAAGAGAAGAAGACTTACGTTCGTAGACAATGGTGTGCGCGTTGTGGAAGTAGATAGAATGGTCAGAATCAGGGAACACCTGCATGTCGTAGTTGTCAATATTTGCCAAGTCCAGCTTGTCAATCAACACCAAGGTGTTTTGAAGATGAACATTATCATCAGCGACACCGTGCATGATCAAAAATCTGACGTTACGGCTCAGGGCGTCAACGTCGCTGATGGATGAATTGTCGTATCCTGAGGGGTTATGCTCAGGGGTGTGCATGTAGCGTTCTGTATAAATAGAGTCTGTAGGGGTGAGAATGCAAGTTAGTATTATGATGCGAATGAAGCTTAGGATGCTGGAGTGCTTACCGTAGAATCTCCAATCTGTTACTGGTGCTACGGCCATGCCGTATTGGAATGTTTCACCCGCATCTTGTTCAAGCACCTTGAGGGTCATGAAGCCTCCATAGCTCCAGCCCCAGATAGCCATACGAGTTTCGTCAACATAGCTCTTGCTGCCCCAAATTTTGCAGTCTCAATTTGATCGCGGGCTTCATAGTGACCGATGTTGCCGCGGATGATGCATCGAGCTTCTCTGCCGATGAACCCTGTGCCGCGGCCATCTACTGTCACAACAATATAGCCCAGACTTGAGGCGACATATGACTGGAAGTCGATCTGGAACTTGCGATCAACTGTTTGGGAGCCCGGCCCACCATACAAAAAGAAAAGTACCGGGTACTTTTTGGCAGGGTTGAAGTTTGGAGGGCGGCGCTCAACAACCTGGAGCGTGTAACCATCGACAGTTACATTGGAGTACACCTGCTCTGGAATAGCAAAGTCTTTCACCATCTTGACGAGTTCGGTGTTCTCCTCAATGAGGGTTTCAAAATCGATCTCGCCACCATGAGTGTTTATCACGGCCTGCCATGGTACCTCTGGGCCTTTGTAGCTCAGTAAACCATATCCGGCTCGGTCGGAGAACGAGACATCAAAGTATCCTGGCAAGGATGTATCAGTCAGAGACCGAAGGCCGGATCCGTCGAGTTTGACTGAGTATACATGACGCTGAGTCGGGGCCTCCTTCGTAGCAACAAAGTATACCAGACCCTTGTCTAGATTCACAGCCGATGGTGCCTTGACCACCTCCCAATTGCCCTTGGTCAGCATGATAGGCTCGGGATTCTCGAAAGGTGTGAAATAGGCCAAATGATCATAGCCTTCATATATAACAGTGTCAATGTAGCCATCATGCGGCCGGCCATTCTTTGGGTCGGCAGGAATGACACGAGTGGACTGTGAAGGCTCGACCCAGCCATTATCCAGAGATGCGACATCGTCTGATCGCACAAGTTTGCCGGTTCTAGCCTTCGTGTCCATGACAAATATCTTGACAATGTCGCTCTCTCGATTGGTCTCTCGAATCAAGACCTTGCCCTCAGACGCCCAAACAATCTCAATGATGATTCGCTCGGCGTCGTCAAAGTCCTCTGGCAAGTCAAATGAGAAAACCTCCGCTTTCTCAACATCGTAGAACTGTAGGGTGACGACCGGGTTCGGGCTGCCTGGCTTGGGGTATTTGATCTGGCTGACTTCGGGATAGTTCTCGAGTCCTGGAGGTGGCTCTTTGCCTGACGGCCGAGAAAGGAAGTACTGGACAGGGTATTCGGGGACAGCAGACTCGTTCGTTCTCAAGAACGCCAAAAATTTACCATCATCAGACCACCAAGTGCCTGTGTTGCCTTGGAAAACCTCTTCCTCATAGACCCAATCTGGAATACCGTAAAAGAGATCTTCGTTGCCATCTTTGGTAACGGTGTTCACTTTCAAGGAGCCCAGTTTCCGCAAGAAAAGGTTCTGCTCGCGAACAAAAATCACTGCATCGGATGTAGGCGACCATACTGCCAGCTGGACTCGGTCGCTCAGGTTGCCAGGGTCAAGTGGCTCGGCCTTCTGTGTCGCCACGTCGAATACCCAGTACTTTCCAAAGAACGAGTGTCTCCAATTGGACTGGGCATCAGTCATAACCAAGACCTTCTTCATGTCCGGACTGGGCCAGGTCTTGGTTGCTTGGTAGATCTTACCATCGAATGATATATAGCTCTTCTTCATCAACACTCTCGCCTCGAGGTTGTTGACGCCGTCCTTGCTGTTGCGGATGTCCTCCACCCGCAAATACGCATCCTGCTCTTCGCCTCTCTCTACTAGAAGACCATCCTCGCCATTCGGGCCTGCAATCCAAGAGATTGCATGGGCTCGAGGCTGCCAGGCGCCCTTCAAGACCTGCTCGAGGGTCACGGGATTGCCATTTTTGGCATCATCGGCAGAGGCAACTGGTTCATGAGTTGTTGCCGCTGTGTTGGACACGACGCCCGCCGTTGGAGTGGACGAAGTTGCCGTCTCAGGTCGCTTCTGTGCCAAGAACAGCACGAAGGCAAGTACCCAGCCTCCAACACAGAGCAGAACGAGCCCCCACAGGATCTGGCGCAGGCGGCTTGAAGAGCTTGCTTTCTTTTCATTCGGTATAAGGGGTTCTTCTGACCCTCTCTCCCCTCCATCCTCTATATCCCGGTATCTCTCCCCTTCTCCGTCCATCGGTATCGTGTTGCCTCCCTTGAGGCCCTCCATGAACGCTGCGGAGGCGATGGATAAGTCGGAGTCGGTTGAGGTTTGCGATGCAAGCGATTCGGACCGCTGACGGGCGAGCGGTGCGGACTCTGAGGTCCCTTCGTCGAGCTTCCCCATGATTGTTGCTGGTGGATCGGGGTTCACAGCGAAGCGTCCCGATCACGCTATCTCTCTTATCGCTGACCTCACTGAGACAAGCGCCAACGGAAATTGGGCGGGTAACTCTCGCGTGTATAATTATAAATTCACTGAGGGTTCATATCCCAGACTCGGTTTCAATTCCAAATTCTTGACTGTCGAGAGAAGAAGCTTCGAAAAGCTGGGGATGTTGTAAAACCCACGGACCGAGGCCATCTCTTGGCATGGACAAAGGGCTATTCAGACTTATCCAGCTCCGGAAATTCTTATTCATTCTCAATTCGGACATTGTGGAACAAGGATGTTGCCACCTGATCCAGAGATTAGCCAGTGACAAATTGTGAAAGTATCTGGTGTTCTGAGGCAGTAAACATACAATACGATGCCCATGTGCGGTATATCTTGGCCCTAGGGACAGTTTAAGTGTAGCCCTGGGGAGACCTCTGACCAAGTGCCCACACGAACTTGAAGGTACATAGATATACAGATGAATACGTCTCAATTATGTTACAAAGTCACAAACGTTTGAACCTTCCAAGGTTACAAGTTGGAGTCACAGTGTATTTCAAGTGAACGACTGTGACATCTAGACCTCAACACAACGCCAGCTTTGCATTGGAGATGTCTTCCATCATCCTACAGTACAGGGGCAAATTCGTGAATCCCATAGATAATGATGTAGCCAGAAGTTTGTACAAGTCCGAGAGTGATTTTATGTAGGAACGGGATATTTTTTTGAATTACTCATCGCGATTGATTCGCTTTCCATCATACAGCTCACGTTAGCGGCCGCCGAAGGGCTTTTACCGCGACAGAGCAATGTCATCAATTCTCATGATCATCTTCACAGTCTCCGCAGCCAGCTCAATTGCGCTGGTGCTGACCAACAGAGGCTGTAAGATGTTCTCCTCTGTGATATCGTCCTTAACACCGCCGCTGCGAATGCTGACACCAGCGTTGTGCTGGCCCTGGGCGTGACGGTGGCGGAGGTCGGTCACAACCTTGATGGAGTTGAGACCGGCGTTCTCGGCGAGGGTAGTGGGGATGACCTCCATGGCATCGGCGAAAGCCTTGAAGCAGATGGCTTCAGTTCCGGTAAGCTCACGGGAGCGCTTGGCGAGCGCGTGGGCAACCTCAACCTCGGGAGCACCACCACCAGCAATCATGGCGCGCTTCTTGACGAGGCAGCGGATGACACACAGAGCGTCGTGCAAAGAGCGCTCAGCCTCATCGAGAATGAGCTGTTAGCACCGCGGGCAACAATAGAAACAGTCTGGTTGTATGCGGTAAGAGGGGCCTTGATACCGGTGATCTTGACGTAACGAGCGCCGGAGGCCTGGACCTCCTCGACGAGGTCGGCGGTACCGAGCTTGTCCTCGGTGAAAGAGTCGACGTTGGCGACGGGCTTGCAGCCAAGAGACTTGCACAAGAACTCAACTTCATCACGCTCGATATCCTTGATGGCGAGAATCTTGAGACGGGAAAGGAAGTGCAGGGAGAGTTCGTTGACGGCATCACGGAGAATGGACTTCTGGATCAGAAGAACGTTACACTTGGTCTTCTGGATCTTCTTAACCATGTTGAGAAGGTATTGACGCTCTTCCTTCAGGATCTTGTCCATCTGGCGGTAGTCGTTAACCACGATCTGGTTTTCCATCTAAAGTTCAAAGTGTCAGTTTCAAATCCCCTGAGCGGTTGAAAGTGCAAACAACATACATCCGGCTTGGGAGGGCTCAGCTGGAATTGAATAAGACCTATCCGCGCCTTCTCGATTCTTGTGGGACCGCCGCCGCTCTTGATCACGGGCTGGTTGAGGACCACACCATCAATCATCTCGCTGTCCTCAATTGTGCCTCCAACCTTCTTAACAATGCGGATATCACGCAGATCAACATTCTCTGCAGTCTTCGGGTCGCAGACCTTCAAGACAGAGTCAACGGCCATGGGTCCCAGAAGTCCGGAGTGCTGGGACACAATCTTGGACGAGAGGGAAGTGGAGGCGGCTTGGAGGAGGGTGGCACGATCGGTGAGGTTAATAGGGCGGGACATGTTGTGAAGGATCTCGACGGCAGCACCGGCGGCTCTCTGGAAGGACTCGGCGATGACGGTGGGGTGAAGGCCCTTGGCCAGCAACTTTTCGGCGGCACCGAGCAGACTGCCAGCAATGACAACTACTGATGTTGTTCCATCACCAGCTTCGACATCTTGCGCGGCACTCAGATCGACAAGCATGCGAGCAGCGGGGTGCATCACGCTCATATCCTTCAACATGGTGTTTCCATCGTTGGTCTGCGGGGGTCAGTTGGGGCTCGGCGATGCTCGAATGGAAATGGGTTGCGTACGATGATAGTCTGTCCCTTGGCGGTTTGGATCTGAGGAGCATTAGCACATGTCTAATGCAGCAAAGCATGAAATATCCTCACCATCTTATCCATACCCCTGGGTCCCAATGACTATATTTCCGGTTAGCCCCTCATCACGGTCTCTTTCGGTCTGAACGATCGTACTGTGCGAATGGCATCGGAGACAGCTGTTTCAATGTCAGTTACGGCCCCGCCAGGTCCAGGAAGAGATACATACCCCGAGCAGCAAGAATGTTGGAGGCCCGCACGGCCATCGGCTTCTCCTTGTCCTGCATGCAATCAGAAATCAGCGATCCACAAACATAATTTTGAGGCATCGCACCTTGAAGGAGTTGTTGCCGGCGCTGCCCTGGGATACTGCGGCTGCCATTTTGAAAAGCTATATTCAAAATGAACCGTAGAAAATGAGTGAAAGGAGGTAGTTGGGTTGTTGTGGTGGAGGACACACAGGAAATTCTGCGAGGTTCTGGGGCGGTGATGAAGCTTGGCACTGATTAGTGAGGCTAGCTCGGCCACCACAGCTCTGCTACATCACCGTCGTTCAATACCCTACTATCTATCTGCTTTCCACCTCCTCACTATCGGAGCACGTTAAATCGGTGCATTCTGAATCCAGCTTTCAAATCACTGTTCACTTGGACCTTTTTTTTCTAGCAACCCGGCCGTTGGCTGTCAATACCTTTCACCATGCCTAGCGCCACGGGTCAGAACTGGGAGAAGTACCAGAAGACCTACGCCGACGACGAGGAGCAAGAAAAGAAGATCACACCCCTCACAGATGAGTAAGTTTGGACCGACTTACGATTCAATCCGCATACGGCGCGATGGCAATGATTGACTAACGCTTCAAACAGTGACATCGCAGTACTGAAGACCTATGGCGCCGCGCCGTACGCGAACGCACTGAAGAAGCTTGAGAAGGACATCAAGGATAAGCAGAACAGCGTCAACGAGAAGATTGGCGTCAAGGTGATTACTTGTCCAGCTCTTCTGGCCCCTTGCACAATGGAAGCTTACGCGGTCACAGGAATCCGACACCGGTCTTGCACCTCCACACCTTTGGGATGTTGCCGCCGATCGACAACGCATGGCTGAAGAGCAGCCGCTGCAAGTTGCACGCTGCACAAAGATTATTCAGGATGAGAAGGACTCGGACAAGAGCAAATATGTCATCAACGTGAAGCAGATCGCCAAGTTCGTTGTCAACCTCGGAGAACGGGTTAGTCCCACGGATATCGAAGAAGGCATGAGAGTTGGGTAAGTGTTTGTGACTGGCTTCGTGACTTGTTCAGCTCCTAATCCGTTTTGCAGTGTCGACCGCAATAAGTACCAAATTATGCTGCCCTTGCCGCCCAAGATCGACCCCAGCGTGACAATGATGACAGTCGAGGATAAGCCCGACGTTACATATGGCGATGTTGGTGGTTGCAAAGAACAGATTGAAAAGCTACGAGAAGTCGTCGAGATGCCGCTGCTATCGCCAGAACGTTTCGTGAACCTCGGTATCGATCCACCTAAGGGTGCCTTGCTCTACGGACCTCCCGGAACCGGAAAGACCCTTTGCGCCCGTGCAGTCGCAAACCGAACAGACGCCACTTTCATCCGTGTTATTGGTAGTGAATTGGTGCAGAAGTACGTCGGTGAGGGTGCTCGAATGGTCCGTGAGCTGTTTGAGATGGCCCGTACCAAGAAGGCGTGTATCATTTTCTTTGACGAAATTGATGCCGTCGGTGGTGCCCGTTTCGATGATGGTGCCGGTGGTGACAACGAAGTTCAGCGAACCATGTTGGAACTGATCACCCAACTGGATGGTTTCGATTCCCGCGGTAACATCAAGGTTATGTTCGCTACTAACCGACCTTCCACACTCGACCCTGCTCTCATGCGTCCCGGTCGTATCGATCGTAAGATCGAGTTCTCCCTACCTGACGTCGAGGGCCGTGCCAACATTCTCCGAATCCACGCCAAGAGCATGTCCGTCGAGCGTGATATTCGTTGGGAGCTGATCTCACGACTGTGTCCCAATGCTACCGGTGCCGAGCTTCGTAGTGTTGCCACTGAGGCCGGTATGTTTGCGATTCGTGCTCGCCGCAAGGTGGCCACCGAGAAGGACTTCCTGGCCTCCGTGGAGAAGGTTATCAAGGGTAACCTCAAGTTCAACTCGACCGCGACATACATGCAATACAACTAGAGCGGTCCCGACTTACTTGCATGGTGGATGGGATGTATGATCACAAGTGATTTGTTACGTGGGAGTTTATTCCTGGTCGACGCATTATAATCTAAACCAACTTCCTTTTGGACTTGACTTGTGTAATCTTTCCACCAAGCTATCATAATGCACACATTCAACGATGCTTAGACCTGTCCCACGCACTTCATGTCTGTTGATGGAAGGTTGCCTCTGGCCCCGGGGCTGCAGGCAATTTGGACGCTAGGGCATCCACTTGTAGTTAAACTGCGCTAGGGTCCATAGATCGTACTTCACATACTCCGCGGCATACACTTGCGAGTAAGTGTGAGTAAGTGAGAAGCGGAAGGAGGTATAAAGTCCCAAAAGGGAAGTATGAGTCGTGACTTCCGAAAATGGAAGCTACCTCCCCCGTTGTTTTCACGTTGCCTGCCTCAAGTTTATAAAGCCTCTCCTCTCCCATTTCTCTTCTTCCTCTTCTCTCTCTCTTCTCCAAAATCCCAAGCGGCTGGGCTTGCCCCTACCCTCTTGGGTCACAGACGTTTGGCGTTGCATCCCTGGTCCCCTAGGATGCATCCATTGTGGTCACTATCAAACTTTAGTTTCGAGCGAGTCGGCAAGCAGGGGAGTAGTAGGGGGGCACCCCGAAGCTTTGATCCTGTGTGGCTAACTTCCGAAATACATTTGTAGGGTACATATGTAAACAATCACAACATATGACCCCAGAGTTATCTTCTAGTATTCCGGTATTGCTTCCAAGGTTGCAAATATGACATCAGGTATATCAAGATTCAAGGACATCCATGGATGCACTTTGTTCACGGCTGAAGGTGGCAGAGCTGTTTGTGTGTGTGCATACGTCCAGCCCATGCCCAGGTGCCTCTTTGCAGGCTGAACAGATCCTACTCGTCCAACCATGGCACCTGTGATCTCGCAGGCATAGACCAGGAAATGTGTTATCAGTTTTCATTTTTTGTTAACAAGTTGGTGTCTAGGGGTAGTATATTTGAGCTGGATGGGTTCGGGCTATATGAATAGCCCGTAGTGAAACATATCTGGGGAAACCCCAGACTTCATATAGAAGACAAGGGAGGGAATCTGAAATGCCTAAGACGATTCATGAGAGTCTAGTATCAGAGTAGACCGGTTTCCACCCCAGAGTAAAGCAAGACAGTGTCTACCGTATCCTTCCGGCATCCAGCGCAGGCCGGCAAAACGTATCGTGGACACATGCCATCTGACCAATCACGAGGGACCGGCTGCCCGAGGTTGCTTTGGATTGGCGGCACGCTGATTGGCTCGTTCGGCCCCGGTCCTCCCCGTCGGCACTGCGAGGAGATTAGGTCAGCTTTTTCCAACCGCAACCCGGCCTTGACGAATGTGTCCTTGAAGCCATTCCAATCTCCCCTCTTGAGTTAAGCCTGTCACCGGTAGTCGGTGCCTCTGTTGTCTTTTTTTTGGTTCATTGGAGAGATTCAATTTCTCTTTTGATCCGTAATCATGAGCTCCATGAGCCTGCGGAGCCTAGCTCCTGCATCCAAGGTGAGCAGCGGATTTTCGGCCCGCCTGCAACAATACTGACGATTTCATTTCTCCAGGTTTCCCGTGTCTTGGGTAACCAGAGACGTCTGTTCTCTTCCTCAAGGCCTGCGGGTGCGTATTCGACCCCCCATTGTGTCGCCTTTCGCCCTACTGACAATTGCGCCAGCCCGGATTTTCGCCAACCAGCCTCTGCGCGGCAAGGAGTCCCTTAACTACTTGACCGACAAGTACCCCATCATTGTAAGACAACACCCCGACATATGGACGTGAGAGCTGGATCTGACCAGTGCAGGACCACGAGTACGATGCCGTCGTTGTTGGTGCCGGTGGTGCCGGTCTGCGCGCCGCCTTCGGTCTCGCCGAAGCTGGATTCAACACTGCTTGTGTCTCCAAGCTCTTCCCTACAAGAAGTCACACTGTCGCCGCCCAGGGTGGTATCAACGCCGCTCTTGGAAAGTAGGTTGTCCATTGACGGTTTGAAACGCGTTCGGTTATCTGACAGGATTCTAGCATGCACGAGGATGACTGGAGATGGCACATGTACGATACCGTGAAGGGTTCCGATTGGCTCGGTGACCAGGACGCTATTCACTACATGACCCGCGAGGCTCCCGCCAGTGTCCGCGAGCTTGAGGGTTACGGTTGCCCCTTCTCCCGTACCGAGGATGGACGTATCTACCAGCGTGCTTTCGGTGGTCAGTCCAAGGATTTCGGCAAGGGTGGTCAGGCCTACCGTTGCGCCGCCGCCGCCGATCGTACCGGTCACGCTCTTCTGCACACTCTCTACGGACAGTCGCTCCGCCACAACACCAACTACTTCATCGAATACTTTGCTCTCGATCTGATCATGGAGGGTGGTGAGTGCCGCGGTATCATCGCCTACAACCAGGAGGACGGTACCCTGCACCGCTTCAAGGCTCACCACACCGTTCTGGCCACCGGTGGTTACGGACGCGCCTACTTCTCTTGCACCTCCGCCCACACCTGTACCGGTGACGGTATGGCCATGGTCGCCCGTGCCGGTCTCCCTAACCAGGATCTGGAGTTCGTCCAGTTCCACCCCACTGGTATCTACGGTGCCGGTTGCTTGATCACCGAGGGTTCCCGCGGTGAGGGTGGTTACCTGCTCAACTCCGAGGGTGAGCGTTTCATGGAGCGTTACGCTCCTACCGCCAAGGATCTTGCTTCCCGTGACGTTGTCTCCCGTTCCATGACCCTGGAGATCCGTGAGGGCCGCGGTGTCGGTCCCGAGAAGGACCACATCTACCTCCAGCTCAGCCACTTGCCCGCTGAGCTCCTCCACGAGCGTCTGCCCGGTATCTCCGAGACCGCCTCCATTTTCGCCGGTGTCGATGTCACCAAGCAGCCCATTCCCGTTCTGCCCACCGTCCACTACAACATGGGTGGTATCCCCACTAAGTACACTGGTGAGGTTCTGGATGTGGATGAGAGCGGTAACGAGAAGGTCGTTCCCGGTCTGTACGCCTGTGGTGAGGCCGCCTGTGTGTCCGTCCACGGTGCCAACCGTCTGGGTGCCAACTCCCTGCTCGATCTGATTGTCTTCGGTCGTGCCGTTTCTCACCGTGTCCGTGACATTGCCACCCCCGGAAAGCCCCACAAGGAGCTCGCCTCCGACGCCGGTGCCCAGTCCATCAAGGACCTCGACTACGCCCGTACCGCCGACGGTCCCAAGTCCACCCACGAAGTCCGCAACGCCATGCAGAAGACCATGCAGACTGATGTCAGCGTTTTCCGTACCCAGGAGAGCTTGGACGAGGGTGTTGAGAAGGTCAATGCCGTTGACCAGCTCTACTCCCAGGTCGGTACCAAGGACCGCAGCATGATCTGGAACTCCGATCTTGTTGAGACCCTTGAGCTCCGCAACCTGCTGACTTGCGCGTACGTATCACTGATCTGAAATCCCTTAATACCCATTACTAACATGCGCCTCACAGTACCCAAACTGCCGCTTCCGCCGCTGCCCGTAAGGAGTCTCGTGGTGCCCACGCCCGCGAGGACTTCCCCGACCGTGACGACGAGAACTGGATGAAGCACACTCTGTCTTGGCAGAAGAAGCCCCACGGCGAGGTCAAGCTCGGCTACCGTGGCGTTGTCGCCGACACCCTGGACGCTGAGGAGTGCAAGCCTGTCCCACCTTTCAAGCGTACCTACTAAGGGCGCTTTTTGGTAATCAAACAATACGGAGGATACCACGGAGTTGTTTCAGATGAACCCTGCGGACGCCCTCTCGATGGGTTGAGATAAACCCATGGCTTGTGGCGCATCCAGTTCCGTTTCAAGGGGTGACATCTATGAAAAAGACCTTTTTTTTATTGACTGTGTTACTTACCATCCTGTAAAGCCATATTTTTTCCTTTATCTTAACGGGCGAAGATCTGGTGTACTGAGTGCTTTTCTCTCAGTTTGTCTCATATTGAATTTATTTATTTTTCTTAATCTTTGAATTTGTGATATTCTTGGCTCATTCTACAGTTAGGGTTAGGTGGCTACGAGAGGCCTTCTAGAACTGTGCCTTTCTTTTCACTCGGGAAGTCTCTTGGCTTCCAAGGTTGGTGCTTTCCCGAACAAAGAGAATAGAAACTTGCCCAGATCATCGAACAGTCTGTTCATCTGCGGTGGTTTGGTTTTGGGGGACTTGATCTTGATGCTGATAGGCCAATCCCGAGCAAACAGACCACAAGTCGAAGTCGACATCCACGTTTGACTCAGTCCACGGGTGAAAGAGCAACTTACTAACATAGTAAGCCCAACCACGATTTATTCGGCAAAAGATGGCTCATGATACTATTATTGGCATGCCATTGCCACCCTTGACCGGAGGACAAAGAGACCCCTGCCGTCTTTCAAGGTCGGGTCCATGGCATCCACTCCGCTTCTGATCTTGCAGAAAGCAATGATATCTGTCGAGCCCATGACCCGTGTTTGTTTTCACTCTGCAGTCTTCCCTGCTGAGCGATCTTGACCCTGGACTGACTGTTGAAGGGACGTGTTCTCGGCTTGCGCTCGTTCGGTGCTAAGCTCTACAGCACGAAATCAAATCCACCACTTCGGTCCTTGACCATTGAGATCAAACACCAAGTATGGATCCCCTCGGGGCTCTTTTCCCTCGGGATGCCAGTGCCTGTGAAGCAGGCAAGCTGTGGTATGTCTGCACAATAGGCAGCTTTCGTGGATGCTGCTCAACCGACCCGTGTACAACGGGAGTGTGTTCTGAGAATGAGGATGATGCTACGACGACCTCGGCAACAAGTCTCTCGGACCTGGAGCTGTCGACCGCGACCGTTGGGGCTGTCAATAGACTTCCCAATGTGACACCTAGAACGACCACAACCTCGTCGATGACTACATTGACCGAAGCAGTCACGGTTTCATCAGACACTCCAACGTCGACGGTGTCTGCCACTCCAACATCCCAAACCACAACATCGTCTTCAGGTTCGGAGCTTTCCACATCTACTAGCAAATCTACTTACCCGGTCTCTGCTACCAAAGATGTCGCAGCTTCTCCATCCAGCACGCCCACCGCAATCCCCAGTGCCGCATCTTCAAATCGCGGGGCCATAATCGGTGGGGTGCTAGGAGGTCTAGCAGCTGCGGCACTGATTGCCATTCTAATCTTCTGCTGTCTTCGCCGGAGAAAAACGCAGAGGAAATACAGAAGACGTTCAACAGCTCTGCCATGGTGGTATCCTCACAGCCGAGTCCCAAAAGACCAAGCAGCCGGGTCCGAGATGAAAGAGCCACAGTCCTCCTATGATAGCGAGGCATCTAGTACGCAACCCCCAACAATAACTCGAGAATCGATATTCTAACTCTGCAACCCTAGGATCATTGACAACATCAAGCACTGTGTCTCCAGGCACCATAGGAGTCACACCAGGCATCCACCTCACCCCCGACCTGGTACTAACCTCATCCTCAACAAACCTCATCTCCTTCTCGCCGCAGAAGCAACAGCTCCCACCCACACCGCCCATATCAACAGAACTCTTCGCTTCAGTCCCTCAACGCCACGGCTTCACACCCGAGCTACCAGACACAGGCTTCCCACGGCCACGCGCCGAACTAGCCTCACACCAGCAAAGTGAGTGGATAAATATACCAATTGGCCAGCGCCGTCAGACACCTAGGAGCGCTAGAGCCAGTCCCCGAGCGTGGGGATCGACCACTCTCACGCCTATAGCAGCGAGCCCGCGCGAGAGTCCAATCCGGGAGACCAGGCCTGAAGCCGGACCGTGCAGCCAAGTAGATACCAGCGATGTGTCTGATCCCATGAGGCAAGTCATCACTGCTGATGGGGTCGTGCTGGGAGCGAATTTGGATCGGTATTCTAATGGGCTGGAGATTGCTCGGTCTTTGGACCAGCAGAGAGGTGGGAGTACCGAGCCTGTTGGTACGGATCATGTCATGAGCTTCATGCAGTATGGTGGATCAGAGGGTGGTAATGGACTTGGGATCAGGGGTGCTGGTAGTGGTTCCACTGGCCGGGGTAGAACGGATATCGAGAGATCCGACATGGATCGACCGGTTGTGGGTGGTGAGGATGTAGAGGGTGATGTGCCGCCTGCTTATGAGGCGCATGATGACCCGCTTCAGCCGGAGATCAAGTCCCCGACTGGAAGGATGGGAATGAGCCCGAGAGGTCTTTGATGATTCAAGATCTTTCCCAAGTTAGAGGCCAGTGCTGTTTGTTCACGAGTTCTAAGGCCGTGTTGAAATTGGTGTTTTAGATAGGGTAATGTCTGATGAGACTTGATGAGTTACTACGCCTGTCCACGGGTGCCCATATGATTGCTGTTTGAAAATTTGACGTATCCAGACAAGTCAATTCCAATATTCATTTTGTCTAATCCAAACCCCAACATTTTGTTATATTTCATATATCATATCCGAGAAATTTACAGCAGCTTCTTCAGCACGGCAGTCTGTTCCAGGACTGCACGCTTGCTGGTTCCACCGATAGCGTCCTTCAGCTCGACAGCACGCTCGTAGTCCAAGCAAGCCTGGACGTCAGCACCGAAGCGAGAGTCGATCTGTTGGAGCTGCTCCAGGGAGAGTGTGTCCATGGGAACACTGGTGTTCTCGGCCAGAGCAACGACGCGGCCAGAGATGTGGTGTCCCTCACGGAAAGGAACGCCCTTGCGGACGAGGTAGTCGGCAATTTCGGTAGCCAGCATCTCAGGAGCCAACGCGGCGATCATCTTCTCGGGGATGACGGTGAGAGTGGAGAGCACACCGGTTCCAATCTGGATGCTGTCGCTGACAGTCTTGACGTGGTCGAGCATGGGCTCAACGCTCTCCTGCAGATCCTTGTTGTAGGTGGTGGGCAGACCCTTAATGGTGCACATAAGACCGGCCATTTGACCGAAGGCACGGCCAGCCTTGCCACGGAGGAGCTCCAGGCTGTCGGCGTTCTTCTTCTGGGGCATGAGGGACGATCCGGTGGAGTAGGCGTCCGACAGACGAACGAAACCGAACTCCAGACTGCTGTAGATAATCAGATCCTCGGCCCAGCGAGAGATCTTGAGCATGAAAGAGCTACCCCACTGCATAGTCTCCATAGCGAAGTCACGGTCCGCAACAGCGTTCATGGAGTTGTACAGCAAGCCATCGAAGCCGAGCTCCTTGGCCATAGCCTCACGGTCGATGTTGAAGCAGTTACCGGCAAGCGCACCGGTGCCGAGGGGGCTCTTGTTGACGCGAGCAATAACCTCGCGCAGGCGCTGCAGCTCGCTGGCGAAAGCAGTAGCGTGTGACAGGATCCAGTGGGACCAGCGGACGGGCTGGGCCTTCTGCAAGTGAGTGTAACCGGGCATGAGGTAGTCGATATCGTTCTCGGCACGGGCGATGGAGACCTTGATCAGGTTGCAGAGGTGCTCGTCGATCAGGCGCAGCTCGTCGCGGAGCCACAGGCGCATGTCCGTGGCGATCTGCTCGTTGCGCGACCGGCCGGTGTGCAGCTTACCGCCGATTTCCTTGCCGATGATTTCGCCGAGGCGGCGCTCGTTGGCAGTGTGGATGTCCTCGTCGTTCTCCTTGGCGACGAAGGTGTTGGTTTCCCATTCCTTGGCGATCTCCTTGAAGCCACGCTCGATCTCAGCGAACTCTTGTGGGGTGAGGATGCCGGAGTTGGTGTTGGCGCGGGCGAAGGCGATAGAGCCGGCAATGTCCTGCTTCCAGAACACACGGTCATAGGGCAGAGACATGTTGTATTGGACCATGAGGGGGTCAAGGCCCTCTGTTTTTCCGACGAATGAGTCAGTGGGTTTTTTGGTGGGATGGAGGGGTTGCGGTACTCACGGGTGAAGCGGCCTCCCCAGAGCATGTTTTCAGCGACACCTTTGGAATTGCTCATTTTGACTGATGTGTGATTGTTCAATGGCTTGGAAATGGAAGAAAAAAGAGAAGAAGAAAGTCTTGAGTGCACCCCCTGCATCGTGGAATCACGGCCGATCATCGGTACGCTAAACCCAATTAGGCATATCTGGGGACTATGACTCAATCTTGTTGACCTTCAACACTTCAACACTTCCATTGGACCATAGCAGCCACTCGACACATGGCTGTGGGAAGCTCCAGGGCTAATCTGGGCTCGATGCAGATATGCATGTTGGAAGATAATCCATTATGCCACAAACCTTCATTTCGAACTTACTCGCCCCGACGTCAATCAAAGGCGCAAAATATATAGTTCGAGATATGTGCAAAAATAACCCGCCTACCCGATGAGTATTCAAACCGATTGGATGAATTATACTTCCAAGGTTGGAGCCTCGAAAAAATCTAACGAGATGTGACTTGTATTCCAAGGTTACTCCGGAGAATGTGTAGATATCCCTCTATTCTTGTAATTCCAGCCAAGGCGCTCTCCAGGGCTACAGCAGACCATTATCTAAAAGACTTTGGTCCAGCATGGGAGATTGAAGTTCTCCGTATTCAATCACACAATTCAATGACAGTCCAGGCGACAGTCGTCAAGACATGGCCTCCAATCTTTTCCATGACCCTGCGACTAGCCTTGTTGACCCCAGAGACATCTGTATGCGCCCAAGCCTCGACCTGATCACGAGTTTGCCTATTCTCAAAATCGAAACTGCCGGACCCGAACACACCATCGGACGCCATTCCCCGGCACATGACTGCCTTCGATAACGCAACTGCAAGCCCACAGCCACGATGTTCCGGTTCAACATGCAGAGTCGCTAGCGAACCGTCCATCCCCAAGAAACCCCAAGCGATAGGCTGTTCTTCAGCGTCCTTATCGGCAGGCTCAGAATCTTGATAGATCGCCACACCGGGCATTGTAGAGAGCTGTGACCTTGGTCGAGGAATACTTGTACGACTCTGCACAAGATCTAAATGCTTAGACTGAACACCCTCTCTGCCTTCGCGATCATGAAACCTATATCCGACCGGGAGAGGTGAATCGGCAGATTTATGATCAGCAGAGCTTCTAGACTCTTCTCCGGGGCCAAAGTCAGATCTTCGGAAAAAGTACTTGTAGTAAGGTGGATCATCCAAGCGATGGACCCGAATGCTGGGTAAAGGATCCGACGATGTGTAGGTTCCTGATCGCTGCAGGAGCATACAGAGACCAGTATGAAGACTGCCAATGAGGAAAGCCCGGGGATCAGGCGCGGGGATCAGGGGCACACCTCTATTGACAATGGGGATTGTGTTGGAAACGGGGGCCGAGGAGATCTGAGTTTCAGCCGTAGATGTGGCTTGGGCTGACTTTTCCAAAGATGACAGGTACGATGGCAGCAAGTGGATTTTCACATATGACAGCAGGGCTAAGAGCTGCGCGCGGCCCAGATCTAGCGTAGCCTGGCTAGCGGAAAAGGAAGAGACAATGGATTTGTTGGAATTTGCATTGTCATTTCCCCTGTTACTATTCGTAGATTGTGGAAGCGAGTCGCGTTCCACCTTTAATAAGTTTGCGGCAGTGGTCGCACTATCGCTGACAGCGTCGATCGGCTGAATTGACGTGTGCTCCGCTTCGAGGCTGGAGTAAATGAGCATTTGGGTCTCCCGACCACGAAAGAGATCCACTCGCGCAGCCAGCCACGGCTTCTCACCAGGGGTTGACCCGGGCGGGAAGGTCGCGAGCAATTGGGCTGTTTCAAACGGAAAAGCGATGCCATGCTGGATCCGTCGTAGCAACGTCAAGCTATAGGGCAGATGAGATACGAGCGCCGGCATCAATGTGGCAGCATCGTGCCGGTAGATGCATTCTGACTGCATTGTGGACTTGGCGAATACCCGTGTACCTGGATCCGGGGCGCTTTTTTTTTTCGCAGGGAGTGCTCTGTTCGGGTATTATCAGGACTATCACCCAGGAACCAAAACTAGTTCGATAAATGGCAGATTGTCAGAATGCCGGGCTGTCATGAGTCAGACTGTGGGCCGGAGATTAGGGTCATCGCGTGATTGTTAGTCGCTCTCCGAGCAAGGCCGAGCTAAGCCGCACTTAATTTGATCGGGCTAATCTGCCTTTCGGATCTGGGATGGATAAATCAACCCTTTCTAAGGAGTCCCAAGTATTTGTCACGCTATTTAACTGGTCTGTGCCTGTGGCGGTGCGGCACTATCGATTTAGACGGGGGATCCGCGGGCGATCTCTGTCAGTTTACATTGGCGCTAGAAGGATCGGTCTTTTTCTTTCTTTGACAGGAGGACTTTTGGATTGCTAGTGGAGGATTTCTTCCCTGGGGTACGGAAATTTCAAGATTTTATCTGCAGGGACACCATGTGAACCCCACTGTGATACCATCGGGCTGGAACTGGCTTGCTCGTCACAATTTGTTGTTTTCCCGAGCAGAACAAACGAAAGATCAAATTGACAAAGGAAAAGATAAACAAAGGAATTCGTATCTCATGAATGCAATCTCCTAAAAGGGAGTTCGCGCGCCAACCATCCAATCCTCCATTGCGAGCCATTCACTCCATCGGGCTTCGGCCACTCGTATCTCATCCTCCGAGGGATCGCGCAGGGGTCTCAGGAAAGGAGTTTGCTCATCTGGTGAAATATCGTAGGCTGCCTTGGTGGCGGCCCAACCGCTGCTTTTGGCCGTAAAGAGATAGTTTGCGCGCTCTTGTTTGTAGATGCACCCGATACCAGCCTCCCAGTCACCCCCAAAGAAGCCTTGCAAGATCGAAGGAGAGTCTTGCGCCGTGACAATCAGCCGGCGGATGTACGGCCGGAGCGAAACGAATGGTAGCGACCCGGATTCAGAAGACGAGAGATAGCTTTCAGAAGGATGCTGACAAGGAAGTCGGATGTTGATGAAGGCGGCAATGGATTGCACGGCCGGGGTGTGCTGGCTATGGTCGATGAAGTGCTGGACACAGTTCTTGTAGCGCGGGTACCAGCCGGTGGGGTCAATGCGACCAAAGTCACTGTCGCTGAGGATCGACTGGACCTCCGGATTGTTCAATCTCTCGTCGGAACGCTCGCGCCTATCCGAGATGCGTTCAGCGCCTCGATCGGATCCTGAACCAAGGGAAGACATCTCAGAATACTGCCCAGTTTGCAACCGGGGCGACCAGCATGAAGCCGGCAAAAGGGCGGACTTACGAGGAGCGGGACAGTCGCGAGAATAAGGATCGCGCATGTCCATACGTGGGGAGTTTTCCCAGCACTCTCTTCCGGAACCCTGCATGCTCAGTGACATTTCCAACAGTCGACATGTGTATTTGATAAGTAGAAGATTTGAAGAAGTTCAAGACTGGCTTGGAGATCTAGACTGGATCAGATGGAATTGGGTTGTGAGTCTGGGGGAGCCCAAAGCCTTATAGCTCCGCGCTGGAGCGCGGACGGGGAAGACCGATCCATCAAGGGTGCCCAAATCGATAACCTTGGAAGATCACGACGGACTAGTTCGGTCTTTCGGAGGGGTTAAGGCAGGGTGGATCGGGCAAGCTATCGAAGAACAAGCTTGAGCCACAGATGTGGTCACTAGCCACCGGTGAGCCACGGACAGACCGAGGATGTGGCTCGTGCGCTTATCCCGAAGTGGCAAGGGGCCTGTGGCTGTGAACCTACAATGCAATTGTCGACTAGTCCTCACACGGCAACCCCCATTGTCGATCTAGATTCCTTAGTGCGTTCAATAGTTCGAGCCTAGTCACTCGGCACTATCTCACCCTCTATTACAATGATTTGGAAGGGCTAGTGGGAGATCAGACACCTCGCATTTACCCTTTGGTGTTTTTTTCGCTTTTTTTCGCTTCACTTTTTTAGTAAATCCACATCTCTAAACTTCTTAGACTCGCTTATTCTTTCGTTATTCGACCTGTGCGAGATTTGACAGTTCTCAAGCCCACTCTCTCACAATTGATGATTTAATCCATTGATAGTTTCTCCCTAGTACGCGTAATGTGGGATCACGGATCGGTTCGGGGTGTGGAACTGATATCACAGATCACGGAAGATCCGCCAAATCCAGTTTCTTGTAGCATTACGTTGCAGGACAAGGATGTTCTGTGGGAAGGTATGACAACATTTGACTATAATTAAAATAATCAAAAAACGTGTACAATATGCAAGGGGTAAAAGTAGAACGAGACGGCAGAGTTCGTGGTTGTTCTGCAAGTTGCCTGCAGGGATTATGCCTGCGAACGCAGAGAAATAAATGAAAATGACTAAAATAAGTCAATCTAAGTAAATTAAGGAAATGAATTAAATGAACCCCTCGTATTCAGTGACTTGCCCACATCGGGCACCCCGATAGATCGGTTGAATCGGTTGACGCTCAGACACCCGTCGGCCGCCAATGACAAGGCCCCGCTTGCCTGAATCGTGGGCCTGGCAGCACCCGACTTCCTGGGTGTAATTAAGATCGTATCTATCCACGCTGGATCTTCCCCCGCTTCCAAATTCCGTTGCGGCTGACTTGAATCGTGTTTTAAATGCAGCCCATATCCCAACTTAACAGCCTTGCATACTTCGCAACCTTGTCCTTCACCCGCATTTACTTCCAAGGGTTCCCAGTTACACTTAGTATACTCAGCCCTCTCAACACCACTCTACACAACTTCTCTACACATCCCCCACCATGGGTTACAAAACCAACTACGAGCCTTACGTGAGTAACATCCATATCTGATCAAGGATAAATCTGACTTATGTTCCGTGACAGTCTCGAGGAAGCATTGATAGCAGACGCTCGCCTCCACCAGATGAATTGCTTTCGCCGTTAGCAGGGCTCTACCCGCATGTTGCGGCCCTCCAGCCACAGTACAACCCAAGCAACTGCACATTCACTGGATACCAAGACACGGATTATTGGGCTGCGGCCTACACGACACAGCCTTTAGAAAAGTCTTACACGTTAACTCGTCGTGGAACGGGTAAGTCCGATATTATTACATTATACTATTCGCACATTCTAACAGATTTATAGATGGTCTTCCATGCCGATTTGTCTCTAAACTACGCCGGCTCCTAAGCCGAGACGACCTCAAGTACCGCCGGACATCCCGAGCGACGGCATGAACTGCCAACCTGCCTCTTTTTTTTCGATATCTTTCTCTCTCCGTTATATCCAGCACCGTTTTAATCAGCGATCCACTCGACATGCACACATCTCAGCGACTTTCACTTCCAATATGCTTCTGCGCTCAGCGACCACATCGTTCAACTTGAACATATGCCATCGCGGCTTCCACTATCAGAACACCTGATCCGGCTTCTATTTCTTTTGTTTGATAAATTGCCGATTTTCATTTTACATTTCCTTGGAACGAGCGACATTACAGCGAGGCGTTATTTGGGATTTGATTTTTACCCTGGGGGGTTTTTGCAATTTTTCAATTCGTGTCATACCATTTATTCGCAGATACTCTATGTTTTTGATGTATATAAAGATTTTACCACACACAGCGGGCCATAGCCCAATATCACATTCTGACAAACTTTTCACACCGCTTATTTCTGTTCTAACTTTCACACATTGGGCGCTCTCCCACACGAGTCTCCAAATACCGAACGCACCCTCGGGGTTTGTGCGTCGAATCGCAGGACTTGGAAGTCCTGGAAAAACAAGATCTAGGGTTCTCCACAATTGAACGCCACGGTCAAATCAGGCTGTGTAGCCCCCCTTGCCCACCGCCAGGCCTGGCAGGAGATGCCTCATGCCAAGTAAGGCATGGTCACTTGCACTCCGTATACCCTGTCGAGATGACCTCATTCATTGGACTATTGCTTTTTCCAGAACCGAAACCTCGTGGCTGGATCCCAATGCCACGGTAGTAATTCAGACCCCTGCCAGGGGAAGGATCATTATACCTTGTACCACCTGAGAACCCTGTAAAGGGTTGCATGGAGCGTTTGCGCCCAATCCCCGTAAGTAGAATCAGGATCTAGCCTACGTAGATCACCCCAGCATCCATGGATAACTAGAGGCTAAAAAATGGCGATCACCGAACTACCAATGGCCAATCACCTGCAACGTAATGTCGGCACCCTGTCGCTGATCGCTAATCATCAAAATAGAGGGGCTAGGCAGACTTAACCGCCTTTTGCGACCGATGATGTTGTATATGACTCATGCTACTGTATAGAATATCAATTTTGACATTAATGCACGCAATAGGCACGAGATAGGTTCCTGCAGACCGATGTGAGACAAAGTTTCAGGGGTAACCACACACACCATCGGGGTTTGAACCTTGTTTTTTTGATCTCTAGCAGTTTACTGCTGCATCACAAATTCGTGGTCATCGGGCGCTTGCGCCTAAGGGCCGACCCGTGACGATCTCACCATTTGGTCCGTGTTCCCGCAAAGCATTTGGAATGGCTAGCACACTATCCGGTCTTTGAACCGGTGTTTACGAATGATCTTCATTGTGGGGCAACGATGGCAAGGCTATGAAAACTACTATGTGTAAGCAGTTGCTGCTATTCGGTATCTGTGAGACTGGATCGACACTCCAGTGTACTTAGAGAATCTGCCCAGTTTACCCCGTCTCGGGGATTAATTGGTCTGATAATGGCCAAATATCTGTACCTCGCTGCAGGGGCAAAGTAAAAATTGACAGAGCATGACGGACCGAGCCATCCCAACGTCCCAAAGATATTGAGAGATCAGAAATCGAGGCATATCGCGGCAATTCTGAAATGCAGTAGCAAGGGTGACGGTTGGCCCCCGGATTCTGGCTGGCCATGCACGATATACCTACATGCAGCACGCACACCGTAGCGTTCAAATATGATATGGCAACCTGCAAGAGCGAGATATCATTGGACGTTGATCTTTCAATGATCACCACGAGATGAGAGCATAGACATTAATCAAAAATGTGATATGAACTCCACTTGGCCTGAAGATGAACACGATGTTAATGGCGCAACCTGCATGCCACACCATCTCAAGCGTGAGGCCCACCAGATATGAGCTAGTTCAAGTGATGCATGACTCAGTTCGAGTCGTATTGATCAGAAAGCGAGACACTGACAGCGCGAAATATTGAGCGTGGGGGACCGAGCACGCTTCAAAGTCTCCTGCAGGAGATGGATCTATTTCCCCTCATTCCCATTCAGGCCATTTCCTGATTTTCATATAGCTCAGGACACATGGCTTAGTGCACATCTCGTGTCCAACCTGCCAAATTTGTGAAGATGACCCTGGCCGCATTGAGATAAGAGTTGTCTATGCAGACTGCAGGCCAAAATTCAATACTATGCTTCACCTGGTAACTACTGCGTGACGGACACCGTTGTCTGCAAAGTGATTAGAAAGGTCACATATGATTTGAGATGCTCTTCACGTTTCTTGACTCTTTTTATTTTGAATATGCAACCTCGAATTTCTTGCAACGATGTTTGACATCAGCCACATGGGCACGCCACAGCGCGGGATTTGGTGCTTCATATGGGCTCGATACGATTGACTAGTATAGCGGAAGAAAATGAACACGAAAATGAACACCAATACATGTCCCAATAGCCTTCAGCAGTTCGTAATCGACATAAGCCGAGGGGGCTGCAGTCAATTACCGACTTAGCCATCCGAGCCAAACTCAAAGTTCGCCCCACACCCCGCAAGTTCAACTCCGGATTTCTGGACCAAAACACATTTTCAGAAATGTCAGATCATTCAATATCTTCAGTGGAAGCCCCAAAGTATGAGTGCTCAGTATGTCTCAAGAGGTACAAGCGGCGCGAGCACCTCTTCCGCCACCTCAGCTCCCATACATCGCAGCGACCACACCAATGCACCTTGTGCAATGGGGCATTTCAGCGAGCCGACGTGCTGAAGCGACACATGCGCACCTGTGATGGCGGAGGAGCGAGGACAACGAACCGGAGAGGAGCCTGCGATCGCTGCGTTCGCCAGAAGAAGGCTTGCAGTTCGCACCAGCCTTGCCACAGTTGCGTGAAGAGAGGTACTCAATGCTGGTATCCCGCAGATTCAGGATCCTCAGCACAGGCATCCCGCGAGAGCGTTGAGGAGTCTGCATCAAAGGATACCGCGACCAATCCGGTGATGGGCTTAACGCCACCTGTATCTAACCCCATGATGCCATGGGGGCTCACAGCCGAAGAGTTCCAGAATCTTGGGACAAGCCCACAGGAAACACTTTTCGATTCAGCAACTACGCCTTTTCCAAGCTCGAGTTGGCAGGAATTCTCCGCTCTACCTGCTGAAACTCCAGCAATTTGCGAACCATCCATTTCAAATGAAGACTCCCGTCAATCACTGCGATTTTTGGATAAATTCACTAGCAACACTGGTCTGGTGTCGAGTTTTGATTGTGGTACGCCCGAGCAGAGAGAGTACCTTTCAGCGGAATTGGACCGGCACATCTCGTTTCAATTACAGCAGAGAATCATGTCATTACCAGCCCTTGGCATGAATGTTCCAACTTCTATCTTGGATGCTATCAGTGACTCAAGTTCTACCGATGATTTTCCACTAGACTGGTTCAATGATCCATTGTCTCTCAAAACCCACGAGATCCTACTTCTGATCGAAGAAGTCGTCACAATAAAGCCGCGGAATAGTTCCGTGACTTTAGATTGGTCGCCAGCACTGAAAAGTGCATGTTTGCAATTCTTTTCCCCGTCAAATTTGAGAAGATTCTTGGGCTTTTACTGGGCGATCTGGCATCCTAATGTCAACTTTATCCACCGGCCTACTTTTGACCCCCTCGCGGCAAAACCAACAGTCCTAGCGGCAATGGCATTGATTGGTAGGTGTCTCCACTCGAATCATGATGAAACTAATGGTTGTAAGGTGCGTGCGTTTCGTCCGATATGCCTGATAACGAAGATGCAAAAACATGGTTCAACTGTGTGGAGGAGATGGTCTTTATAGATGACGACTTCAACAGCGATATGACCTATCCACCGTGCGGTAGCATGGCCAGCCAGCGACGCAAGATCCAGGCGCTTCAGGCTGCCTATATAGTCTGTCTCTATCAGAATTGGGAAGGCACCGACTCGAGCAAGAGTCGCATCCGACGCTATCGATTTTCCACACTTGTGTCTGTAAGTTGAGCACTGCCTTAGGTGAATGGTAATTGACATGAATAGACCGCTCGAGACATTGGAATCACATCGGCCCGACACCTCAGCTACAGCGAGCAGGGTCGGCATGACTTTGAGTGGAAGGAGTATGCGGCCAGGGAGGAGCTGATACGGTCAGTACAGATTCGACGCAAGAAGGGCCAGGACTCACAATGTATAGAGTATTCTCTTGGATCTATTTACTCGACTCGGCATTTGTGATTTTCAACAATCTTCCCCCTAGAATGGTCATCAAAGAGATGAGACTCCACATGGCAACACCCGAAGCCTGTTTCCAAGCACTCACAGCAGACCAATGTCACCACCAAATTCAGCTATCTCTACCGGCCGGAAGCCCCTACTGGTCAATCTCATTTCGTGGCGCCTTTGAATCGCTGTGCAAAGATGACCCCTCTGCCAACATCCACCGCCTCCTCGCCACATTATGTCCATTGAATCTGTTTGCGCTGACATCTGGTATGTTCCACCGCAGTGGGAAATTCATTAATTCATTACTAACATTCATTTAGCCATCCACTCTCAGATATTCCAGTTCCGCAGCGTAGTCGGCAGTTTCCAACTTCTCGCCCCAATCCGCAACGCACTGAGCAACTGGCGCGACATATGGCAGTCATTCTCATCAAACTTCCCCCAGGGAGTATCACCGCACATGACTATTGAGGACCCTCATATTCAACCAGCGGAAATGTGGACCAGGATGGGATTTTGTCGCTACGCCCCGGAGTATTGGCTCCTAGCGCAATTGATGGCGGATCGCTTGGCAATGCTGGGGACATCGCAGCAGGTGAATGAACTGGAGCCATTGGAGGAGGGACCGTTGGATCCCATTTTGAATAAATATGATCAAACGAGTATGCGACAGGTCAACGATTTGATCATGGGGTTTCAGACGTTCCAGATCTGAGGCCGATATTGTACAAGACATTGAAGAAGAGAAGAAATGAAAGAAAAATCATTTATTCATCGACGCACGTCTCGTATGATCTTGAGAATGGCAATGCCTATTGCTGAAACGACACAGATCTTGAACAACGGCCAGAACTCTGGCAGCGGAACTTCACTACCGAGGAATCAGAAACCGGCAGGATAGATATGACGCACTGATAGACTCACTCGTCGAAGGAGCTTGCAACAAAGCCGGCTTCTCGTTCTGCTTCAAGTTTGAGTACTTGATCCGTTCGCCAATCGTGCTCTCCCTGGAATCCGGGTATTTGGTCATTTGGGTCGTGGCGTTGGAGTAGGGGTGTTATGACGGATGCATCGTCTGAGGACTCTGTGCTAGCTGCAGGCTCGAGTTGGTGATCTTCGTAGCTTGGTGATCGAAGCTGGATGGCGGCACATGTCGCCTGGAGACTGAAGAGGAGCGCAAAGAGCGCTGTAAGCCAGGGACGGAAGAACATTGTGTGAAGAGAAGCTTGAAAAAGAAGTGAATGTTATCATTGGGGGGTGGAGGGCTAATGTATGGCTTGAAGGTGTCTAACTGAGTTAAGTTAGCTCGGAGTTCATATTGGACTTGTAGATCCGGCTTAAACAGCATGAGGAGCATCTCTTGGCGCTTATTGGATGATAACGCGGTTCGGTGGCTCAGCAGGCTTGGCGCGGATTTAAGCCCTTATCAGCGTTGATGACATTCTGATCCTTCAATGTTGGATCCTTTGAACTTGATCTGCCCGTCTAACCGAAGAATTCGGTCTCTACTCTAATTCTAGCCAAAGTGGAACTTACAGAGTAAAAGATAGGACCTCCCACTGCCGATAATTGAAGCATCACAACCCATTTTGCCCGTAGTCCTTCGATCATGCCATTATACAATCAAGCGATTTAAACTGCAAATTGAATGTCAATTCAGGCACTAGCCTCTTTACACTAACAGCCACCATCCCGAGGTCGGCATGTTGAATCGGTGAGTGCCGTTCCCCGGACCGTTTGATTAGGTCTTGGCATCCTTTAGATCCACCGCAGACCCAGCGGAGTAGCATAATCAAGGCAGCCAAATTCCCCCGATATGCAAGTTGATGACAGCCAAGAAATCCACAGTGGAGCCCGGTTCATCATTAACTGAGACCCTGTGTACTAGCCATGGACTCTATCTCAATATTATAAATCCAGATCCATGTGGCTTAGAGAGAGATCTTGGGTTCTTCTCAAGGCAACAGAATAATGATGGTCAAGAGAATGTGGCTCGTTGCATTTCCGCTGCCCAGGTGTATTCGTACCCCTCCGCTTGGCGTGGTCTCATGCACTGGGGCTTAGACAGCCCTGCCCAAACCGATTGGACTGTATCGGCGTATGTCAGCGACTGTTCGTTTTCGTAATGATGATGGATACAGAGACAGCCAAGGGTCTGCTGTTCAAGCCCGGGCAGATGTCTGGAAATAGAAATTATATAAAACTGATCCATTCGCCTGGATGACCGCGGGCCGTCATTGCAACGAGAGGGATTCTAACGCCTGGGATGAAGCAATTAAATCGAATTTTCTTCTTTTTCTCCGTTATACTCGGTCTCGTTTCAGCTGTGCCACGTGAGTTGATCTGAATCAAGGGTATGATTGGTCTACTAACTTCAAACAGAGGCAGATACTTTCCATCTCGTCGATCCAAAGATAGTCCCATCGTTCGGCAACAGTATTTCAGCATGGGCTTTCGACATTCTTGCAGATATCCCCGAATCAAATTCCACGATCAAGTTCGCCCTTGAGACCAATGATGACCTCATCTCACAAGATGCCACTTACCAGGTTTCGAATGGGTATGGGCATATGGAAAAGAGAGACCAACTTGGTAGTGGGCTCTACCTGACCAAGGGAGCGACATGGATTAAAAGACGGGCTAGTGATCGGTGGGAGGAGGCTGGCTGGGCGCGGCTTGCCGTCAGTCAGACGGAAGAAGGTGTCGTTGTTGATGGAACATTCACCTTGTTCCTCTCGCAGTACGAGATTCAACTGGAAGGCAGTGATGGATCGACAATGATAGCCTCAAGACACACCTCGGACTTTCTAGTCGGAAATCGCACATCGGAATCGATGTGCGCGACTGCAGAAGACTCCATCACGAAGCGTCAGTTTGGCATCACCAATGCCTGGGCCAATAATCTGGAGAGCACGATCGGCGATACCGACGGCTGTCCGGATACCAGGCGCGTTGCCAATATTGGTATCATGACCGACTGCACGTACACCGCAAGCTTTAACTCGTCAGAATCTGCTCGCAGATACATTCTGAATATGGTCAATACCGCCTCGGTCGTGTTTGAAAATAGTTTCAACGTTTCCCTCAGCATTCAGAACCTGACAATCAGCGATGAGCAGTGCCCAACCAGCACCTCGCAGTTGACGGCATGGAATATCCCGTGCTCCAGTGGAGATATGAACTCCCGTCTGCAGGACTTCTCCACGTGGAGAAGCTCGTTCAGCGATACCAATGCCTACTGGACACTCTTGACTGGATGTTCCACGAACGGAGGTGAGGTCGGCGTTTCTTGGATCGGGGCGCTATGCAACTCCGGCTCGGGCTCGAGTGGCTCCAGCAACGGGGGAGCAAGCGCCAATGTGGTCGCGCGGACAAGTTCCGAATGGCAGGTTTTTGCGTAAGTTCAAGTTGTCTATTGCAAGCGAGAGCTCTAGCTGACCAGCAACAGTCATGAGTCGGCTCATACATTTGGCGCGGTTCACGATTGCGAATCCTCGTCATGTGCATCGGGGTCATCTCAATGCTGTCCTCTGTCTTCCAACACCTGCGATGCTGGCGGACAATATATCATGAACCCAGTATCTGGGCCAGGGATCACGCGTTTCTCTCCGTGCACTATTGGCAATGTGTGTTCTCGGATGGGATCTGGGCAGGTAGATGCCAGGTGCTTGGTGGACTCCAATGGAAACAATGGTACCACCGGACAATGTGGGAATGGAATTGTTGAGTCTGGGGAAGCATGCGACTGTGGAAATGGTGCCTGTGATGAGCAGGAGACTCGATGCTGCGATTCTGTGACTTGTCAATGGAGAGGAGGAAATGAGTGCCGATCGGATACCAGAGGAGGCACGGATTCAGGGCGGGGGAGCACCCCCGGAAGTGGGCAATCGAATGGTGATTCTTTGTCGTCATGGGTGGATGATCATCTGCAGCTGGTCATTGGACTTGCAGCTGGTATCGGTGGTGCCCTTCTGCTGCTGGTGCTTGGGTGCATTATTTGTTCGTGCAGGCGCCGGAGCAGCCCTAAAATCCCGATACGATGAAGATACGACCAGACTAGAGTTTCTTTCTGCATGTTAGGAGTTATTGGATTTTTTCAATTCAGTTCGTTGATCGAGCCCCGGTTCTTGGGGGTAGAGTTTGTGATCGCCCCCCACACCTCCGCCAATGCCCACGCCCACCTCCACATCCGCAAGTATACTCCCACTTCAACTCCGACATGATACCATGATAAAATCAAGACCATCAAAATGAGAAAGGAGAACAAGTTGGAACTATATAAAGAGAGTAGGGAACATATGAAATCTGGAAATTGCCCTGATTACCTTGCACACGGGTATTGATCACCATGTTACCGATCACTCTGATTCTCGGAGCAGCTATTGCATTTTTTATTAGTATTCGAATATGGCGAATCGGTCGGCGTCCCAAAAATTATCCTCCAGGGCCACCGACATTGCCACTGCTGGGAAACATTCATCAAGTAAAAGATTCCTCCAGAATTAATGCACGTGGGCTGACATTTGCATAGATGCCAACTCGGGATGCCCATCTCCAATTCGAGAAATGGGCTCGGGAATATGGCCCAGTCTACAGCCTGATGCTGGGAACAAAGTGTTTGATTGTTTTGTCCAGCGATGAGGCCGTGAAGGAGCTATTGGACAAGCGAAGTGGCATATACTCGCATCGTCCAGAGATGTACATCGGACAGACTCTATGCAGCGGTAATCTCAGACTGCTTATGATGGTGGGTTGTGCCAATTGATCAGAGTATAGCATGCAGCTAACTTTGACATATAGGGTTATGGTCAGACATGGCGCGGAGTAGGTGAAGCCACCCCTTGATCTTCCATGCTGACTCCTCTAGTTCCGCAAAATGATTCACAGTCTGCTCAATGTGACGACTTCCAAAAATTATATTCCGTACCAGATGTTGGAGAATCGACAACTGCTGCATGATATCCTCACTCAACCGGAAGGATTTCTCAAGCATATTCGGCGATACTCAAACGCCCTGACCACGACAATGGTCTTTGGATGGCGCACGCCAACATATGAGGATAAAAAGATGATGCAACTGTTTGACGGCTTCTCTGAATTTGCCGATATCAACCAAACCGGAACAGCAGCCCTCATCGACTTCTTCCCATGGTTGAGAAAACTGCCCGACTTTGTGCTGCCAGCACAGAAAAAGGCAAAAGAGCTCCACAAACATGAAAAAGCACTGTATCTGGGCCACTGGCTTCGGGCAAAAGAAGAAACTCGCCAAGGAAAAATTAACCCATGTTTCTGCGCAGGGATGTACGAGGCACAGAAAAAGGACGGGTTCAGCGACGACCAAGCCGCGTACATCTCTGGAACTCTTCTGGAAGCCGGCTCCGACACCACATCGAGTACCTTGTATGCTTTTGTGCAAGCAATGCTGCTCTTCCCTGATGTCCAGCGCAAAGCCCAAGAGGAGATAGAGAGAGTCGTGGGATCGTCTCGGCTGCCAGTGATGGAAGATCTCGCTGATCTGCAATATGTACGCGCATGCATGAAAGAGACCGTGCGATGGATGCCGACGACCATTCTGGGTGCTGTTCCACACGCAGTCACGAGAGACGATGAGTATAAAGGGATGTTCATTCCCAAAAACGCAGGCGTGATGAACAACGTGTGGGGAATTCATATGGATCCCAAGCGTCACCCTAGTCCCCGAACTTTCAATCCGGATCGTTATATGGATGACCATCAGAGCTTCGGAGATGCAGCTGCCAATCCGGACCCCAGCAAGCGAGATGTCTTCACGTTTGGCGCGGGACGCCGTATATGCCCTGGTATTCATGTTGCCGAGCGGAGTCTGTTCCTCGGTATGTCGCGCATTCTGTGGGCATTCAATATCGAGCCCGAGATGGATGGGGGGAGTCCTGTGTTGCCGGATCCCGATCGTCTGACGCAGGGCTTTGTTTGTATGCCTGAGGAGTTCCCGGCGAAGATCACGCCTAGATCGAAGGAGAGAGCCAACGTCGTTGTACGGGAGTGGAGGGATGCGGAGAAGGATTGCTTGGACCCGGAAACTAGGCAGTGGGTGCAATCACCTGTTGGATATTGAGTCTGTTGAATAGATTGAAGACGACACCACGGCGGTTGTTGGGTGCTTTAGGCAGGACGAGAAATAATTCAAAACAAGGTTATATTCGAAGATGGGCGTCTGTACTGATTTCTATCCTCGGGGTGTTTTTCTTTTCCTCTCTTCTCTTACTCCTTTCCACCTCCAACCCTTCTCTTCTAACCACCCATCAATTCTCTTCCTGACCTATTCTGGCTCCTTCGACCTACGGCGAAGATCCTTCCATATTCTGATCCTACTCCTTATCTGACTTTCTGGAGTTGATACCGCTGTTCCCTCCTACATCACAGAGCTCTGCTATCCAAATCCACCTAGAGATTGAAGCACCTCTGTTTCCTTAATACCAGTTCTCATCCACTTCTATCTACCCTGACATCATGTCCACAGGCCGGAAAAACAGCCAAATGGCTGGTCTGTGCCGCGCAGACGACGAGACCCGTTTTGTCAGGGAAATCCTTCTCTGGGGAGAGACATCTTGGGACCAATCAGATGCTAGCTTGAAGAGTGCTTCCTACAAAGACCACACGGATGGACAGACATATCAGCATGAGAATGAGGTGCCGATCTGCAGCGACCTGACTATCGCCCCAGAAAACATCAAAAAGGGAGTTCGGCTAACAGATGCCAATGTATTCCGGATCCGAACAACTGTACATGGTGTCGCACAAATAGATTGGCCTCAGCTTTGGCCGTATGATTTCATGTCAGATGGTGGAATCCGTCCAGGCAGACGGCCTCTCGGAAAAGGCGTTGTCATAATAGTGGAAGGCATGGGATTCTACCCAGTCTTCCGGGGCTGCGTCGCGCTCTGCGGCGAACGGGCTGGTCGTTACACATCACAAGTCGGACCCAGGAAGGCCAGTCGCAGTGCGCCATACGACGGCTTTCGGGTCGGGCAGCTACTAGCCATGCCCGATGACTTCCATGGAAATTCTGCCTTGTACGATTTGAGCCTTTTTAGGCAAAACACGAAAGGGCGCGCTGTCAGATTTCTCTATGAGCCGACAGATCGAGTCGGACTTTTTGAGAACGGAAGGCTCACCCTAGCCCCCCTATCTGCTTTCACCGGATTTACACCTTCCATTAATGGAGAGAACCAACTCCTGCTCACAGATGAGCAAACAACTGAACTAAAAATGCATGAGTCGGATGCACTCCTTGAGGAGGGGCATGATGGGAAACCAAGAGCCTCCACTTTACGTCCAGCGCTGGAACACTTGTCATCTACCTCTGGACTTTTCAAATTGTTCAGATCACTCTACTCTGGCACAGAAAAGTCATCAGACACCGATGCTGCAGAGGATGTGTGTGACCAGCATCCACCCGCAGAAGAATCTTTAGATGACCCCGAGTCAAACGAAGATTGTTTAGACTTGGCCAATTCAGTCGATGATTCTTCTATCACAAGTACCAAGGTTGAAACGATGGAATCCTCCATGCAGCCCATCTCATGGAGCTCATCTACTAGATCCAACACACCCACTGTCTCTGCGATCATGCCAAAAGCTGGGATAGATGAAAGGAAACGGCAAGCAAATGACACGCCTACCAGCTCTCCGGCCAGACGGGCAGCCAGAAGAAACGAAAGCAAAAGACACAAAGCCAACACACCCACAGTCTCTTCAGTTGGACTGACAGCTGGAAGAAAAATAGGAAAGGCGCGTGCAGCCGACATAGAGCGGGAGGATGGGCCAGCCATCAAGCATGTCACAGAGATGATCCGCCAAAACTCAGAATTCCTGGATGAAAAGCAGCGCGAGACTATGCAGGATATTCTGCGGCTAGCAAACTTTAGTGACAAGATAAAAGCAGCCAGGCGTCTGATTACCGTTGATCCAGTGGATACTGACGCTGCTCTATCAATCCTGAGACTAGAGGCCGACTATGTTCAGTTGGAAAAACGAATCCAAGTGTCAAGCAGCAAAGAGAGTAATGGGATTGCAATGCGGATATATCTCAAGGCTCTGTCATATGCGAAACTCCCGGCCGACGATCCAGCTCGTCAATCCATGCCTGTTAAGCCGGAAATGCGTGATTATGGCACATCTACCGAGGAAGATCAACCCGTTCCTGAGCCTCAGCCAATGTCTCAGGATTCTTGGTACAGTTTCTTCTTGTCACTTCTTGTTTAGTCGTCTTGGATCTTCAGATAAGAGACCAAACAACATGTCTTCTCGCATTTTCATTGTCTGTTTTATGTCGACTGTTGATAGTTTTAGCCTAGTAAGTCAATACTTTGAGTTGGCTATTGATTGCTTGTTCTGTATTTCAGGGGACTTCGAGGCTGACGACAGCCAAAGCTCTGCTTTAAAGCCTTTGATTAACTCCGGGGCTTCATAATGAGCCCCAAAATTAGCTTATGTTCCAGAGTTGCTACTACCTAGTGTACACCAGTTGACCATATGCCCAGGTGGGCATTGAGCCCATTATTATATCAATATCCTGTTGGATTATGAGTCTGTTTAATAGATCGAGAGCTAGGCTACGGCGGTTGCAAGGTGCTTGAGGCGAAGTGAGAAAGAGCTCAAAACATATGCTTATGACTCCGGGAGTACAAGTTCATTAGATCTGGCTGATTAAAAGCCTAATTCCACTTTACTCTCCCCATGTACCTCACCCCCAACGCGTGCTTCGTATCTCTCACTTTTTGACCAACACTAGCCATCCCAAGAACCAACCCATCAAATTTACCTTTGACAATTTTCTTTCGCCTCAAAATTCCCCACTCGTTTGCTCGATTGTCTATACAATCGGCCCCCTGCTCGTCTACGCACTCGTCTCAACGCTCGTATGCCCGCTCGTCTACCCACCCATCTGCCTGCTCGTCGGTCCGCTCGTCGGCCTGGCCGTCTGCAGAAGACGCCGAACGATGGCCCAGCAGGCCTATGCTTGTTGTCTGATGCCGACACATTCATCAAACACGCACTGGAGTTAGGCTGCGACTCTGCTGCACGATTCTCCCGAGCTGATACCGGTGACGCCGAGTCATACGAAGATCATTTGCCAGACCAGCAATACACAGACGAGTCCAAGGTTCCAATTTGTGATGATCTCACAATCCCTGTTGAGTCTATCAAAAAGGGTGTTCGTTTGACAGACGCGAATGTCTTCAGAGTCCGCACAACTAAACACTCGGTGAATGAAAAAGATTGGCCCAAATACTGGCCATATGATTTCCAAACTGAAGGAGATATCCGACCAGATCGCCGTCCAATTGGCAAAGGGGTCGTGATCACGGTGGCCGGTATGGGATTCTACCCCATTTTCCGGGGATACATAGCCCTGTGCGGAGAAACCGCTGGGCGCTACATGACCCAAATTGCACACAAGAGGAACTATCGATGCTGCCCCTACAAGGGGTTCCGAGTTGGCCAACTACTTGCAATGCCAGACGATTTCCAAGAGAACGACTCGATTCACACGCTGGACGAGATTGTCGGAAGAGAGAATGCTAGAAGCTTTTCGATTGACTTCACATACTCTGCGACAGATCTAGTCGGGATGTTTGGAGAAGGCCAGCTGACGCTGGCACCCTTGCCAGCCTTCACTGGGTTCTGTCCATATGTGGACACGGAAAGAACGCTCGCCTGGACCAACGAAGCCGACACTGGGTGCTGCGAGAAGTACTGGGATATCCTTACCAGAATAAACAAAGGTGCAAAAGCACGTGCATCCTCCCTTCGCGATCATCTGAAATGCTTTTCAGCCAAGTCCGGGTTATTTAAATCATTTCAACCCGCTGATGATCCTAGTGCTATCAACAGTGCGGGTGACAGCATAAGGTGTGAGTCTCCAGCGAATCACCTTTCGAATGACAAGGTTTCAGATGAATGTTCCTTCGTCTCTACATCCACAGTCTCTGAAAGCCGAACAGCGGCCGAAAAACACGAGGGCAAAAAGCATGCAACCAACGCAGACCCAGAAGACGGACCAGCCGCCAAGAAGGTCAGAGACCTGATCAGCGAACACTCAGATCGGATGGATAAAAAACAGCATGAGAACATGCAATCCATTCTTGGTTTAGCAAACCTAAGCGACGAAATCAAAGCGGCGAGAGATCTGATCAGCACCGAGGAGGCAGCACAGATTATCAGTGCTTTCCAGTGCATCCCAGGGCTAGAGGCTCACTATGGCCGGATGAAACAGCGGATCCGGAACGTGAGCAGGACAGAGAGTGATCAAATGGCAAAATCCATTTATCTCGAAGCTTATGCCTATGCGCAAGTCTCCCAAGATAGTCTGGCTCGTCGGTCCATGCCTCTGACGCGTGACGGACGAGGTCATGACATATCTACTGAGGAAAATCAACCAATGTCTGAAGTCCAGCCACCGCAAGACTCTTGATTTGCGTTCTTTTTAACCCTTGTTGTTTTACTTTGTATGATTATTGGATAAGACTGAAAACGAAATGTCTTTCCAGATTTCTTTTTTGTCTCTTTTATGTCAACCTTTTCAGGCTATCAGGTAGCAATTTGAATAAAGCACTCTCAATTGCCTTCCTATTAGCTAAGTAACTATAGAACATCATGGATATCGTATCCATGGATATAATACTACATGAAATCTGGGATACCACCCAGGTGCCACGTCTCGTGGTGCGGCTAAACAACCAGGCTATCGCCTGCCTACACCATATGGGAGATGACGTCATTAATATATCCAAAAGTTACTTAAAATAGCCATTGATTAAAAGCAACACCGAAATCCATATTGTTGAACAAGTCCAATCCATCGACATCAACCACGGAATCAAAGTTGATCAGAGGAGAGTCGCCGAGACTCGCGTCGGAGAGTACTGACTGCGGCTCCAGGATTTCATCAATGATCTTAGAGAAGACCTGACTTGCGCGTTGGAATAGGGCGTAGTTCGCATTATCGGGGCGAGCGATCGACTCCAGATGAGAGATGAAGACGCTCAGGTTTCGAATGAGCGCTGATCGCGAGGACTCGTAGAGGAATGGTTCGCCGGTTCGCTTTTGGTGTTGGAGGGCTTTGATTAGGAGACTGGCGCTAGGGAACCCGTATAGCAGAACCTGAACTTGTTAGTCCTGAATTTTCAAAAAAAGGGATTGCGGTCATACCGTCCATGTAAAATCAGGCCGTAGATCGACCATCTGTTCTCGTTGCGTGCCTAACGTCAGGACCGTTGATAGGATTTCTGCGCTCACGGCCAATAGCGCTGTGTTGCCGCGGGGGTTTTTCTTCCCCGCTATGAGTCGCTGGATGAGAAAGTCATTGTAAAGATATGCAAGGTGCGATATGATCATCATGAGACAAACTGCTGCAGGGGAACCATCCCAGCATTGTGGGGTATAGCGTAGTTGGTTAGGCAATGCCTCCCAGGCTACATGGCAGCGACGGGAGATATCCCTAAACCATTAGTACATAACATAACATTTGAAAAAAGACAAGATGACTCACTCAAGCATGCTCTCCATATCAGGTGTCAATTTGCGAAGAGAAACTTCGAGGATTTCATCTCGAAACGTGCTCACAATAAATCGTACTCGCATCCATGATGACCTCTGGACTACTCCGTGGAGGCTCCAACCATTCTCGTCGATGTAGTCGTGCGAATAGTCTAACACCATATTATCAGTAGCCAATGCCTCGTCACTAATGTCGAGAGGCATGCGGCAGTCCGCGTAGCGCCACGGAATCCGCGGCGGTCTTCCGAGGAATGTAGCAATGCTTTTATCCAGTTGATAGGCCGCAGCAAACTGCCTTCGGCGTGTCTCTAGTAGAAATTCAGGGATTTTTCCCAGGCTCTTGGTGTCTCGATGGAGACCGAGAGCGAAGATATCAGTCGAAAGCTCGCCAAGACGGTTCCAGCAGGATGGGCCTGAACGTCAGCATGGCACGAATATAGTGGGGACGAACATACTGGAGTCGCCGTTGACTAGATCCGACAGCAACAGATTCTCATGTACCAGCCATATTGTCAAATCGTTTAGAGGAGTCAGGATCTTGCAGATATACAATGCAGCATCACACGCTGCAAGCATCTTCCGTGCATACTGTGTCCGTGAGTTGCGACAGTCGGTAAATTTGTCGCGCGCAAGACCGAGATACCTTGCTCGACCTGCAAGGCCGCATAATATTCCGACAATTTCAAGGCGGACGGATTGACCAGTGAAAAGAGTATGAAAGTCTCTACCCTTGGTTGATGGCGGGATGTCAAAAATCTCAGACGTATTTTGTATGATGCGCACGGTCGGCGAGATCAAATCATCCATATTCTGGGATATACCCTCGCACATGGACTTCATAGGTCCAATGCTATTCAAGATGAATGGTGCCGCGATCACCGCGCTCTGACTGAGTGCATAATATTCGCGGAGTAATGTCTCCACAGCGGTAAAGTCGCCCAATGTCAACAATACTTCGGAGATTTTGTGAACCCAGTACGGTGGAAGTACTCTCTGGGGAGACTCCACATTTAGACTGAGGGTATGACGATCGGATAAATCGACATCTTCAGTCAAAGGAGAGACGAAACTCGTTGGGCCGAAATAGCCCGGCAGCAGTGGCTGGGTACGGGCGGCCGGCCTGGACGCGCTTTCCTGTGTGCCGTTTGCCACGTACGAATTGAAAGATGTTTCATTTGAGTGAGGATTTCTAGATTCTATGAGCCCGGTGCGTGTGAAATGGCTTGATGCAACCATTAGCCATAAACATCCAGGGTGTATTTACCGTGTTGAAGGAGCTCGGTCAAACGGCACTCCCTCGGACAATGGTAAGATACGGCGATCTTTTGGCCGTGTCAGGGGCGCTGGATGGTAGAAGCATCGCTGAGCGACCCCACGATCCCGACAGCGGGTGCACACCGGTAATGCATGGTCGCAGCGAACTTTGTCTCGTCGACACGGCTCGCAGGAGGCCGGCTTACCGTTGCGGCGACGCGAAGTACTGCAGCTAGTTAGACTAGGTCTATATTCATGGAAAGAATATATTACCTCATGGAAATCAAATTCAGACTGTGCTGTGTAACGAGAGAGCTGTTCACCAGACGGTCGGCGTTCGCAACTCCGGCTGAGGAATGAATGCCGAGAAACTCCGGAAAGTGGAGACGCCCTATACAACGGGGCTATGGATGACCTCAATGCCAAAACATAGATTGTTGGCAGAGTGACCGCTAGTTCATTTGGACCTCATACTACATCAGAATCAGCCAACAGGAACTTGGCCAATCTGTACGTTTGCCCCTGCTGCATGAGATAAGCCCCTCCGATAACGTGCGGAGAGATAAGTCACATGGACGAGTTACCCCCTCTCCCCCCCCTGCTTTCTCCCACTCCCATCGCCTGAATAATCTTGAATATCCTCTTGAATATCACAATGTTGACAACAGAAGCTATTGACGGGGCAGTCCCCGCTGAAAAGACTGCGGACTCCCCGACCAATACTCGTTACAGCAACCACATCATCGTATGGACTCCAAGTAGCAGGTTGGGGAAGGATGAGGGCAAGGCTAACAGTTGTAGTTGACCACATATCCCGGCCAGAGCGGCATCGAGCCTGTTCCTCTCGAGTGGGGTGCCGCGGATGCCAAATCTCGGGGTCCAATTGTTGTATCACGAAGCGGAAACCTCCTCAAGCGCCGCAATGCCATCGGTGCCCACGGTGGCAGCTACAGCATCTATAATGCGCTCGCGATTGCCGCAGGCGACTTGGATGCAGACTTCCGACCGGATTTCCGCAACTCCGAGCCCACCTTCAATTTCCCATGGCAGTCTGCCTGGGCAGACAAGGAGAAGATTGTCTCCCTGGATCCCTATGGCCATGACATTGTCAACCAGTTCAAGGAGGAACTGGAGGCAGGCTGGGACATCCGGCCCACCATGGCGGTCACTCGCGCTAACATGAAGCTGGCGGAGATTGCAGACGATGTGAAGAACGGCCTGCTCGAGGTTGATGGATCGATCCTGGTTGACGATTCCGGTGAAGTGCGCGTGACCAAGGTCGCGGCCGAGCCCGTCTGGTATCTCCCCGGTGTTGCGGCGCGATTCGGTGTCGACGAGGGTACTCTGCGCCGGACGTTGTTTGAGCACACTGGTGGAAGCTACCCGGAGCTGATCACCCGTCCGGACCTGAAGACGTTCTTGCCGCCTATCGGTGGCCTGACTGTTTACATCTTCGGTCCTCCGGAGCGAATCTCGGACGAGAACGTCAAGCTGGCCTTGCGAGTCCACGACGAGTGTAACGGCAGTGATGTCTTCCAGTCAGATATCTGCACCTGCCGACCCTACCTGGCGTTCGGCATTCGCGAGGCGGTGCGAGAGGCTCAGAATGGTGGTAGTGGTGTTGTGATCTATTTCCGCAAGGAGGGTCGAGCTCTGGGAGAGGTGATCAAGTACCTTGTTTATAATGCACGCAAGCGTGGTGGAGACACCGCCGATAAATACTTTACCCGGACAGAGAACATCGCCGGAGTTCGAGATGTACAGAACCTGCCCCTGCAATGTGAGCCATGCTAACTTTGACAGATGCGTTTCCAAGCACTGATGCCCGACATCCTGCACTGGCTCGGCATAAAGAAGATTGATCGTATGCTGTCCATGTCCAATATGAAGCACGATGCGATCGTGGATTCTGGAATCAAGATTCTGGAGCGTATCCCGATTCCCGACGAGATGATTCCGAGCGACTCCCGAGTCGAGATTGATGCCAAGATCCAATCCGGATACTTTACCACTGGAAAGACACTTACCGACGAAGAGCTGACTCAAGTCAAGGGACGTGGCTGGGAGAAGTGGGAGGACATTGCTGTGAGTATACCCGTCATGAAGTTAACCTTGGAATTCGGTACTGACTCTCGCAGCACTAAATTGAGTTCGTCTGCAATTTGGCTTGTTATTCTCATTACTAGGTTGTCAGTCATCGCATGGTAATTAAATAAATTGAATAACCCAAGTCGCATTTTGTATCAAGTTGGTCCGTCTACGGGTATTCTAGACGTAGCTACGGAGTAGGGGTGGGAGAAAAGCATCAAGGTCCCCACCGAGGACTCGGAGCACCTCCGAGCTGAGCAGCAAGGGACACGGCCTTGATAAACTTTTGGAACTTTTATCGGCAATCTGTACCGATGCTGGCTTCCCCACATGTAAGGTGGAGGGCTATACCCATGTGGCAGCCCTGGAGGGTAATGAACAGAGGATATAGTTTGAAAGGGTTTGCAGCTCCCGAGGTGTGATCCACCTGGTAGACATTTCTACGCTCTACGACCTCGGGGGTACAATTTGCACCCTCTTGGGGTTATGGAGAATGATGAACATGTATAGTTTGGACCAAAAGCACGTGGGACTTCAATTGATCACTAGTAAGGCGATAGAATAAGCCCTACGTCAACCCAAATTAAGGCAGAATCGTCAGGGGAATTTCTCCATTAGTATCAAACACGTAGGATGATTTTCCAAGTACGTAAATTAGCATGAGGGTCAGTGGAGGTGGCGACTTCAGGTATGATGTGGTCAGTGAGGCCTTGAGCACGGGCGGAATTTCTTTTTCAGGAGCTAGTTGCAACTCGGACTGCTGGGCAAGGAGACGGTAAGCTCAGTGGGTGGAGCCTTGGGCGACTAGGAATTTTTCCAAGGACAGTTCCTAGCGAATGAATGACTCTCAAGGAGGAGGCTAGAGTAGGAATGACGACGAAACTGCAACGGCCATCGGCCTCGATGGAACCAACTCGTCGGAGAAGAATTGCGTCGACCTAACAAGCGGTAGCGCTTTATCTGATCCATTGTGGAGAACGCGCTGAAAAAGCTCAAGCCTCATACTCCACAAGGCAATGCAGTAAAGGAGTCGGTCAACATCGTACCTATGTTCACAATGAGATTCGACTGCGGTGTATCGCACGAACATAGCCTGGCTGAGCTTATTGGACTTGACGATGGAGTGGTCAATTGTCTCATGAATTTGAAGACCGCGAAGCCGAGCCTCCGCCGAGAAACCGTGAGCTAAGTCGAAGGTGAGGGGCCACTTATGACGCATAATCCGCAGCAGAGAGGCAGAGTGGGCTTCGAGTCTAAGAAAAGGGTTGCAAGGGCCGAGTTATTGTGCTCGCCGACACCGGATTGATGATCCACCGCTCATTTGAGTTCGCCCTATCCAATATGATTCGTCTCCTGCGCCGTGATGGATTCCGGTGCTGCCGGCACAGAGGGAAGAGTGGAGACTGGCACGATCAGATAAGATCATAACGCGCCCAAATTTTCTCCCGTGTTGCCTCCCTGCGGGGCGCCAAGAATCCACGCGCTGACGTGGCCAGACGATCAAAATTGAAGAGTTGAATTCATGCTGAGAGGGAGAGGCAGGAGAATGATATTTCGCAAATATTCAGAGAACAGAGCATGAAGAAAGGAGGTTGTAGGGCTGTGGAAAGACAGCGATCACATGCCCAGAAGAAAGCTGAATCATCACCGCTGGGTGGGGTAAAAGGGAACCAATGAAAAACATCTATTAAATACCGTCACGAAAGGCCAGAACAGCGTTACACACCGATAATCCGCTGAGTCACTGTAATTAACCTCGGGATTTCAGTCAGGGGTGACAGCCGGCGAGCCGGAAGTGCGGCCAGCCGCGATCATACGACCAAATCTGTCAATTCATTCGACTGTCCATAGAACCTCCCTGGATCTTCATGCATGGAGACCGGAAGCTCGATCACAGCTTAAACGGATAGCGCTGTTTCTGTATCCTACTCGTACCCATCGGCCTGGTGCATAACCTCATTTGATCCACCCTATAACGCTCCGAGCGATCACCACTGCGCAAAGAACGAGTTTCACACTACGCCGTACTAGAACCCACCTGGTTCCTTGGGCCGAACTGTTTGCGCTACGTCTCTGAGGTGTGGGTATCTTCCACACCCCTGCTTTTTGTTCTCCTCCAATCGCCTACCACCACCCGTGACTGTGACTGTTACCTTCCCCTCCTCGGATCTCAGTCTCTACATCTCTCTGCGCATCAACTTTTACACTTGTCAAGCCCTAAATTGATTTGAGTGCTGTCCTCGACGTTGAACCCAGTGAGTGTTATCTATGCTATCAATCTGGCTTCTGCGCTAGCCTGTTGTGGTTTGGCTGTACGCCGGAACTAGACAAGGCTATGCTATAGGCAGCTCAATTCTGTCATTCATAGATCAGAACATCCCCTATGCAATGGAAACTAACCGGACACATAGTGAGAACAATCCGGAGCCCCCGTTGCAACAACCGGAGTTACACCGTCGCGGGTAGGATCCAACCGCAGGATACCAGCCAATATGTCCGGCATGGACAATGATTTCCAGCTGTTCTCACCGCGGAACACCAATGGAGATGAGCCGCGGGCCAACAGTCAAATGTTCACGCACCCCGGCGGAGAGAATGGAAACCAAGATTGGACTCAGTGGATGCGATGGGACGAGCCCATGTTCTCTGAGGGAGAACAAAAGCCAATGGGGTCATCTGTGGATCTCCCATCCATCTCTCCGCACACTGACATGAGCTCCCCGACTCATTTGAATCACAAAGATTTCTCGCCTAATTTACCCCTTGGCTTGATGCCAGGCCCAGATGGAAGCCTATATCAAAATGGCCACCAGAGCTGGCACACCAATCAATCACAGACCGGACTGGTATCTCCTATCTCAAGCATCGGGACGAACCGAAAGCGCAAGGGAGGGAGCGATGATGATGCTACTACAGTGACTGGTCCGGTCCAACCCGGCAAGAAAATGCCCGCCAAGAAGCGTGCGCATAACGTCATTGAAAAGCGGTACCGGGCCAATCTGAACGACAAAATCGCCGAACTACGTGACAGTGTTCCCAGCCTTCGGTCGAAGAGCTCGGACGGAGGTTCACCGGACGAGGATGAAGAAGGCGCGAACAACGCGAGCAAGCTGAACAAGGCGTCGATCTTGTCCAAGGCCACCGAGTACATCAAGCATTTGGAGACCCGCAACAAACGTCTGGAGGATGAAAACACCGCTTTGAAGAATCGCCTTCGGCAGGCCGATAAGGCAGCAGACCAAGCTGTGACATCATCGGCCTCAGTCTCATCGCCCAGCAACTATGCTTCGACAGACCCAGACTCTGGCACATCGCCCAGTGTATTCTCGCAGGCCGAAGAAAACACAAGCGAGTCCTCGTCTACCGCAAATCCCCCCGAAGGAATGCTTCCAGTGCCGGACGCCTGGAAGCGCATGCGAGCCCAGACTACCCAGGGAATGTACGGGGAGTCCTATATGAAATACCCTTCAACCAACCAACCCCAGCCAGAGAGATCACGACGATCAAAGATGCCAAACAAGTACATGTTGGGCGCGCTGGCTGGTCTGATGGTTCTCGAGGGTATGGGCTCGGACGACTCTGAGACTGAATCTAAGGGTCTGTTCGCTCTCCCTTTCCGTCTTCTCAGTCGCTTCCAGACACCGACTATGGCGCACTGGGAATTATACTTGAAACATTTCTGGCACTCATGGCAGGCACGCGCTTTCTCTCACTTCCTTGGTCTGGCAATGCTGGTCGTTGGCAGCGCCTTTATCGTTTTCCTCTATCTCTTCAATGCCCAGCCCATCACGCGCCGGGGCCCATCAAAGTCTGTCTCTGAAGGTCCACCCGCGCCCCTTACCTCGAGTGACTTCCGCCGACAGGCCTGGTTAACTAGCATGCAACGGGCGGGTGTTCCACGCCACAGATTCTTCCGAGAGTGGTATGTGGTCACTTCGCGATGCTTTGAATATGTCCTGCGATGCTTGATGGGTTGGAAGATCTACTCTTGGGCCACCGGTATCACAGAGGAGGATGAGAGAGGACGAGTCAAGACTTGGGATATCGCCATCGATGCTCAGCTTACGGGCGGAGATGCCGAGATTAGCAAGAGCCGACTTGTACTCACCATCTTCGCTGCAGGAACACTCCCATCCACTCCCACCAGAATGATCATCAAGGCCTTGCACGTGCGAATTCTCTTGTGGAACGTTGGAGAGGCCGGCTCCTGGTCTTTCCACGTATCCAACGATATTGCTAGGGCCCTCGCCAAGTTCCAATGGGGCGTGGCTCGTGAGATCAATGACTCTCTTCCTGAAGGCCATCCTGATCAGCTACCACCTCACCTTGCCGCCCTTGTTCAGCTGGACTGCGATGACGTCATGATCGACGATATCATTCAGCGCGCTGTCAACCTCACCTGGAACCGACCGACCCAAGAAGGCACTGGTAATGACGAGGTCCTCCTTGACGTTGTGGATGAAGACCCGGCGATCCAGTGCTCCCAAGATGCACTTGCCGCCTGGTGGTCTAGTCACCTGTTGCAAATCGCTTTGCTCAATTACTTCGAGGCCAGCGAGAAGGGCCCTGTGTCCAAGACTTGCCGCGATGCCTTCAAGGAGAAGATTCGCACCTCCCTCGAAGTTGCTCCCCGTCTCTCTGCCGCCTATACCCGCGCTCTCGTGATGAAAGCCGTGTTCTTTGAAACCGACCGCATTGAAAATGTGAACGCAGTCCTTGCTGCCCTCCCGAAGGAAAAGAGGAAGGGAAGCCAAAGCCACACTTTTAACTTCCTCGACTCCTCACTGCCAGTTTCCGTGCGCGATGAGATTTCCATCGCCGTACGCTGTGCTATGATCGCCGCGATCGTCACGGCGCGATCCCCCGGCGGTGATGCAAGCTCGCTGCCGGAATCTTTCACTACCCAAAAAGCCATCACTTGGTTCAATCAGCTCCCCATCGATCCGGTTGAGCTCTCTCTTCTCGGCTTCTCGGCAGTATACCACCTTCTCCACCTTCTTGCCTCCGACGTGGACTACATCGCGTCGTCCGAATCTTCTGGTCAATCAGCCGCTGCCTCTGAGGCAACATCTTCGGCAGACGATGAAGCCGAAGAAAAGCCCCGACCAACCCGCAAACTGTCCATTTGCCCCAGCGACATTCCCAATATCGGAAGAGTATCTGCGGAGTTGGTCTACTGGGCCCGCCATGCATACAACCCTGCATTTTACGGATTTTCATCAACTCTCGTGGAGATCATTGTGAACTCCTGTACAGCGATCTGCCAAAATGCCGGTCTCAACATCGACGACTTCAAGCCGACTCCGACCGACAAGGCTCTATCCAAGAAGCGCCGATCCCGCCGACGCAGAGGGGAGTCCCAATCTTCCCAAAGCGACGCGGACCAAGATCTGGTCGACTCGCCCATCGACCAACGGCAGCTTCGTCGGGAGCGATCTGCCAGCAACGACACAGGCTATGGAAGCCTCTCATTTGAAGAGGACAGCAAGTCTTTCGCCAATGTCTCTACTAATGTGCCTGAGATGACTCTTTGAGACTTGCGGTGTTATGAACACTGTCCACACTTATGCAACCTATTAATGACATCGGCGTTTCTGGATTTTGTATTTCTACTTGGTATGGTCAGGACTCACAGGTAATCCTGCTGGAAGAGGGGGAAAAGGTGTTGGAATGACTGGCGCATTTTCCTAGGTTTATGGATTGTTGCATTGAATAGATTACCGTGCAGATAGTAATCAAGACATTACACTCTGAATTTTTTTTCATCCTCTATTCTTTCAATGTCCCGGGATCCTTTTTCGTATCCTTCTGCGTGCCGAGGTGAATCCCTCACTCCAGTACACCCCTGCCCTACTTGCAAAGGTTCCAAGTTGGCAAGGCCGCCCGTGAAGAGGGAATTATAGCCACCATATCATTGTCGGACCCGGGTCGGGTTCAGGGATTGTCTGCTGTGTGATAGATATGAGCCATATAAACCGGCGAACGGGCGGCCTGTCCGCGAGGCACATCATATGCGATCCTTCGAAGTCGATGAACACAGGTGCTGATAGTATCGCTTTCTCAAGACGCGAACAAATGTATAAATAGGCCTGTCTGCACTTTCGTCGCTGAATGTTTCTCCCATACTCTGATCACCGAATCGACGCAGGCTCGCGTTCTGCGACCATGAGCTTTATAGCCATGGTTTGGCCTTTATCGCATGAAATATAACCACCTGGGCACTCCCACTGTTTCTAAGATTATTTCCAGTCATCTGGCAGACTCCGATGGTATAGAAATCGCATAAACCACCCACCTTCGAGCGGGCAACAATTATGCGAATTTCGACGGCGCACACTAAACGGTTAGCAAAAATGGACGGGAGTCAACTCTGGGAGATCCCATGTCTCATTCCCATGTGACCGACGAAATTTTTTTCACGACCGAAGCGGGCGACATCCCGTTTTTGAGCAACGATTGGAAAGGGAAAATGCCTCGATATAAAAATGGCGCATATGTGGAGCAGCGCTACGGCGTCGGGGATTCGATCGGGTCGTGTCGTTAAGCAATTATGATTGGGCTGTGGAGGAGCTTAATTTTCCTTATTTCCTTATTTCGGTCAGTGCTCCAGGGCTTCTTTTTCGGTGAACAGCATCAACCTTGGAAGTTTGCTGGACGGAGTACGGAGTATACGGAAGATAAGGTAAGGGATACTTTGAATTGTTGCTGCCTATTGAACCCTGGAAACTCTGGACGTAATCTCTGCATTGGAGGTGAGAATGCCCGTACTTAAGCGAGCACAGCCACCCTGCATGTTTAGTGAACCGGGCTTGGCCCTGCGCTACTACGTACTTTGTCTGATATCGCACTGATCCTCACCATAGAGTTGTCAAATCTAGAGTTTAGGTGCAATCCTCAAAACGTTTCAATCGTCTATTCAAATACTCTGTTCACAACATTATCTAGCTATACAATTAGAAGCCCAATTAAGAGAAATCACACATGCGACTCCAGGCTGGACAACCTTGGAAATGCAAGTGTCTGCCTGGATAAATAATATCAGCTGCGATTGGCCGGAGAGCTGCATTCTTTTCTGAGCTCACCAGCCCCATGGTGGAACGGGCTTCTAAACTGCCGAGAGCTAGGACACATAGCATTCCCGAAATTAAAGAGAGCAGGAATGTATGAGGGATTTGTCGCCAAGATCTAGCACCGATCAGGCAGTCCGGGTGCTTCTGACCTGTGAAATTTGGCTGATTTCTTTATTTTCCGTAATCCGTTCATTTTTAATATTGGTTTTTTGGGAAATCCCTCATATCTAGCGTAGAATTGCTACATTTCTCTTCTACAATACCTATTCAGGCAGCCCGTAGTGTAACCAGTTCATCGAGTCTTGACTACAACCATGTGGCCCTCGAGACCCACGCCAAAAGTACCGCATACTACCTATGCTAGACCCCCAAGCCATTGACGACAGCGCCAATCAAGCGGCCTGAAACGCCAAATACCCCATCGCGCCAAAGTACACAACGCACGAGCCGTAGATCCTGTGGCTGGGACCAAATCATACCCTGAGGCTTGGTTCGCGACATTATCAAACAGAACCAGGAAAAAGCGAAAGCTAGATTTATTGTGCCTGTGTCATTCTATGTCATGGCTCCCATGTCCCATGCCCTTAGTGGGTCGAGGGTATAAAAGCTGCTCCCTCCCACAGACAGCTTTCTCTCATTCTAAGGGATGCTTATCGACGGCAAAAAGTGGGCGTGCGAAGCTTGCATACGAGGCCACCGTGTGACCAGCTGCAAACACCATGGTGAGATCGACTTCTGCCCTCGACATTATATCCAGTCTCTAACCGTATAGACCGACCGTTGATTCGCATCAAGCGCAAAGGCCGCCCTTTCGCAACCTGCACCGTCTGCAATGCAACACCGTGCACAGCTCCAGCCGAGCACGCGCGCGCAAAACGCGATGCAGAGCTCAAATGTCCAAAAGTAACGCAAACACACAACACAGCCAAACGCCGCCATATCTTCGGAAGAAGAGAAAATTGCAAACGCCTTGGTGCTGATTGCTTTTTGCTCTTGTTCTAGAAAGCCTCCAACGCAAGACTATATCCGCGGAATCATAGCACGACCGGTTTCCTTCCCATTGCGCCTCGGCCCGGTCCTAGTTCGGGCTCTGCGTCGGCGTCGGCTTCCGCTTCGGTGTCGAGGTCGAATTCAGTGAACGAGAAGCCTTCCACCTCCAAGGTGAAATCTAGGTCGGGATCCAAGCAGGAGTCCGTGGATGCGATGCCATCGCGCTCGGCTTCCGCTTCCACTTCTTCTGGAAAGATGCCGTACCGTGATGCCGTCGGAGCAGGAGATTGGTCTGGCTCGGAAGGGTCGTTCTCTGGATATGAGTCGTCGGGACGGACTGTTTCGTTCTCTGGAGCGAACGGATTCACACAGACGCTGCAGGTCGCGCAGAATAGTGCGCTTCCGAATTCCGCGCCCGGGTCTCTGTGCGACTATCCTATATTCACCGGCGCCGAGACGGCTGCAAATGGTTTGTTCGATTCGGCGTATTCGCTTCTGCCATCGTCGGCGGTTTTGGAGTCCCAGTCCGCTCAAACAATTCCAATGATTAGTCCCCTGGAGGAGGTGAATCCCTTTGAGTTTCCACTTGACCCGGCGCTGGCGTTGGAGTATAGTGAGCTGGAAGATATGAATATGGATTTGGGGTTGCCTACTGTGGAGGGCGCGTTTCATGTGGAGGATTGGTCGAGGTATATGTGGTCGGCTGAGAGTGGGTTTGAGCATTTGGATACGGGGTTTCCTCTGGCTCAATAACATTAGGGGTGCGGGCGAGCCCGACAAATGAATGATGAATGATGATTACGATCCTTCAGGCTTGTCGCAAGTCACAGCAGTATATGTATATCGAGCTTGTACTCAAGACCGTGATGTGATAAGAAAATGTAAAATTCAAGGCCAGGCAAACATCGCACCGCTATATCCGAGACGTACAGAGGGCACGAATGCACCGATGCTCCTTGCTAATGCAAAACGGCGAATGACATAACGCTATACAGAAGAGAAAAAGGGACCACCGCGAGGATATCTTCAGTCTTATAAACTGTACAATGACCGAACGTATACCTCGCACGACGTCCCATCTACACCTCCTGGATGTAGTTTGCCGGAACGCTCTTGGTGACGCCTCCGCGCTCGACATCGGCCCAGCCATCACCGCCATCCCGCGTAATCAAGACAAAGCGATCGCCCTCCGCCATGTTCCACTCCGCATCACTGCGGGCCTCGTAATCGTACAGAGCTTCCACGTACTGAACCTTCTTCGCTCCCCTCCTGGGTGCAACCGCGGGTCCTACACGCTTCGTTGCAGCACTGCCAGCCAGGGAAGCAGAGGAGTTGGAGTAAGTTGACCCGGGTCGTTCGGGCATGGCGGGACTGGCAGAGGGTACGGGTGACGGTGTCGCGATAGCCTCGACATACGCGGTGGGTACTAGACCTTCACTAGATCCTGCGCGGATGCGCATCCATCCACCATCTGATATCATTAGTGTGAGTTTGTAAACTTTGCTGAGTGCAACGTACCATCTTGTTCCAAGATCGTCACCTCATCCCCATCTTCCACAGTGACCTCATCTGAGCTGGTGGCTTGATATGCGTACAGCATCTTGCCTCGAGGCTCTTTAGGTTTCGATTCGCTTGGCGGAGGCGCAGCCACGTACGCTGACGGAGGGGGAGCTAGCACCCTGTGCGCTCTCTTCGCCGCAGCCGGTTTAGTATCCGCCACCGGGGCCGGAGGCTCATCCCCTGTTAACTCTGGGGTGGGCTGAGTTGCAATGTTTGATACGGACCGGGCTGTGCTAGCCGCGTATCCGGAACTAAGAGAGTTCATTGTGTTTTGGCGGGTGAGTGAAGGTGCGGTGGTAGTAGCCGGGGATTCAAGATCGACAGCGGGCATGGCGCCAGCTTGTTCTTGTCGCGAGGCCTTGAGCTTCTTCTTGTCTTCCTTGGTCTGTTCGCCTGGACACTCTGCAGGGACCTTCATTTGACACTTGCTGTGGCATGTGTATCCGCAGTCCCTGCAGTCGAAGCCCTTGGCAGACAATCCCCAGATCCGCTCCCCGCAAAGGTCGCAGTTGGTGGGGATTTTGAAGGTCTGGGAACGGAAGTTGTGGTTCTGGGCACCGAATGACAGATCACCGGCCACGGCCATGATCGTTGCTGTCTCGACCTCGGCGGTGACGTATTTGCGATCCACCTCGTGTAGAGATTCGGTCATGTAGAATATAGATCGCACGACGTCCACCTCGTTCCTGTTGTCCTTCCCGCTGAGAATGGCATCTCGAACCTTTTTGCTACCTTCCACTTCGCGCTTCTTTCGGTCTGCTTCAACCCGTAGTTCACGGACTTGTAATTTGCTCTTGCCCAATACATTGCGGAGGAAAACTTTGGCTGCTTCATCGGTGATGATCTTAGCATCATCGTGCCATACTGGGCTAGGCTCAAATCCAAGGTTGGGAGGCTCTTGGGACTGGGTGACGTTGTGTTGGAGGAACATCAGCGAGTCTAGCCTTGGGTTGTTGCGGGGAATTTCGACCAGCAGATTTGAAATATGTTCTGTGCTACCTTGAAGAGAAGACTTCTCCAATTGGGTAGCGAGAGTCCACATGATGTTCATTCTTGCGACTCGGGTTTCATTGAGATTTTGAAGGCCCTATAGATGTGAGCAAAAACACCAGGCCACGGAGGATGTTAGGGCCATACATCGATCACTTCAGGCACGTATTCATGGTAGAACTTTGCCTTGAGCTTGTTTGTTACGTTGATGCTGATAAGGTAGAGGTTCTGTGATGTTAGCATGGTTTAAGAAACTGTCGACATACATACCTTGTAGTTATTCATCTCGAGGATTTGCTGCTGATATGCCGCCGTCGCCTTACTCTTGCCATGATCAAAGGCCGACTCCATTTTCTTTCTGCGCGACTCTACTTCCTGACACGCACCGTCGTATTTGCCCTTTGCCTTTTTCAGGTCGCCGTAAGCAGCCTCGCGCTCTTTCTCCAGCTTGCCATGGTATTCGAAATGAGATTTGCGAATCTCTTCATATTGAGTGGCAGCCTGCTTGAGAGGATCCGCCACTTGGGTTACCAACTCAGACCCGAATTTGTCCCGCTCGGCAGCGTGGGCCTCCACGGCAGTCAGTTGTGTTGTCCACGTCGTCAACGACGCGCTCTCTAGAGATCCGGGTGTCAAAGTAGGTGTATCTCCCACACTCAAGGGGCTGATCTTCTTCGCCTTGCGATCATGGTACTTTCTGCACAGTGCGGTCAACTTGGCAGCGTACTCCTTTTCGATAACACTGCGCTCGCGATAGAATTGATGTACTTCGTCGACCCATGATATACCGTTCGAGACCTGTGCGACGTATTTTGCATTAGCTCCGCTTCAACGAGGGACATGACGGGTCGGCTGCGGGGAAGCGATGTCGAGGCGTACCCAATTGTTGACTGGTTTGAAAGAATCCTAAGAGAGCGAGAGGGTTAGCGACATACTTGCAGCGGGTTTTGGGATTGTTACCTTGAGCTCTGCTCCGAACTGCGGAGCGACGTCAGCCATGACTTGATTGAGGCAAGGCAGACGCGCATGGAACGCGGGGAGTGGAGAGAGCAAAGAACGGCGGGGGTTGGTGTCAATACCCCGGGGCGGTTCTCTCAAAAGGCGACAATACTGGGATCAACTCAATAGCACTCAATGGGGCATTGGCAGCATTCATGCATGGTCCTACTGCGTAGGCGGGGGAGACCACCGATGCCTGTTGTCCCGATGAGGTTTAGCGTTATCGCCTGAGGCGGCGAAAACGATTAGCGTCCTTCTGCGGAACTTGATCGGTTCATTGTTTTCTATTGATCCTACCCTCCCATCTTTGGTGTTTCGACATTCGAATCTCTCGTCCTTTCATTGAAGCTGTACTAAGCACGTATCGCTTGGTGGGCCCGAACTCCTTCGACATTGCCCTCTCTACCCCACGACCCCGCCATCACTTCGTTCGCCATCTTTCTTCGCGTCATCGGTCGGAAATTTAGCTATGTCGGCTGAAAACACCGAAATCCCCTCTGGCGGCGGCTCTTTGGCCGACCGTATCTCCAAGCCTGACGCCACGATGCCCGCCGGTACGAACGAACCCACGCCCTCGCCGTCGCTACTTCTAGCTCACGACTGAAACTCCGCGTACCCCGGTTGATAGCTAATACCATTCGGCAGATACCACCCCCGCTGATAAGGAGGATGGAGCTGGAGGCCTGGGTTCAGGCTCGGCGGAACTTGAGGAGCCTGATTACAACGTTGAGGTGAAGCTGAGCGACTTGCAGGCGGATCCTAACAATCCTCTGTTCTCAATTAAGACATTCGAAGATCTTGGCTTGTAAGTTTTCAGTGCAGCTCTGGGTGAGCTTTTCTAACTTTATAGGGACGAGCGCATTCTCAAGGGCCTCTCCACCATGAACTTCCGAAAGCCCTCCAAGGTCCAAGAGCGCGCCCTGCCCCTCTTGATGAGCAACCCCCCTAAGAACCTGGTCGGCCAGTCGCAGTCCGGAACTGGAAAGACTGCTGCCTTCGTTCTGAACGTTCTCAGTCGTCTCGATTTGTCAGACGAAATGCGCACCCAGCCGCAAGCTCTCATCCTTGCCCCGACCCGTGAATTGGCCCGTCAAATTGTTGGAGTTATCCAGATCATGGGACAGTTCCTCGATGGCCTTACTATTGGAACCGCTGTTCCCGCCGATGCGAGCGCTCGCCCCTCGAAGATGGAAGCTGCCGTCGTGGTGGGCACCCCCGGTACCGTCCAGGATATGATCAAGAAGCGCGTGATGAACCCCAGCGCATTGAAGGTTCTTGTGTTGGATGAGGCCGATAACATGCTTGACCAGCAAGGTCTCGGAGACCAGTGCATCCGCGCCAAGGCGTAAGTCTCAATCATCTTGGTACGACCCATCTAACCTTTGTAGGATTATTCCCCGCACTGTTCAAATTGTTCTTTTCTCCGCCACTTTCCCAGCACACGTCTACCGCTACGCCGGCAAATTCGCCCCCAACGCCAATGAAATCACTCTGCAGCATGAAGAATTGACCGTTGAAGGCATCAAACAGCTCTACATGGACTGTGGCAGTGACGAGGAGAAGTACCAGAACCTCGTTCAGCTCTACGGACTTCTCACTGTCGGATCCTCCATTATTTTCGTTCGGGTACGTAAACTCAATGCATCCATGCAACCTCTCTAATGAATGGTAGACACGTCATTCCGCCGCTGAAATCGAGCGCCGCATGGTTGCTGAGGGCCACACGGTTGCCTCGCTGACCGGTGGTGTTGAGGGAAGTCACCGCGATGCAGTCATCGATGCGTTCCGCAGCGGCGAGGCCAAGGTCCTCATCACGACCAACGTCCTTGCTCGTGGAATCGATGTTTCCACCGTGTCCCTGGTGGTCAACTATGTGAGTTCACATGTCTATTTCCTCGAACGGCCAAGCTAATTCTCTCTCCAGGATATCCCCGAGGAGTACACCTCTGGCCCGCGCACACACACTCCCGACTTCCAGACCTACCTCCACCGTATTGGTCGTACTGGTCGTTTCGGCCGTATCGGAGTGGCTATCTCATTCGTTTCCAACCGCGATGAATGGGAGATGCTGCGCAAGATCCAAGACCATTTCCAGTGCACCATTGATCGCATCGACACCAGTGACTGGGATGAAGTGGAGGAAATTATCAAGCGGACGATCAAGAACACCCGCGCCCAAGCCGGATTCAACCAGTGAGCTTAGGAGCCCAGGGTTGTCATCCTTGCCCGCTTTGTCAAAATTTAATCAACAATCGGTATCAGCCGAACAACCTTATGTTTCATGTTCCCAAGAGTGATGAAATCTCTTCTTTTTCTACGTGTCGGTGAAGGATCGAGGGAAATTTAGATACCAATTTGCGCATTGCTGCAAAAGCAGCCCAATTTACTCCCGACCATGTCTAGCGCCTCTAGTCCGATCCGACGACATACTTGTTCCCAATGACATGAGCATGTACCTTTCTTCTTCGCTCCGTGCGCCTTGTAAATTCGATTCAGTCCACTCACTACGAACGTCTGGTCCACCATTTGGCATCCATTTCGACCCATACATTGTCGGCATGGGTGATGAAACAATCATCCCATATGATCTCCACTCGGACCCTGAGAACGAGATCTCAAGCCAATAGCCAATGAGGCTACAGATCGACCAAATGCTTGGCTCTTCGTATTCACCCATTTTCAGGGCAAGGGCCCCATCAAATACGAGCCACCTTGGTATACACCTTCTTCCCGTTTTCGTGCCAAGAGACCTCAGTCCAGTAGCAACACTGCAAATGACTCTAAATGGCTTTTCTAGGCATCTCGCTCTTGGCACCGTGCATTTTTGACTCCCAACTCTGTTAGCGAGACGAAGAGGCTTCTCGCTTCGTCAGATTTGGCCATAAATGGCATAGCGAGTTGCATGGACCCTGACAGTTGCGATGTTCCAAGGGTTTGCCGGGAATATTTAGTTAAGCTCACTCCCGATAGTTGTGGGGGTTTCTGGCTCTTTGAACAAATATTGGTATGATGGAGCTACGCAGGGTCTTCATTTTGCTGCAATTTTGTCTACGGGGCGCGCAAGCTTCGCCGTGGTTCGGCACCGAGTACGTTGCACTTGTGGAATCAACCATCGGATCAGGCTTCACTGGGCGGTATATCACCAATGACCCGGTGGTGATGACCTATACCAAAGTCATAACCCCGACTGTCTCAAATCCTACTGCTACCAGCACCATTACAGATGTGGAATATTACAACGGAGTTACGGCGATCCAACTCGTCGTTGAGCCCACAGCTGGAGTCATCAACACCGGTTACGACTATCTCAATCACTATGCAGCCGTGACTTATACGGCACCGGCCTCGTGCTCGTACACAACAAGTCAGTCACTCACGACGATCATCCCGATCAATGTCCCAAGAGCCGCAGAGAACTTCGTTCACCCGAGCCTCGTCACCACCACCATAACGTACCAGTATATCACGGACAGTTATACGCAAACCAGAGCGATGCTTGATGTCTCAGATATCCCCACGAGCGTCTTCTCCTCTGCCAGCTCCTATTACAAACCATCAATGTACAAGACCTGCGACAGCTACTATCGAACAGGACGCACCAGTGGCACCACATATGTCAGCGGCGGTGGCTCAACCTCAACTCGCTATTCCGGCTGCAGCAAGTTCGTTTGGTATATCGGTGGATCGGAATTTTCAGGTGGATACTGCTGTTCAGATGGATGTCATTACACATGGGGAATTTCACCATTGGCCCTAGGGCTCGCAATCTTCTTTGGATGGTTCGGACTGTTCTTGGTCATTGGTCTCGTCGAGAGTTGGTTCACGTTCCGCCGGGCTATGCTTGGCCGCAAAGCCCGCCGCGGTCTGCCATACGGATTCGCCTGTCTGTGTCCCATTGTATCGTGTTTATTTCTCATCACCGTCAAAAAGTACCCTGCAAAGTCGCCAGAGGAACAAGCTTTCCTTGTCGCGAGGTGGAACGACATGTCTGCCGGGTCGAAGCTTGGATGGTGGCTCAAATATCTTTTTCGTCGCAGGGACCCCGCCGCTGTTGTTCTTGGGCGCCCGCAGAACGGGCATGCTCCATATCCTCCACAGCCATACCCTCCACAAGGTGGGATGTGGTATCCAAATATGCGTGGCCCTGATGGGCAACCGATGACAGGATATCCACCGCACGGATATCCGCCCCAAGGCTACCCTCCTCAAGCACATTCAAACCCGCCTGCTGTTAGCGAGATGAGTGAGACCGGAGATGGTCAGCCTCAGTTGAGTCAGCCTAAGACTGTGGAAGTAAGGGAGGCGGAAAGATAAGACTTAACGGCATTTGTGCAAAATAATCTATTTGGTTAGCCCACCCAAGTAATTTGATCCATGTCAGATTCATCTATCTTTTGGAAACAGAATGAATGGATGTTAAGCCGGGAAGTCTCAAGGGAAATAGGTAGTCGAATTAATCTCACTAGATGATGTTTGACTCGAAGGGGAAGGGAAGGAGGGGAAAGAAGTTTTCTTCTATCATTCGTTCCAAGGCTGGTGCTATCTCTTTTGTGATCCTTTTTACCAGGCATAATTAATTGAGAAACTTCCTACCTACAGTGACAACTTGGAGCCTACATTGAGTTGAAAAGGAGCAAAAGAGAGCGAGAAAACCGATGGGGGAAGCTACGGAGCACTCTTGAGGTCTGAAAGGGTTAGTCAAGACTTAGTTATTGCCTTGCCCACCAGGCAATCATAGATGATCTACAAGCATCGCGCCAAATGTGCGCTCTCAGTCCACAAAACAGGTTCGAGACAACAGCCTAAGCCGCAGAACAGAAGTCCCCAGGGAAAGGTGTTGAAAACCGTGTCAATGTCTGCGGTGCCCCCGATGCGGCATTTGGTCTTGGTTACGCTCGGTTTGCATAGAGATAAACGAGAAATTATTTGATAAAAGCGAGTTCGTCACAATGGTTTCTGAGATTTCAAAAAGGAACTCCACCCAGGAAGGGGTTTGACGATGAAAGCGGATCAGGAAATATCATCCAGCTCCAATGGACAGACTCTGGTGCCCACCAAGACCTCGGGTTACTTACTTCGCGGCAGATATAATCCCGTCAGGCAAACAAGAAAAGGGGAGAGCAAATGCATGGCACCCTCGCCACAAAAATTTCAGGTTTGTGTCTGCTATTGTTTCCATGCAGTTGTTCCAAGGTTGGGGTTTGTTCGGAACAAAAGACAAACCAGGAGAAACAAGATGAAGATCGAGATCAAGATAGCACAGATTCTCCCAATACCTAATTCTTTTGGGACTACTAGGTACTTTAAGGTAATATTAACCTTGATCATCTGAAACCACTGTTTCTGGTAATAGTAAGACCCCTTGAGCATTGGACTTGAGTGATACACTGCTTAGAATCGACTGGTGCAAGCTCCAAAATCATCTGTGGCAAGTTGAAGATCATGTGCCTTCAAGTAGTAGCAACACTTGTGGCCAGACTGTAACATACTTGTAGTATCGTGATCTGAGTCAAGATTTCGGCTTGTCTCGACCTCAATTCCGGGGGCCGGTAGTGACAATTGTTCGCCCCGCTGCGACTTTTACGCTGCTTTGGGAAGATCTCAAGAGGGGCGTGCGTAAGACTTGATAAGAACTGACCAGGATCGGTGAAAAGAACAAAAGAACCTTGATTACAGAGCCAGATTGCTTTACCCGATGGTTCTGCTAAATCACATACAGGGCCCTCTATCCAAGATCTTCCAGATGCCGAATCGCCATGTCATGGAAGTCATCACAAAGGTTTTACGGGGTTTGCTACAAGTTGCAATTGCGTCACGTCTGCGACGTTGGATCCACTATGAAGACCATTGTTCACAACGTTGCAGTTGCGTTCGGCCGCGCGGGCCACGTTAGGGCTTTGATGATATGACGTTGGGTTAGAAAAGAGTTTAAGCTTGATTCTTAAACTTTTTGACACAAAGTCAAAGAATCAGCCAAGTAAGTAAATCTCTTTAATAGCTGACAATTTAGTATTGATTTCTGACGTATGTGAAAAGGGGTTGTTATATGCCCCGGAGACGGCGATGTGTGTCAACATTCCTGAGGGTTTCCGTTTTCGGACTGCCCAACAACAATTGTGTCTAGGCCCCTTGCCTTCTTTTGCTCCAATTTTAGCCAGCCCGCAAATGTCACAATTGGCAGTTTAGTTGCCCACATCCTCCCCGATCGAGCTAAGTCGCCCCAGTTGGGTCATGACAGGGCAGTTCCCGGGGATCTAGAATCCTCAGCCACTTACCGCGCGCATCCCCTTCCCCATAGTTAACCTTAACACCCACCCGCACCAAGATCTACTTCTTCCCGATTCGGCGTTACACTGACCATGTGAGACACTCAGCTGTCCAAAACGTGACGATGCTTTCATTCACATGGGCGGAAAGAGACCCCCAGGGGTCAATGACGGCATATACCCAGCCCCAGGCGGCTTTCCTAACACCATGCCAATTATACATCAAGTTTAATTTCTTTCTCACGCGACTTTCATCTTTTTTTGAGACTTCTACTCGTCTTTGGTCTTCATATTGCAGGAGTGGCCGGATAATCCACGCTCTCTGTGGTTGACTGTTTCCATACCTTTGATCAGTATCTCAAGCCTCCCTCTTGTCGGATGGCACAATGGGTGTCCAACTCAAAGGAAATGGGACAGAGGAGCCTCCTATGAATCCCACCATCGCGGTGCCCTTGTTCGTCGCCGGTGGTGTGGTCGCCATCATGTTCGCCTGGCAAACTGCCATTCGCATTCGCAATCGTCAACGATCGAGACAGGCAATAAACGGAGGAGACCAGACACAGCTGGCAAAGGCAGGCTGGCTTGACACTATTCTCAAGAAGCACATATTCTATGCGCCTATCTGGGGATGCCGTCACAGTCGCGAGTTCCGATTCTTCAGACTCCACATGGGAGCTATTCCTCTGAGGTTGGAGATTATCGCCTTGCTAATTTACCTTGCTCTCAACCTAATATTCATCATCGTCACGGTTGATTGGTGGATCGACGATTACGCCAAGAAGATGTTCCAACTCAAGTATTCTGCAGGCCATTTGGCCGTGATGAATACACCCGGTCTGGTTTTGGCCGCCGGGCGGAACAATCCACTGGTTCCAATCTTGGGGATATCATTCGACGCCTTCAATTTCATGCATCGATGGGTTGGAAGGATGATCGCAGCTAATGCTGTCATCCACATGAGTGCCGTGTTGGCTGGCCAGGCTTACAGTTGTAAGTAAGACCCACTGAAAGTGGTTCCAAAGCTTACAATCGTTAGATGGCACCGACTACGTTCTATACGCCATATGGTCACAGAGGCTATATCTCTGCGGTCTCATTGTATGTTACCTACCTACCCATTCAACGTCTTGACTAACAGTATAGGCCATTCTTGGATTCCTATTCATCGTTCTTCAGTCTTTGTCGCCGGCCCGACATGCATTCTACGAACTTTTCCTTCATCTGCACATAGCTTTGGCATTGCTGTCCTTCGTCGCTCTCTGGTACCATCTTAAGAATTTGTTGCAACAGCAAGTTCTGCTCGGCACACTGATTCTATGGGGTCTGGACCGCGCAAGCCGCGTTGGGATTCTTCTTTGGAGAAACCTAGGAAGAACGCCCACTACTGCCACAATAGAAGCTCTACCTGGGTCTGTCGCTCGCGTTGATGTGGCCGTATCTCGCGCATGGCGCTTCCGTCCAGGCCAACATATGTACCTCTACATGCCATGCTTGGGCTTGTGGACATCGCATCCCTTTACGGTCGCATGGACATCAACGGGTTCGGCAACTCTTAGGGAGAAGCGCGGCTCGAGTGATTCTCTGAGAGCTCTGATTGGAGGATCAGAAACAACGACAATGTCTGTCTTGATCAAAGGCCAAGATGGCTTCACCAAGAAGTTGATCCAGAAGGCCGAAGATTCGGCCGAGGGGGAAATTAAAGCATTGGCTTTGGCAGAGGGACCATTCGGTATGAACCCGATCCCCGATTATGATTCATTCGCTAACTCTATAGGTGGCATTCACTCGCTTGATTCCTATGGCACTTTGCTACTCATCGCCGGCGGTATTGGCATTACCCACCCCATGTCCTATCTGAACGAGGCCATCAGCACATTCAACGAATCGAAGACCGCCACTCGCAAGGTGCACTTAGTATGGATCGTTCGAAGCTTAGGTATAACGAAATATATTCCAGCATCTGACCAAGACTAACGTTAACAGACCATCTTACTTGGATTCAAAAATTCATGACGGAAATCCTCGGTCACGATTCTTTGAACAGCCCGACCAGCCCCAACGGTCACTCATATTTCCAATTCCCGCAATTGCTGCTCTCCATCAGTGTGCATGTCACAGCGCACAAGGACTCCGTCGAAGAGTATATCCCGCAACCAAACACGCCGTGGATGGAGTGTGCCCCACCCAGCGTGCCGGTCAACATCCACCATGGCAAGCCGTGTATCAAATCTCTATTGGAGAAAGAGAAGGCAAACCAGATAGGTGCGATGGCGGTGAGCGTCTGCGGTCCTGGTGGCCTGGGCGACAGTGTCCGAGAAGCCGTGAGAGATGTGCAGGGGGAGAAGACGGTTGATTTATTTGAAGAGGCGTTCTCGTGGTAAGCACTTATAATTAATCTGTAATTAGGCTTGATGGTTCAGGCGTTTTATATTCTTTGATACACTTTTGGATAGCTTTTGGGTGTTGAAAAAATCACCTCTGTGAGGCGTTTCACACTCACTTGACATAGACTTACCCATTCTTTCCATGTTAACGGCAAACCCTGAGGCCATTACTTTCAATTATCAAATGTTTATTCAGACCTCTGAAACTACAATTAAAGATCACGAGATAACGAACTCTGCCCAGGTGATCCACTCATGAAAATGCCAGATGGGCAGTTTGAAGCCCAAGATATGGGCGAAGAGGGCACCTGTCGGCTTCGAATCCGAGCCGGGCGCAAGCCGGGAGTGTAGCCGCCGGTCAATTGATGACCTGATGTATATCATATGGCATCGGAAATAGCACAAGCTATGTAAAATAAAACACGCTAGTTTAAGAAATAAAATGATGATCGGAATATATGCTGGAGCCTTCTGGTGATTCCGAGCCGGGTGTGGCGGCCCGGGGCCCCGATGCGATGGGGCCCCCAGATGTGTGGGGAACTGTGACATGTTGCCTTGTTCTGATCATGATAGGGAAACTTGCATATCGGCAATGACTATTAACTGAAAGCCAAATTTGGGAGATACCAGCGGTTTGGACAGTGTGGGTTTGGAAATGCAGAAGAGCGTTTTACAAACTTTGGAAATAGTAGGTAGCCCAAATTGACACCATGAAAGCACATCCATACATATCCGAGGCCTACAAGTAGAGCCCTGACCGATTATTTTGATATTTCTCGGGGGTCCTCCCGGTAACTACTTGTGCTATACCAATTGCAGCTTAGACAGAGTGGCGGTGGAATGAACACAGACCTTCTCTTGAAACAAACTGGCCTCTGGATGGCTGGGGATTGCCTGACGTGGAAAGATTCCCGGCCTGGCATTTTCTCCCGAGCATGCTCAGCATAGAAAGAAGACTGGCTAGATTTATTTGTCGGAATCCCTACCGCTGACTACTTCGAGTTGATTGGCAATTGAGCGACATTGATGATCTAAAGTGACCCCTGAGCATCCATGCGGAGCCCCCTTTCTTCTAGTTCGCGAATTGAACCGATAAAACTCGGGTTCCTTAGCGACATGGACCTGGATTGAATGTATACATATATCCCCTGTGCCTGTGGACCTCATTATCGTGAGAGTCTGAGCGATGTGATTGTTGAAATTGCTTGGTACATCATGAAATGTTGGTATCCCTCCATCTGCTCACTGCAGGATGGGAGCAAGTTGAATTGAATTGAGAATCATGGAAGCCCCTGTCAATGACGCCGGTCAAGCGGGGATACAAAGTTCATACAGCCCGAGATATGATAGCTATCCAATGACAACAGGTCTCACTTGCCCAAGACGCTCCAGTAAAGCCATCTGCTTCCTTTTCTCTTTCTAAAATGGCTTATCTCACCTATCTTGGAAGTTGTGGAGGAAAGCTATGATCACATTTCATCGGCCTCGTGTCCGAATACTTTATTAAACTGCTTTATAAACCGCCTTCTTACCCAGAAGATTGCAATAGCACACCTACCACAGTGTCAATCGAACAATACACAATTTCAAGCTACATGTAGCAGACATGACAGAAAAGAAGGAAGCCAACAACTTGACTCCTGTGCCTTCGCAGGATGGCCAGGTCTGCACCCACGATGCAGTCTTTGGTGAAATCACAGAAGACGGACCCAACTACCGCAATGTTCGTATCCTGCAAGAAATATTGACGTTAGCTGACTGGCGATAGGTTGGGTGGATTGGAACAGTCGCACTGATGACGAAGAGTATGATCGGTATCGGAGTCCTGTCGATTCCAATTGCATTTGATACCCTCGGCATCGTGCCAGGAGTCATCGTACTATGTACTATCGCCGCTATCACAACATGGTCTGACTACATCGTGGGAGTCTTCAAGTTGCGACACCCCGAGGTGTATGGCATCGATGACGCGGGATTTCTGATGTTTGGTCTACCTGGGCGAATTATTTTCGGTGGTGCATTTGTGCTTTGTAAGTGCATTGATCTACCTGTCTACCTTTGCTAACCTCACAGATTGGATATTTGTTGCGGGATCTGGCATGTTGGGCATTTCAATCTCTCTGAACGCCATGTCTAGCCACGGTGCCTGCACGGCGATATTTGTCGCCATTGCCGCCATCATTGGCTTGACACTGGGGAGCATCCAAACACTAGCCAAAATCAGTTGGCTGGCCTGGGTTGGACTTGTTGGAATTCTCACCGCAAGTAAGTAGAGATGACCTGATCCTTTTATGGTTCTAACGTGTGTAGTTTTCATGGTCACTATCGCCGTTGGCCTCCAAGAACGTCCATCCTCCGCCCCACAAGACGGCGTGTGGGTTCCCGATTACAAGATAGTTGGCGACCCATCGTTCACAAAGGCAATCACCGCGGTATCAACACTGGTTATGGCGTATGCAGGGACCCCTGGATTCTTCCCTATTGTGTCCGAGATGCGCGATCCGACGAAGTATACCCGGGCGCTGTTCTTTTGTCAGACTATTGTGACTGTGACGTACCTTGTCGTTGGGTGTGTTGTTTACATTTATTGCGGATCTTACGTTGCTTCGCCTGCCTTGGGATCTGCTGGTCCGCTCGTGAAGAAGATCAGCTATGGATTCGCTCTTCCCGGGCTGATTGTCACTACTTTGCTTGTCATTCACGTGTGTATTCCTTACCCCAGTGCATTATTCTTCTCGGCTAACCGTTTAGTTACCGGCAAAATATCTCTTCCTCCGCATGCTGCAGGGATCTAGACACCTGACTACGAACACTGTGACTCACTGGGTAACATGGCTTAGCTGCACTGTTGCTATTACCGTGATTGCGTACGTGATCGCAAGCAGTATACCTGTGTTCAACGATCTTGTCTCCCTGGTTGGGGCTTTACTCGGTACTCTCATGTCATTCCAACCCATGGGCTGTATGTGGCTTTATGATAATTGGACCAGAGGCAAGAGCGACAAGTCTGTGAAGTGGATTTTGATGGTCTGCTTCAGTGGATTTGTGGTTCTTTCTGGCACATTCCTAATGATAGCTGGAACTTATGGCTCGGTGGTTAGTATCATGGAAAGTTATGCGGCATCTGGAGGATCGGCAGCTTGGTCTTGTGCCGATAACTCCAATTCCTGAGGGCAGACTGGATGTGAGCAGCTTTTTGACAGTGCGAAATCTAGTCCTCATGAATCCCCCTTTTTCGATTCTTAGTTATCGAACAATCCATCTCATGCCTATGGCAATTTGTTCCCAATCGTCGTCAATTTCTTCAAAACTTGCCTCATTGCAGAGGTAAGTCGGACAGCGGTCCAGAGCGATTCGGGGCTGCGAAGCGTGAGCCTTGGACCTGCGCTGCGAAAGGGGTGCGGCCAATCGCGCAACTGGCTCGGTACTTCTCTTTTCCGGCCCCCGGGCCTGTCCATATCCGAAGGCGTTGCAGATGAACCATGACGTCATTATCAACGGCAAGGCTTTAGATCGCTCATGTTGTACAATAGGCAAATCCTTTAAAACGGAGTCCAAAAAGCAATCATGTATTACTAAAAAGGAGATTCTCACTGGTCATTTGCAGTTTGCCGTTTGATAGCTATTTGTAGAATGAGGGGGCTAATTGACAGAAAGCAGTATCAAATTTCACTCATACGACAGCCTGTCAGACCCAGCTTTCATAACAGACCTCTATGAAGTATTCTTATTTATCAATAAGCGGTCAGTATGCCTTGGGGTGGCCGCTGGGACGATATCACTGCGAATGGCTGGCGTCTCTTAACTTTGTCCATAAAACACTGCTCGAGAAGTTCGTCAGCCCCTGATCATTCAGGCTGACTCCGTCAGAAAGAAAGGCATGGAGTGAGGCCAAAGTGAGAGGTCCTACTAGACCACCAGGTCTTACCTGATTATCGCTGATGGAGAGTGAACTAATAAATTTAGCCTGAGTTGGATTAGATGGCGACTTTGGCTCGGCCTGTTACTCGAATGTCCGCTTTTCCAACCTAATTGTGACTTCCTGGTGAGTAAGATCAGATAGGACGGGGATGTCACGCTCCGTCAGATGCTCCGGAAGGGATTCCCCCAGGAGCGCCTGAATCCGCGCCTCTTGTCTCCCGACCTCGGACATACTGAGCACTGCTTCCACTGTGTGTTGCGGGCAGCCTTTCGCGCCCGCTTCACCTTTGGGACTCCCACTTGCAGCGGCGCTAACCGCTGGCGCCGCTCATGCCAGTCGTGCATCCCCCATGATACGGCGTGTTTCCGGATCCCACTTCGGCACAGCCGCCTCCTTATCCACGCTGCCTGGACACACACCCCGACTCGGCAATTCCGCGCCCGGAAGGCGATATGCCCGGAATCGGGAGGTTCGAAAGTTTATCCCACGGGATATTTGAGTTGTTTTGTTGGCCCGAAGAACTGTGTCGCGACGTCGCCCGCGCTCATGCTGTCACCAAGGAGGACTACCGCAACATCAGCCGTAGCCGCGCTGCCCATGGAACCCAGCATCAACTGGACAACGTCGTCCTCCTCGAACACTCTGACAATGTCTCCGACTCGGACCAGTCCGTGGTGCCCTACTCGACCCCAAACTTTCCAGTGTATCTTTAAGCAAAAGATCTTTGATGTTCGTCCCCATCTTCCCAGAACCTTTCTGTCTATCTGAGCCCAACTAACGATCCCTATTCTGCCGACAGTTACAACAAATTCCCCCAGTTACCTCCATTATTATCCCGACCTTCATCCCGAATACCGAAATACGTGGCGGGGTCGATGATCAACCAATTAGATGAAGAATTGGAAAAAGGGGTGTGCGTGTCAGCCCATATGTACGCGACTTTCTCACGCGACGATCCGATCTAGACGTCTGTGGCCCTTCAACGGGGGATGGATGCTCAAGCCACGCAAACAGAGTATCAACATGATTAAGGAAAGCAGACAGAGAATGAGGATATGCCCCGTTCAGCCTGCTCTTGAAAATTCCACCAGCAACACTCCAGTAGAGTCCGCGTCAGCTCAATCTGCGGTTCAGGAATCCTACTTTGCTGTTTCGTTTCTTTCAATTTTCAGTGAAGGGACCGCTTCGCATCCCAGATGGAACTCAGATTTTCGTTTCGTTTCGTTTCGTTTTTTTTTCCCACCTTATGCAGGAATATTCAGAACCCAGACTGTTAAAGAATTTTGAGTTGTTTTACTACGAGTGATTCAACATATATGAAAGGTTCGACAATATCAACTCATGGATTGTATACGATCAATGGGAGACACTCCGGGAGAACTACTTCCATTCATCGAACAACGGCAGTCCCAGAGTAGTCGCCTGTGCAAAAAGCTCTCCGTAACCATTTCACAACAAATGTACTCCAGGGCTGGCTGCAGCGACAGTCTGAGCCAGGGAGACGAGAGATGGACCTTGCATGATATCGAAAATTGAAATCTCCGCGCCAGCCCGTATAGCTAGTATGTTTGGTAGTTTAACAGAAACTCGATTGTACTTGACCTCTGATTCTCCTTCCTCTTATAAGGTTCTATAAGAGCCTCAACAGTTAATCCTTTCCCCATAAGAGTTCCTGGCCTGGGAGGTCCAGCATATAGGTTCGTCTTTACTGGTCTTTATGGCCGCGATGGAAAGATTTCTACCTTCTTCCACAGCCAAGTGCTCAGTGCGAAATCTCACCCTCAAGAATTCCCCCTTTATGAATTGTCAGTTATCGAAGGCTCTGTCTTATACTTATGGTAACTTGTTCCCAATCATCTTCCATTTGTCGAAACTTACCAGATTGAAAAGGTAAATCGGACAGCGATCTAGGGTGATGTTGGACGAGTACAATCAGATAGGACTGGGAGGTGACTGTCTATGAACAATAGTGAGGAATCCGTCGAGCCATACCGCAGTGCTTCGCAAAGTCGAGGTGTATCAGAACATGCAATTAAATGCTTACTGGAACTTATTCTTCCGCGAAATCTTCTGAGCTCGGTAGATTCTCGCCACCTCTCTCCTCCTCTCTCCTCCTCTCTGTCGTATGGTTTCCTCTCTTGTCTCTTCGCCTAAGCCATACTGAGTGACCAGGCACCAATTTACATCCCACCTTAAAGCAGATTCCGTGTCTTCTTCACGCAGACCCTCAGGTACGTCTCACTTCCTTCACCTCCGAACCACATTGACCGATATCCACAGCCTGCACTGGACTCTCACTCTCTGGTGTACCTCCAGATCAGAGATCCTTGAGGTTTGTCTCCATCCTCCCACTTTCGTTTCATACTGACAGAAATTCACAGTCACATTCATTCCTGGTCAAACCGCTTTGCTTTTACACCAAGGTCCCGTCTCAGAGGTTCGTCTCTCCTCCCTTCCTTTTGACTCACACTGACAATCCAAGCATCACGTATTTTCGTCTCGGTCGCCCAGATTACTCTCGAGGTACCGTTTCAGACCTCGCCTGTCTATCCAAGCTCCACTGACAACCCCGACTCTGCCAGCAGGCCAAGCCACTTCCATCAGCAAGGTTCATGCTGCTCCTCGTCATTCCCCACTCATTCAATCTACTTTCCACCCATCCCACAAACATGGACACAGTTCGAGACAGTCTCTGTTCTAAGTCCACAGAAGGCGAAGCCACATCATCCACTGGGCCACCTGCACCATCATCGTCCACTCCACAAGCCTCGTCCTCGATGGATCCCATGCCCACGCCATCCAGCGAGGACAAGAAGAAGAAGCATGAGATTGATGCAGATTCACCAGGGCCAAACTTGAGGAACATGACCAAATTTGTCGAGAATTTCGACGGAACAATCAGCGACGGGATGCGCTCTATCATGCGTACCTTCTTGCAATGGGCGGCCGCCTACGATCGAATCGAGTCCTCCCTACAAGAGCTTGCCACCGGCAACACCCCCGAGATAAACGCTCTTCGCCAGTCAATCAATGAGCAAGAGAGACGTGTCGACCAGTTCGGGCGTGATCTTGGATCAAGTATGATGGAGTCTCAATGGGAGATGTCCATACGGTTGACACGAACGGCCCTCAGGGGTATGGACATCGGAGACGACGAGATAGTCAACGAGGGTGTGGCCAATCGACTGAGGTGGTTACTTGCTCAAGATGATCGAACAGAGGATGAGTCTATGATAATCCGGCTTACTCTTGAGGAGGTCACCGGCAAACTTGTCCCAGACAAGCTCGGGCGAGCTCAACCTGCAGGTCAGCAATCCTAGTTTGCTTTTTCATTATCTCAATTTGAGAGATCGGTCCCCTCGCATCCCAGATGTGTTTTCGAATTTTCATTTCGTCTTTTTTATGCACGCCTGTTGATAGCAGCAACGCACCACTCCTGCCACCGCCCCTACCGGACCCCATGAGGCTGGCAAGCCTGGTGCATACTACCATGAAGGCGAGAAAGTACTCAGATAGTGCAAATCAATCAATTTTCAATTCTCTCGATGTCTGTTTCTTCCAGCCAATCGTTGCTTCCTGCGGAGCCACATGAAATTCTGTCTTGTAGTGTACTTCGAGCAAAACGGGGGAGATCCAGGAAGCCCAGTTCGAATAAAGGAGTCGAAATGGCTTAATTCTCTGAACTTGAGGTAAAACGCATGCTATATAGCATGCGGAATCAGATGAAATAAAAATAGCATCAATAATGAAGCTCAGACACCATTTGTAGGGAAGCATCACCCCCCTACTACACTAGGTACCCATAGACCTGATAGGTCCCACAACATAAGTCGTGGAGACCTCGGGAGTATTTGGGTGATCAATGGCGCAAAGTCACGGGGAACCTTGGAATTATTTGCATCATTGAAATAATGTAGTCCCAGAGTAGTGGAGTGTTTTTAACAAAAAGCGTCCGCGATTAAATTGCAACAAATGTACTGGCTGCAGCGACAGTATGAGCCAGGCACACGAGTGATGGACTTTGCATGATATCAAAAATTGAGATCTCGGCGCCAGCCTGCACGGCCAGCATGTTTCGCAGTTCAACAGCAACGAGAGAGTCAACACCGAAATCCGCCATGGACTTTGAATCAATAACCTCTTCGATAGGAATCAGGAATATTTCCACTAGCCGTCGAGTCAGTGCTTGCAACACAGCCCTAGAGGCCTCTTCTACCGAAGATGCAGAGGTTAGCTGGTTAGATAGACCATGAGAAGCGGGGTTAGGCTTAGAGATGGTGTTTTTGTTTGCTGGTTTGATATATCGAAGAGCATCAAAACGCGCATCAGCGCCGATTATTGTGCCATGGCGCTCGGAACCGTCTCCGGTGTTGATCCCAACCACAATCTGAGGAGCTGGATCGAGGATGGCTGATTCAATAGCCGAGAGAATTTCGCTTTCTTCAAGCAGTCTGTACCCCGACCGCTCCAGCCTGTCATGCACAGATTTATTTGATGCAACATAACCCACATTCTTGACGGCACCGATATCCAGCGATACCCCTGGCAGACCCTGGCTCATCCGATATCTGGCCAGGGCATCTTGGAATGCACCCCCGGCTGTATAGTTTGACTGGCTTGGATTGCCAATTACCCCTGCCAGAGAGGATAGCATAATGAAGAAATCCATATCTTTGCCGAGGTAGTGATGGATGTTCCAAGTCCCCTGAACCTTGGGGAGAATGGCCGCATTGAAATCATCCAGGCTCATGTTTTCAATGATAGAATCACGAAGAACCATTGCTGCCTGGATGACTCCACGGATTGGGGGGATATCTGAAAGGCATTGGTCCAGGGCGACAGTTAATTCAGACATCTGAGAAATGTCGCAACCAACCAAATGCACCTTGGAGCCAGGGTATGCGAGTTCAAGATCACTTGCGAATGACCCCGTCATAGCTGCACTGGTAGCGCTTCGGGACATCAAAATCAGACTTCTCGCACCATGCCTCAATAGCCATTCGGCGATTGATTTTCCGATACCACCAACTCCACCAGTAATGAGATATGACGCGTCTGGACTGAGTTTCACCGTCGGTTTGAGAGGGCAGTACTGTCTGGTTAGCACGCGAAGAGTGAAAGGCATGAAAACTGACCTCGATACAATCCTCCGCTGACAAGACGATCTTACCCATATGCTTACCAGCCTGAATCTGGCGGAATGCCTTCTCGATATCTTTCATTGGATATACATTGATCGGCTTGACAGTATGTATCAATTCCCGCTCCAAAAGATCGACAACACCAGTCAAAGCACGGTGGATGACTGGACTACCAAGCCTGATCAATGCAAGAATGTCAATCGAAGAAAAGGTTGCGACAGATGCAAATTGTGCCATCTCAAGATAGTTGTTATGCTCCAGGTCAACCTTTCCGATTTCTAGGAATTGACCGAACGAAGCTAAACAGTTGAAGCTCTCTTGGAGAAGTTCACCAGATAGACAGTTGAGGATGACATCAACGCCTCTCCCGTCTGTGACTGACATCAGTTCGATCGCAAATGACGAGTCACGGCTTGAAAAGACATGATCCTCTGGTATTCCGTACTCGGATGTGATAAATCTGCGCTTCTCTGCCGAGCCAGCAGTTGCATACACCTCAACTCCAAGATTTTGAGCAAGTATGATTGCAGCCTGTCCGACACCGCCGGTCGCTGCATGAATCAGCAGAGATAGGTCTTTGCGGATTTTTGCAGTATCGTATAAAGAAATGTAAGCAGTGGCGAAGGCCATCGGAATCGATGCAGCGGTGCCAAAGTCAAGATTGGGCATGATACAAGCGAGAGTCCAAGGAACTCGAATCCGGTTTTGGTATTTACCATCAACGAGTGCAATGACATGGGATCCGATGAAAAAGCCATGGGATGCGGCGACGGTCCCAACACGGGTAACAACACCCGAGCATTCGAGTCCCATGACTGTTTCGTTGAGCTGGCCCATTGCGGCCATGACGTCTCGGAAATTCAGGCCAAAGGCCCGCGGTTCGATCTCGATTTGATCCGGACTCAATGCAGCTTCTCGCTGCGCAATCTCTTTGAAGGTCAATGTCTCCAAGAGGCCAGGACAGTCAATCTCCACCTTCAAGCTTAACTGAGACTCCTCTTTCACAAGGAATGGGCCGGATTTCACCGCTTCTTCAACGCCACTCGCGATGAATCTATTTCGATTAAAGTCCTTGACCAATCTTGGAATAACTATTGTGCCATCGCGCTCTGCGAACTCAAAATCGCGGCTTGATATGCCCACTGAACCATCTATGATACTAGCAAGGACCTTGGTGATAGCAGAAAGCCATCCCAAGGTCTTATCTTGCAGATCGATGTCAAGCGACACATATCTCTTTGTCGAGTTTTCACGGCGAAGTGTCCGGAGAAGCCCGAGACTAAGCGCACTTTCAGGCTTTTCGCATTCAATGACCCCGCCAGTGGTAACCCACAACAGGGCTTTGCAGCAAGTCAAAAGACGAACCATGGCCTTGAAGTCAGCTTCGTTCAAATTCGACAGAGAGAATTCCCCGCGGTCGCCAAGGAAGACACATATTTTACCGGTGCCATCAACCGAGCTTAGAGAATCCACGCTTACTGAGCCTGGCGTGGTGATGGCGGCAATGGAATCTTGTAAGACAGTCATCCAATGCTCGTGGCAAGCAACATTCGAATGAACCAGAATGACCGAGGGTGAGTTTGGAGTCTCAGGTTTCACCTGAACGGCCGTTGACATTATTACACTCATAGTGTATAAGTCCTCAGATTCACAATCATGCACGTCCAGATCGCGTCCACTGAAACCCGTCTCACCAAGGACCGCATCCCAGGCAGCCGCGGAAAGAATTGGGCTCAGGTTTCGCTCATCTATGCCTATCGACCTGTTAGCTGGATATCGGTCATCGCAAGGGAGACTTACTACGCCACCAACCAGGCAATAGGCCAAATACAAACTGCATATCCATCTGATCCTTTGTGTTCTCCATCAGCAATAGTTTTCCACCTGGTTTGAGCAAGCGGCGGACGTGTGTCATTGTGGCTACCATCGATTTCGTTGCGTGCAAGACTTGGTTTGCGATGACAATGTCGTAGGTGCCGCACTCAAAATCCTGTTGCGCAGGGTCGATCTCGATGTCCAATTTGCGGTAAGTGACAATGTCACTCCAGTCCGCAAATTGAGCCTGAGCTTTTTCAAAGAAGCCAGAAGAGATATCAGTGAAGTGGTATTCGGAAGCAAATGGACCCCAACCACACTTCTTGCCATTTCCAATGACATTCAAAATCGAGAGAGTAGTTCCACCAGTGCCCGCACCAATCTCAAGGATTTTTGCTCGTGGATTCTTGTGGATGAGATGTTCTGCTATCCTTGCAAGATGGATGTTGCATCGATCAAACTTGATCGCTTCACGATAGTACTTATGGAGTAATTTGTCTTCCATCAAAATTTCCAAGGGGGACACTTTCTGGGTCAGAAGAGGTATAAGACGCGCTCCCAGGCGAGACACAGCCTCTCCATTCGCACTTGACGAGGCGACACGATCGAAGAGGTTTAGTCTCTCTTCAGAGCTATCATTGATCCACGCTGAGCTTGAAGGCGCTATTTCGTCACTGGCAGCAAGTTTAATCTGAAGTTTCATCCAAGTGTAAAACTTCTTGTGATGCCACTGTAGCTGCTGTATTTCCTTCAGATTCAAGCACGCCAATGCATCATGGATGTAGTGAAAGCAAGCTCGCCTCAGATCGGAAATGACGTCGCTTTCTTTCATATCCGCGGCGGAACCGATGGTATTGCCTAGAGAGCCCAAGTCCATGTAGGAAATATCGGGGGCCCACTTTATAGTACTGCATATGTCATCACTGTTAGATTGAGCCGCAAGTGCCGAACCTGCCGCGCCTATCGCGCCTGCCGCACCCGCCCCCAGAGACCGACAGGTAAACCCATCAATGACGAGAACAGGCTTTTTATTGGGTTCGGAGTCATACACGGCAAGATCCGATTCGAATCTCCTTGGATCAACATGAAGAAGCTGTATGCGAGATTCGAACTGATGACCTGGCTGCGATTGAATATCGTGAGATACCCAAAGCTCTTTGATACTCTTCGGAACCATTGAAGTGTACCGGGCTGAGTGGGCACCGAGCAGCGCTCCGTAGGCTGATACAAACACCGAGTCCAGGGTTGTCGGGTGTAGAACGTGCCCTCTTTGGTAATTTGATGGCATTGTGGATATAACGTCCGCAATGCTCAGAGTTGCCACAGCTTGATTATGACCGACTCGCACGGATTGCAAATTTTGAAATATTTTACCATGATAGATGGCATTAGCTCTCAAGGCTGAGAAAACGTCTTCTGGCTGGACGTTTTGGTAACGTTTGGACTCAAATGGGTCAGACCAACCTTGGCGGGCACGCATTTCCCCAGAGACAGCATTGATCCGTCCTTTGCAATGCTCAGTCCACCTGCCTTGTTTTCCCACGGAAAATATGTTGAACTCATTCCAACCTTTCATTCCGATAGCCTTAGGATCGACCGGCTTGATATTGAGCTGCACCTCGACTCCTTCTGACCCCTCAGGAACCATCAGGGCTTGCATTATGTCCACATCTCGAAGTTGATAACCTGAGATAATTTGATCGGTCGCTTGGGATAGCTGACTGACGGCCTCTATCGCCATGCAGATATACCCTGCTCCAGGATATATCACTTTGGATTGAACTGTGTGTTCTCGGACCCATGGTAGGTCTGAGAGTCTAATGGTATGCCTCCAGCTTGGAGCAAGAGGATTTGTCCCGTTGACGGGAACGCCGAGAAGGTCATGGTATCCAATTTGTCTAGATCGGTGAGAAGCATTGACTCGGGGCTCGTCCCAATGGCGAACTTCATGGTTCCAGGGGTAAGAAGGAAGATCAGTGATGACAGCTAAGTCTTTTGTGCCCATTGGAAAGTTGATGCAGTTGATGTCAACAGGATACCCCTTGCAGACCAGCTGACTAGCCAGTGTCTGCATGGTTAAGACTGCATTTTGATTTCGAATCAAACAAGAGTAGTAGGAAATATCTGTGCCTTGGAATTGGGCCGTCGCAAGGATATCTCCGATCGGACCAGAAAGTGCGGCGTGCGGACCAACTTCAACAACGATGTCGATTTCAGGCCGACCGCTGATTGGGTTCAGAGCCATTTGACAGAATGAATCTTGAAACAGCACCGGTTGAACCATACTTTCTGCCCAGTGTTTGGGGTTCGAGAGTTGAGCGGCGTCAGTTATTCTCGTGCCAGTGGTTGGCGATGCATAAATGATCGGACGCAACGGCCTTGTTTCATTTTCCATGATCTGTTGCATACTGGTCAGATAGGGATCGTAGAGCGGTTTCATGTGATGGGAGTGGAATGCCGTTCGGACGTGGAGACGGCGGGCGAAAATGTTGTCCTCCTTCAGCAGAGTCCTAAGCTCCTTAATCCCCCCCAGATCCCCAGACACTGTGACGCTGGACGGGCTGTTGATACAAGCAATGATGACCTTGCCTTCGCCGATCTTATCTAAATAGGGTTGCACCGCCAGAGCGTTCAGACCCACTGCCATCATGCCCCCTTGTGCATCGTCTAGCTCCGACGCAATCTCACAGCGACTATAGCATGCAGCCATGGCCGAGCGAAAGCTGAGTGCGCCAGCAGTATAGGCTGCGGCAATCTCCCCACTCGAATGACTTGAAACAGCAGTTGGAGTCACCCCCCATGCCTCGAGGAGACGGACCAACGAAATCTGGATCGCCGCGCAAAGTGGCATACCAAAGGAAGTATCTGTCACATTTGTAGTTTCTCCATCTCGGAGCAGCTCCTCTAAGAGTGACCACTTGCAGCCAAACTCTTTCAAGAAGGCCTCGGCTTCAAGAATGGAAGCTTTGAAGAGCGGATATGCGGATAGAAGCTCCCTTCCCATGGCATACCACTGTGCGCCTTGACCAGTGAATACAAAACCGATCCTTGGACGGGCATTGGCACGTATGGGGGTCAGATTGTCGTTTTCAAGAGCCTCAGTGAGCAGCGACAACGCGGAGACCGAAGTGGCGAAAGACCAGGGGAAGCGTGTACGACGACCACCAAGAGTGAATGCAAGGTTATCAAGCAATTCACCAGTCAGATAGCGTTTTCTAAGGTAATCTTTCAAATTCAAAGCCATGGCTTTGCAACTTTTCTCGTCCTTTGCGCTCAGGATGAATATTTTGAACCGCTCCTCTTCATCGACCATCAGATACCCATTGCTGCACATACTGCTGTATGATCTTTTGGTCGTCTGCCAATCTTGCATGATTAGATGTGCGTTCGCTCCGCCGTACCCAAAGTTGTTCACAGAAGCCCTTCGGATACCATCTTCGCCGGCCGGCCAATCTTCACATTGTAGCGGAACCCTCATGTTCCATTCATCCAACAACAATGCCTCATTCGGCTTTTCGAAATTTATGCTCGGGGGTATCCTTTTCCGCTCTAGTGCTAGAGCAACCTTGATAACACTTGCAAGGCCACTTGTAGGCTCGGTATGGCCAAGATTTGTCTTGACAGACCCGATGATAAGTGGGTTATCACGCGGCCTACCCTTTTGAAAGACTCCCGCGATTGCACTCGCCTCGATCGGATCGCCAGTAGGCGTTCCAGTGCCATGGGCCTCAAAGTATTGCACTGAAGAGGTACATATACCAGATTTTTTGTAACACTCGCGAATGAGTTGTTGCTGGGCTTCGCAGCTGGGCGATGTGATGGTTTCTGTCTTGCCATCTTGGTTGAGATGAGTGTCGCAAATCACCGCTCGGATTGGGTCGCCGGCTACCAACGCGTCGTCTAATCTTTTCAGCACGATTGCCGCGACCCCTTCCCCCCTCCCGTACCCATTGGCTCGATGATCAAACGAATATCTGCCCAAAAGTCAGAATCACTTTGTGGAGCGTTTGTTCTCCCAAACTCACGATTTACCATCTTTCGAAAGCATCCTGAACAGAGATGGTTAGCGCAAATAAATGAACCCGAAGAAGGAGCATACCCTAGAGTGGAAATTGTGACAAAGAAGTCCGGATTGATCAACAAGTTAGATCCCCCCACAATGGACATGTCAGCATCACCCGATCGAAGACCTTGACAAGCCTGATGAAGCGCTGTAAGGGTAGTGCTGCAGCCTGTATCAATCGTCATACTCGCTCCACGAAGATCGAAAAAGTGAGAGATGCGATTTGATGCCATAGCGGCGCCATTTCCAGTCATCAAGAAGCGAGGCAGGTTTTCTGCGTCCCGCATATGACCATCTTGGTAGTCGTGAAAAAACGCGCCAGAGAAAACCGATGTGTTGGAACCGGCGATTTGATCCAACACCAGCCCGGCTAGTAAACCGCGTGGTTAGTATAATTCGCATGTCGTATCTCTCGCAGCTCACCATTTTCCAGGGATTCATAAACTGTTTCAAGAAGAAGTCTATACTGGGGATCCATCGTCTCGTTCAATTAGCAATGCGCGAGCAATCTTGGACTTCGGAAAGTGCTCACAGATGCTGTCTCTGCAGAGAGACCAAAGAAGTGTGCATCGAAGAAACCCAAGTCTTCTTGCAAAAAATGACCTCCTCGAACATTGGTCTAAAGGCGCATCAGGCATGTCAGATTCCTTGCTCCAATATGATCCTCAACCTCGGCAAGAGTGGCTTTTTCACCTACCGTGCTGATATTCTCATGGTTTGGATGATACCAGCCCTCAATGTCGAAACGGGATAGTGGAATTTCACTCCAGGCACTCTCTCCTTTCTCTAGCATTTCCCAGAGTTTTGCAGGGCTAGTAGCATCGCCCGCAAACCTGCACCCCATTCCAATTATGGCAATTGGCACGGTCTTTGGCTGAATATCCGGCATAGCTGATGTGCGGTTCGAGCGTGTCGAGGGGGGAAGGCTTGCTGACAACTTTGGATGTTTTGTTCCGTTCGATGTTCTACCAGTTTAATGTTTCGCATTCTCATGCGCACAAGCCCAGCCTTATCGGTCATCAGCGTTTAGGAGAGGGGATTGAAATCGCTCATGCTATCGGGTTCATGCTTTCACAAAGCCTCAGGGTGGCCTCGGTCGCCATAAGTCAGAGATGTGGTGTAATGTGCCAACTCATCCGTATTTTTTAAAGCTGATCGGGCAATAGGAGCAAAAGAAGACTCGAGGCTGGGTAGTATTAGAAACTCCGAGTGTGATACAGGACATGTGATTCGAAAGGCAGCTGGAAGTCTCAACGTGGAGCCGCTGTCAGAGAACAGACAGAAAAGGCAATTGAGCTATCTTAGTCCAATGAATACTCCGTGACTTATCATTCGGAGTAAATGGAGAGAGGATTTATCGAAAGTCAGGAAATACCACGCAGGACGAGCGGTGGCTATTTTTACCGACACTGACTGACTCCGAACTCGTGGAGGAAGTCCGAGCATAGGGCACTTGAGAAACCCGCCGTATATCAAGCTATCTCACCTGCTATGTGGTTAAAGTACCATAATGAATAGAGTCAGGACATTATAATCCTCCTTAACTCGATATTACCGTGCCGTACAAAGAAAGCGACAAGACTCAACAGCTGATCCGCTGGACATCATGTATCAAGAGGAAGCGACACAGAACACCGTGTTAGTGTTCGGCTCTCAGGCCCTTGCCTTCAATCAGGACTCGTTTCGGGATCTCAGTGCCGACATTGTAGATTCATCGGGACTTGCCTGGGTCGCCGATGTTGTCGCAGAGCTTCCCGACCATTTTATTCAACTCAGCAATGAAATCCCTGACCTTGGTGCTATCCCAGGGGGTCCATTGCTCAAATCGATGAAGGAGGAATTGAAGGATGAAAGTATAGAAAGCATGACAAAAGACTCTAATTTGCCAAACGTTGTGTTGACTCCGCTGTGTGTGATCTCACATCTTGCCGCATACACGAAATATCTCCAGTTGAGACAGGATAAGTCAGGATGGGAGTCGTGGAGAAATGGCAAAAAAAGAGGTTCGAACGGGACACATGTTGTGGGATTTTGTACTGGTTTATTGGCAGCACTCGTAGTCTCTCTCAGCCAGGACCTGGAGGATATCAAGAAGTACGGGGCTACCGCTATCCGCCTCGCCATGCTAATTGGGGCTGTGGTTGATGCTGAGGATGCCAAGAACGGGGATTCGGGGTCATTTTCCGCCGCTTGGAAAACAGCAGACGATTTGACAACGATTGAAAAGATAATTGGAGAATACACTGATGTAAGTGAAAAGGGCGCTTTTCGGAAAATCTTTGTTTTTTATCTCATGATGTGATGACAGGCTTACCTATCCGTTCGCTTCGACGAGAACAGAGCAACCGTCACTGCGCCGAAAGACAAGCTTTCCAATCTGATGAAAAGAGTTGGTTCCGCAGGAATATCGACTGTGGAGATTAGACTCTCTGGGCGGTTTCACTCCACGTGTCATCAACGTGTTGTGGCCCTGCTAAGCGAATTCTGTGAATTGAATCCGGCATTCCAGCTTCCAGAAGCTACTCATCTCCACCTTCCTTGTTTAGCGGACGTGAATCCAACCATTCAAGGAATTGTTTCGGGGAAATTGTCATCCATCGCTTTGGATGCGATATTGGTGCAGCCGTCAGAGTGGTGGAGAACTTTCAAAGGACTCGGCGCCATTTCAGGACACACTGAGATAATATTTCTTACCCGAGAGAAGTGTGCGCCACCGTCAGTGGTCAATAATCTGCCCCCAAGATTTCAGCTATTGCATCTCGCGGACCTTATCAAAAGTGGTAAATGTTTGCAGGAAATTACAGCAAAGGATGATGACATCGCGGTTGTCGGAATAGCCTGCAAAGTAGCCGGGGCTGACGACATCGACGAATTCTGGGATATCATATGCGAAGGACGATCTCAACACACCGAGGTACCAGAATCTCGACTGAACTTTCAAACCGCATTTCGAGACGCCGATGGAAGTAGAAAGTGGTACGGGAACTTTCTCAAATCGCACGATGCTTTCGATCACAAGTTTTTCAAGAAAACCCCACGAGAGGCGGCGTCAATGGACCCTCAGCAGAGGATATTGTTGGAGATAGCTTATCAGGCTGTTTCGCAGTCAGGGTATTTCCACAAATATCCACTTCCAACAGATGTGGGCTGTTTTATTGGAACCTGTGCTGTGGACTATGAGTACAATGTGGCTTGTCACGCACCAAACGCGTTCTCTTCCACAGGCAATCTTCGGGGATTCATTGCAGGGAAAGTAAGCCATCACTTTGGTTGGACTGGTCCTGGCCTCACCCTGGACACTGCATGCTCGGGGTCTGCTGTCGCCGTGCATCAGGCCTGCAAGGCTATTTTAAGCGGTGAATGTGTCTATGCACTAGCCGGCGGCGTTAACATGATTACTCAACCGCTTGCGTACCAGAATCTTGCCGCAGCATCTTTCTTGAGTCAAACGGGCCAGTGCAAACCTTTCTGTGCCCGCGCGGATGGTTATTGCCGAGGAGAAGGCGTAGGCGCCGTGTTTCTCAAAAAGAAGTCGACCGCTTTAGCTGATGGCGATCAAATCTTCGGCGTAATATCCAGTACAGCAGTTTTGCAGAACCAGAATTGTACGCCTATATTTGTTCCTAACGCGCCGTCGCTTTCCGGGCTCTTTCAACACGTGCTCGAGAAAGCCAGGCTAAAAGCCTCGCAGGTCTCTTATGTTGAAGCACATGGGACAGGCACACCAGTGGGAGACCCTGCAGAGTATGAGAGTATCAGTCGAATTTTCGCTGTCGCTGAACGGGCGAGTCCAGTCCAACTCGGCTCAGTGAAAGGGCTCATCGGTCATACCGAAAGTTCTTCAGGTCTGGTCTCTCTGATCAAGGTTCTGTTGATGATGCATTACAACGCGATACCTCCCCAGCCCAGTCACCATAGTCTGAGCCATTCCATCCAACCCCATAAATTAATCGATATATCGATGTCCTTGAAGCTTTGGGATGATCGGTTCAAAGTTTCTCTGATAAACAATTACGGCGCCTCGGGGTCAAATGCATCGATGATTGTCCGGAACTTCCCCCTCGATGACTGTTCCGGTCCTGGGGACGGAGGAAGATGGAAATACCCCTTCTGGATATCTGCCAACGACGAAAAAAGCCTCCAAGCATACGCGGATAGACTCCGAGCGTTTCTCAGCAAAAGGGCTTGTCAGATGAAGCCCACTTTCATCAGCGACTTGTCATTCAATCTTTGTCGGCAATCAAATCGGAACCTGCCAAAAGCCATGGTCATCGAGAGCTCTACCATAGAAGAGCTGCAGCGAAGGCTACTAGGGGAGACGGTTTCTATTGTAATAGCAGCTGCACCACAAGTAATTTTGTGTTTTGGTGGACAAGTCTCTACTTCTGTCGGCCTGGACCCTGAGATCGTCGCAAACACAACCATTCTGCGCTTCCACTTAGATCGCTGTGACCATGTCTCGACAGACCTGGGGTTCGGCAGCATCTACCCAGAGATCTTTCAAAAAACCCCAATCTGCGATATTGTCAAGCTTCAGCTATGTCTGTTCTCTTCGCAATATGCCTGCGCGATGAGCTGGATGAGTTGTGGTGTCAAACCAATCGCTTTGGTTGGGCATAGTTTTGGCGAGTTGACTGCGTTGTGTGTTTCCGAGGTTCTGAGTCTTCCCGACACAGTGAGAATGATTGCAGGTCGCGCGAAGATTGTCAAGGAGCGGTGGGGGTCTGACAAAGGATCCATGATCGCGGTGGAAACTGACCTCCAACGGATAGAAGCCATTTTGTCAACAAGCATGTCGGTTGAACATTCAGCATCGATCGCTTGCTACAATGGCCCAAGGAGCTTCACCATCGCTGGGAGAACCCAGTCAATTGAAGAGATTGAAAGGTGCATAACCAAAGACAATCTTGGCCCACTTGTGCGGTGCAAGAGGTTGAACGTCACGAATGCCTTTCACTCTAACCTTGTTGATGAATTGAGACCAGACCTGGATCGAATGTCCCAAAGCATTCGATTTAGTAAACCGAAGATCCCAATAGAATTCGGCACAAAAGAAAGATATACAGAAGACCCGAGTACTAGCTTCATCGCCAGTCACATGAGAAACCCAGTGTATTTTCACCATGCCGTCAAGAGACTTTCGGACAGACTCCAGGCGTGTGTCTGGCTTGAGGCAGGATCTGGTTCAACAGTCACGCGAATGATCAGCCGGGCGCTTAGTGGAGCAGGGACGAGTCTGGATTTATTTATCCCAGTCGACATCTTGACCGGTAGCGCAACGTCCAATCTGACACGCACGACCATTGACCTCTGGAAAGCCGGGGTAGATGTGACATTTTGGCAACACCATCCATCACAAACAAATCAATATAGTACACTCATCTTGCCGCCATATCAGTTCGAAAGATCGAGGCATTGGCTGGAACTGAAAGTACCTTCAACTTGCATCAATCCGGTCCTGCAGGCGGAGAAGCATGAAGGGCTATGGGCATTTTCAGCATACCAAGACGAAAAGCATCACTCAATCCGGTTTCGCGTACTTTCTGAGTCAGAACAATACAGGAAGATCGTTTCCAGTCACACAATCGCTCGAACGGCTCCAATCTGCCCAGCAACGCTGGAGGTGGATATGGCCATTGATGCACTCATGAGCGTGCACCCAGAGCTCAGGGCGGGTGGTCTGCAACCACAGATTCTGAATGTAGAGAATCATGTTCCGATCTGTTTTGATTCGTCCCGAGTTTTGTGGCTAGACTTGATTGCAAAAGACATCGGTGCGGTCACATGCCTAGAGTGGACTTGGAGCCTTACAAGTGAGAAGACTACCAAGGATGCGGCCCCGACAATCCATGTTCAGGGGGAACTTGAATTTTGCCATGCCGATGACCTGCAAGTACAGGCAGAGTTCGCTCGGTATGAACGCTTGGTGACTCATCAACGATGCGTCGATCTCCTTTATGGCAACGACTCCAATGATGACATAGTCCAGGGCTCAACCATATACAGAATGTTTGATGAGGTCGTTCAGTACGGACCGAGATTCCAAGGACTCAATAGATTGGTTGGCAGGGGGTCAACAAATGAGTCTGCGGGACGTGTGACAAAGAAATACGAAGACAGGTCGTGGCTTGATCCCGACCTGTCCGATTGCTTTAGTCAAGTGGGTGGGATCTGGGTGAATTGTATGACCGGGAAAGCAGAAGGGGAAATGTACATCGCGAATGGATTTGAGAAATGGGTGCGCTCTCCGAGACTTCTTACAGGCACCCCTCGACCTGAGAGCTGGGAAATATTGGCATGTCATGAAAGGCGTGGCGAGAACGCCTTCCTGACCGATATCTTCATTTTCGACCCTAGGAAAGGGACCCTGGTTGAGGTGATACTGGGAATAAATTTTGCCAAGGTGTTAAAGGCATCAATGAGCAGGCTGCTAGCTCGACTTTCCACGGATATCAAGACTTCTCCTTTGGCAGACTCGGCAAATGCTGGTGCGGTGGACCGGAAATTGGAAGATGGTACACCTGGGCAAGCAGCAGCTTTGTCTGAAATCCCAAAGACCGATCTGATATCGAAGGTGCGCCTCATCCTTGCCGATCTGTCTGGACTAGATATCACCGACATCAAGGAAGAATCACACCTGGCAGATATTGGCATTGATTCGCTTATGGGCATGGAGCTCGCGCGCGAGTTGGAGGGGGCATTCAGCTGCACTTTATCGACAGATGCCTTGATGGAAGTGTTCAGTTTTGAAGGACTTGTCCAGTGCATACGGCAAACACTGGGATTGTCGGAATTGAGTGTCAACTCCGACCCGAGTGCGACTTTGACAGACGTGACTGACACCGCACAAAGCTCAACCGTAGAAGAAGCCTGTGATTTGTCGACATGTGACGTTCCATTGAAGGAGTCCATCGCTCAACCGCTCGCAAAAGAAGGAAACACGGTTTCTACGGGTTCCGCCAGAGGTCATCTCATGATCCATACCCCAGTGGTACTTGGAGCCTTTGCAGAGTGCAAAGCGCTGACGGATCGGTTCATAGAGGAGGAAGATTGCACCGACTACTTAAAACTTGTCATGCCGAGACAAACGGAGCTTTGCGTCGCGCTTGCACTAGAAGCATTTGCCGAATTGGGGTGTGACCTGCGCTTGGCGAAGGCAGGACAGGAGCTCAACCGCATCAGCCATGTGCCATCGCTTCAAGGCCTTGTTGACTATGTCTATGACATGATTGAGAACGAATCGGGTATCATCGAGAATCGCGGCAATGTGGTTCTGCGCACTTCGGTAGCAGCACCGTCAGAGTCCAGTGCAGATATACTGCAGTCTCTCCTACATTCTGCGCCTCAACACCAATACCCCCATATGCTGACATATTTCGCTGGGTCGCGGCTAGCGGATGTGTTGTCGGGAAAGTCGGATGGCATCAAAGTGATATTTGGCACGGAAGAAGGTAGACAACTTGCTTCCGGTCTCTATGCAGATTCACCCTTGAACAAACTTTCATATATGCAGATGCAAGATTTCGTCAAGCGTTTTGTCTTCAAGTTGCCAAACCTGAACGGGCCGCTGAAAGTCCTGGAGCTTGGAGCTGGGACTGGGGGAACCACAAAGTGGATCGTTCCGCTCCTGGCCGACCTCGGAATCCCCGTCGAATATGTGTTCAGTGATCTCTCGCCATCATTTGTTGCTGCAGGAAGAAAGAGATTTGGGAAGAAGTATCCATTCATGAGGTTCAGGGTTTTTGATGTCGAAAAGGAATGCGAGCAGGATCTTTTGGGTGCCCAGCATATGGTATTGGCCAGCAACGCGGTGCATGCAACACACAATTTGAAGAAGTCTTTGGCAAATATCAGACAGTCCTTGCGTCCGAATGGATTTATTGTCATTCTCGAGATGACACGAACCGTCTACTGGGTGGACATGATTTTCGGCCTCCTGGAAGGGTGGTGGCTGTTTGATGATGGACGTCGACATGCAATTGCTCACCAATCTCGATGGAGAGACGATCTGTACTCGGCTGGATATAGCCATGTTGATTGGTCGGACGGCAATCATCCAGAAACGACGATTCAACGTGTCTTCCTAGCACTCAACGGCGAAGAGGAGGCCAGATCGCCACCGGGGACGGATATACAACCCCGTCAGGCCATGATTGATGCCTACGTTGAGCAATATACCCGAGACTTTCGGGCTCCAGACTCGGCGTCGGTCTGTTCTGTCGCGAACGATAGATTATGCGTCATGGTAACTGGGGCGACCGGCAGTCTAGGCTCACACACAGTTGCACATCTTTCACAGCTACCACAGGTGAGAACAGTCATCTGCTTGAATCGGAAGGGCCAGGTGGATATGCGTGAGCGACAGCTCGACGCCATGAAATCACGAGGGATTCGAGAAGCCGATTTCTCAAAGCTTGAGATTGTTGAAACAGACACGGCATCTCCAATGCTAGGACTGGAACAAGACCAATACGACGACATCGCATCGAGGATCACGCACGTGGTTCACAATTCGTGGCCAATGAGTGGGAAGCGCCCATTGAAAGGGTTCGAAAGTCAATTCAAAACAATGCGGAATCTCCTCGATATTACAAGTGCAGCGGTCTCCGCACAAGGGATCATGGTTGGCTTTCAATTTGTATCATCCATCGCAGTTGTTGGTCACCAACCTACAGTGACTGGTAAGACATTGGTTTTGGAGGAACGAGTGGAGACAGCTGCGGGAGTTCTTTCGAACGGGTACGGCGACGCAAAGTGGACATGCGAGCGTATGCTAGATCAGACATTGCACAAATACCCGCAAACCTTCCGGGCCATGACTGTTCGCCCAGGGCAGATTGCTGGCTCCAGAACGAGTGGGTATTGGAACCAGATGGAGCACCTGACCTTCATGGTACAATCTTCCCAGGCTCTGAGGGCGTTCCCTGCACTCGAAGGCATTCTATCCTGGACCCCAGTCAACGACGTGGCGGCCGTCCTGTGTGATCTCGTCACCCACTTCACCAGCCCATCACACCCCGTTTATCATGTTGACAACCCCGTGCGGCAGCCTTGGGCTGAAATGACGAAGGTACTGGCCGAGGCCATCGGTAGCGAGGTCATTCCGTTCGACGAGTGGCTGCAGCGAGTTCGTTCCTATCCCTCGTCCGCTGCATCTGAGAACCCCGCAGCCAAGCTGATTGAATTTTTTGAACACGAATTCACGCGCATGTCGTGCGGGGCCTTGCTTTTAGACACAAGTCTGGCTTGTGAGCACTCTGAATCATTGAAGGCCGTCGGACCGCTAAGCGCAGACCTGGTCCGAAGATATGTTGATTCGTGGAAATTGGCCGGCGTTTTGAAAGACTAAGCTCCTGGGTGTAAGGGTTTCAAGGCGCGCACCGCGGCGCTACAGGGCGATAGCATGGATTGTGAATTTGGCCATGACGCCAGCTGTTCCGAGTCACCAAGTGCATTAGTACTCGGTATAACTTCTGAATGTAGTAATTGCAACAGACGCGTTGAAGACCGTGGACCTGAGCTCTTGTGGATAACGCGTGCCACGCTACGCTCCTTCCAGCCTAGTGTACCAAGGAGTTTGTCTCTGCCTGAATGGGGCCTGAATGTGGCTTAATTGTGGCTTAATTCCAAGGTTGTGGCTTGACTTTCGCAAAAAGAACCCTCCTCGGTTGGAACACATCGGACTTGCGATCGTAGTCTTTATACCAATTAAATGCCCCAGATTTTACAATATGCATCAGGGCTGTCCTAGGCAGCGGTGCAATATTGTTTAGTTTACGCAAGTATGACCTTACCTATACATTCTAGTGGGATCTGTAGTTGTGGTGAGGTCAAAACATATAACTATCGGTCCGAAGTTCGTCTGATTGCGCCAACTCCCAACCTTGGAAGCTCAGTCACTATTGTAAAGCCTGGAGAAAAGTCCTTGCGACCTTGAAATGCTCAAATTTGCGATTGCGTGACGGAAAAGAGATTACTGTTGTTGCCCTTCGGACAGCGCCTCGCTCAATTTCACATCCAACACTCGGCTCACTTGCTTGACCATATCTCCCACGTCATAATCCCAGATCTTGTGAGATCGAGACTCTACCTCGTCGTGACACTTGATTGGATCTCTTCCACACTCAGTGGTCTGCCACTCAAACAACTCCCCCATGAATCGACTGCTTTCTACCAGCCATTGAGTGCGCTCATATCGCACACTCTCATATGCGGAAAGTGCAGCCCAGATGGCCCCGTCCCTACTGATTGGGCTGTCGGTCGTTGTCAGAACTTCGTTGATCTTCTTCAATGCCACAGTCAGAGCAAGCGCATCTTCAATTGCAGAACCCGCGCCAGCTCCGTGGTGTGGAGCCGCAGCATGAGCTGCATCGCCAACTAGACAAACGCGTCCGATTTGAGACACATAACGCGTCACTGGGTTTTCATGCAAGTCAAAAACCCCCCATTTGTCCAACCTTTTGTCCAGCAAGTTCATTATCGCCTTTACAACAGGACCAAAGTGGGAAAATGACTCAAGCACCTCCTGCTTGCTTGCCGGTACTGTGGCCTCGTGGGTGTCAGGCCAGTCGTCTGTATCGGTGACGAATGCAACAACATTTAACAGAGTGCACATAGACACAGGAAAGGTAAGTACATGGCACCCTGGTCCCAGATGCATAAATCGTGTCAAAGACTTTTCTTTTCCAATGGCTTCAATGGCGTCATCCATCGGGACGACGCCGCGAAATGCAAACTTATGGGTGTAGGATGGGCAGACCGCCGGGTGGTCGACGCCCAAAACATGCCCCCGAACCCGCGACCGAAGCCCGTCACACCCAAGCACCACGTCGGCATTGGACGCAGAACCATCGGCGAAGTGGAGAACGGCCATTCCATTTTCATTGGCCTCTGTGATTTTGATCAGATCCTTTTGAAATGTGACACATCCATCAGGTAACAGCTTCACGAGTTCGTTCAAAAAGTCGGTCCTACGACATCCTTCAAATCCCCTTTCGCCAAGATACACCTTGAACAATAGCTCTTCCCCATCGCCTTGTTGCGATCTGTTGAACCCATCCACATACTGAAACCAATTCTCCGTGTTTGGGGTGGCAAGGCTCCTAAAAACGGCATGGATTCGAGGGTCTAGCAAAAGCATTGCTCGTTCGGCATTCGGGGAGAGGCCGATCCCTGCTCCGATCTCACGAAACCCATTGGCACGCTCGTATAACTTGACGGATATTCCATTGGAAAGAAGTCCCAAGGCCGCAGTCACGCCTGCAATACCGCCGCCAATGATGGCTACTTCAATACAGGTGTCTGCGCGCATATCGATCGTGCGAGGTCTTTTCCTGATAGGCATTCACATCCACCTCTTTATACAGATTAAGCCATCACAGAGCTCATTGCACGCGAAAGCGGCGTTCCAGAGGAGTAATTCCAAGAGACTGGGCCCAGTGCAACCACACGGAGTTACTGTTTGCCCGGAGGTTGATTGCCCACATTCGGATGATATCAAATACCTCGGACGTGTAACAATGATGGAACGTGCTCGCAAGGTCTCGACCGGTGTCGATTCTGGACATATCGTCCTCGGTGTATTTTGGAAGCATCTTTCCACAACTACCAGGATATTCGACTTTCGGGGCCACTATCCCGGCGACTTCTGTTGTTCAGGAAATGATGTCGATGTATCAAGATGTCATTGGGCAATTCCCAATTTTGAAGACATACAACCACGGTACTCTGGGCTTCTGCGTTGAGGATGAGGCCCAGCGAGCTGGGATTGTCATTGCCTTGGAAGATGCTACTAGGCACCTCACAACTGAGTTCCCGTGGCTCGGTGGAGCCGTGATCAATGAGGGCAGTGGTCCAGGAAATTCCGGAACTTACAAAATCGTCGAGTGGCCTGAAGATGCATGTTCTCCAAATCGTATTCTGTCGGTCAAAGACTACACTCGAGTACTTCCTTCCTTTGCAGAGTTCCTTCGCAAAAAAGCTCCCTGCTCTATGTTTGATGGGAAGCTTGTGGCATCCTATCCAGGGTTTCCAGAAAGCTATGAAGATTCTGCGGATAGGCCGTCGCCGATACTTGCCATACAGGCCAGTTTTATCAGAGGAGGGCTGCTGCTCAATTTCTCAACCCAGCATAACGTTATTGACGCAAGCGGTATGATGCAGGTCATCAGCCTTTTCTCAACTGCAATGCAAGGCGAGGAATTCAGCTCTACCGCTGTGATAGAAGGCAATCGCGATCGAGACACGGTCATACCTCTCATACCACCTGGACAACCCATCAGAGATCATAGTCACCTTCAGATCCCATCGGACTTTGTTGCTGTGCCACCATCTTCCCGTGACCAGGTGGCTCGATGGGGCTACTTCCTCATGGAAGCCTCAGCGGTCCTCAGAATCAAGGCTGCAGCCTTGAAATGCCAAGACAACGACCCATCTGTACCATTCATCTCCAGCAATGACGCTCTGAGCGCCTTCTATTGGAAGTGCATCGCCGATGTTCGCACACAAAATGGCCGATCACCCAAGATGGTATCCAAATTTCTACGTGCGATTGACGCACGCAAAGCAATGGGTGTTCCAGTCGAGTATATGGGACACATGGTCTATCATACTGCGACACGGATGACCTTTGAGGATATCCAGGAAAAGCATATCTCGACAATCGCCCGCACGCTTCGCTCAGACCTGAACGATGTCAACAACGGATTCTCCATCCGAAGCTATGCTACCTACATTGCGAACACACCCGACAAGTCCCGGTTACTTTATGGCGGTCTTTTCAACCGAGATACAGATATTGGGGCCTCTGCTGTGGCAAATGCAGATTTCTTCCATTCCTTTGGTGTAATTGGTAAGCCCCTGTTTGCGAGGAGACCGAACCTAGCCCCAATCCCGGGATGTGTGTATTTCATGCCGACTGAAGGCCAGCAGCTGCCTATTTTGGTCTGTTTGCGAGATGAGGATATGGTTGGACTGAAGAAACATCCACAATGGGCCAAAATCACCAAATTCATTGGATAGAGACAATGTCGGCATATGCAAAATGTTGATGTTAGCCAGGTATTAATTTGGATGCACTGACATCTCTACTCTAGTTTCTAAAAGAATCAATATTGGTCAATTCTATGCAATAAAAACAGCTCGCTGGAGATTGATTGTGTCTGCTCATACGCCCACGGCTGACTGCATGAATAGAAATTTCCTCCCAAGGTCCCATTTTGACTCGCCGATAGACCTCACCACAATATTGCCTCATGAGCTCAGGTTCATCCTTGCAGTACTCAACAAACTGAATGGATAAAGACTCTCGCAACAGCCCTGAAACTAGAGCGACTTTACAAAAGTCAAAGCCTACCCTCTCTTCCCTCTTGCCCAGTTGCTCTAAGAAACACAAAATACAACCCACAGATCCAAAACACAGTACAGGAATGAATCTTTGGAAGTTCAACAGTCAACCTTGGAATATGCATCCAATTTCCGTGATAGATAATCTCAAGAGATTGCCCCGTCAACACTCATACCCCCACGCCAGAGCCACCTGGCCACTGTCCCATTTGATGGCCATCATCATACTTGCTCAGATCTCTCATCCAGCCTGAAATTGCTATCGCAAATTCCTCTAATCTGTTATTGAACGCTAATCAGACATCTGTGGCCCACGGGGGTCATGAAGACCCATGCACGCTGTCTCATATCCTGATCCGACATCCCTTCGTTCGTCGAAACCACAGCCGTGGGAAATTTGCGGAAGAAATTCGACACTCCGAGTCGAAGCTCGGTATGAGCTAAGTTAGTGCCGATGCATGCTGGTTGTCAAGATGATGTCAGAACTAAGGTTAATAGTTTCGGGACTTCCGCATATTTCTCACATCTGGTTCCGGCCCCGAAGCCCATGTAGGCTTCCTCCATCTCCTTTGTCGGTGATATCCATCGATCGGGATCGTATCTACCTCCGAGTTAGCAAGCAAACTTTGTGCCTCTCCGAAACACGAAATATTGTTCGCATACTTCAAGGGGTCCGGAAAGTACTTCTGCGATCGATGGAGGCTGTAGCACTGTGTCGATACAGTTGTGCCGCCGGGCATGAAGAATCCTAAGAGCTCGACTCCTTCCGGAGGAACCTCGCGCGGGAGGACTGATGGAACAGCAGCATACAGGCGGACGGACTCACGAATGACACAGTTGAGATATGTCAAACCTCGCACGTCGCTGTGTTTGAACCCCTCTGGTAGCATTGATATTTCTGCGACAAGCTTGTCTCTGACCTCTGGGTGTTTGCAGATTGCCCAAACGGCAAAGGTCATAACAGTGGCCGTCGTATGGCTACCAGCAGTGATATTAGATCCGGCAAGATTTTTGATCTGCTCGTCCTGAAACCCTTTGTCGCCATTGTTGAAGAGTGGTGTGAAGAGGGTCGGCTTTGGATCTACCTCCATCAGCAACTTCTTGTATGCCTCAATTGTCCTCTGGGCCCATTCCGCCGCTCGAGGGCCAGCGTTGAGCAGTTTGTTGAATATTGGCAGTTTCAGTCGAGCTGCCATCGCAATAGCCCATGGTATCGTGGTTCTGACGGCGTGCACAGGCCCTAATCCCTCAAGATATTCGATTATGTAGCGACTCTCTTCCTCCTTGCGTAGTATATCGACAGTCGTTCCGTAGCTGAGATCTGTGATGATGTCAAGTGCCATATATATCCACCATTTCAAGACGTCGATGTGCCCGTGCTGTTCAAGTTGGTCTTCCATCTTACCCAATGCAAGTGACATCTTCTCCCACACCACCGGCTCCAGCTTTTGCAAGTAGCTATCCTGGAATGGGCCTCCAAGAAGGCGCCGCCATCGGGTGTGCATCCGGGGGTCAGTGATATTCATGAGGGTCCACACACCGGGTGGTGCCAAGCTAAGGTACCACTTTGCTTTGCGATAGCCTTTGTCGAGCTTGTGTATAACATGTACTGCTCCAATATCTGAGATATCCACATGCCCAGGGGCATACCGAACGATAGGGCCTGTTGGGAATGAGAATTAGACAAGGATCCCGAGACACGCGTGTGATCCAGAAAGAGCACACCGTATTTCACATGCAGACTGTGAACGTATTCGTGTCGATAGCCACGGGCATAGTAGAAGGTCTCTAGGATCCCAGTAAATTTAGAAATGAAGGGGCCGGGTATCTTCGACAACGGGTCTGTCGAGACTCGGTAAACAAAAGCTGAAACGGTCACAAATAGTGACCATCCTAAGATGAAGCGGAGTGAAATGAACGATACAATCTGAACGATTGTTTCCATCGGCGTTTCTGACATAATGACAAAGATGGATTACTTCCAAATTTGGTAGCCGTCACCAATCTGGGCTGTGGTTGAATTCTGCCCAATATGTATAAATACCTTTATCTGGAGTTTCTATCATATCTTACTGCTCACATCATTTTTACCACACTGATTAGAGCAAAGCAATTATGCAATATGAGGTTTCACAAAATCTTAACTCATGCAACCCTGCATCTTTGTACTCCTAGAGCAAGTTGAGTTTCCTGAGGTGATATTCCGCATCGGTTTTCGGAAACGTGAACTCCGTTCATAGTTGGGTCATAATTATGTCAGGATGAAAAGTCATCGGCTCATTGTACGTGCTGAAGCTCACTGACTCGGGTTTCAGCTTCAAAATACGTCCTGAGGTAGTGAAGAAGGCAAAATCCGCATGTTTGGACAGGATCCAAGTGATTCAATATCAACCCTACCTTGCGAACCACAGTTGCAAGGTTAAACATAGGATGACCAAGGCCTCCAAGAGTATCATATGAGCAATCTGGCAATCTGGGAGATCAAGCCGTCCTGCGCAGAGGGAGAAATCACCTCGAGAACGACGAAGTTGCAGAGACTCGAAGGGAACGAGGGAGGGTCGAACCTTCCTAAATCGTGATCGGGGGCGTCGCTTCCGTTTCGGGCCACTTCGGGCTTATCTCCGGCACGGTCGGCTTTATCTACGGGCGTGCTACGGGCGTGTAACTTTTATTTTCCCGGCGTGGTCCCCCATCACTTTCTTCCCTTTCTCTTCTCCCACCACCTTTCCTTCCACGCTCTTGAAAGCACCCAAAAAACTATTCCAGCTATCAATTCACGTTGATTTAATCATGGAAGAAGAACGCAAGGATCGCGAGATCGATCCGGCGGCGGTACCTTACCCGACTGTCTGGAAGTTGTGGCTCATCCTGACTGCCGTCTCCCTGGTTACCTTCATGATCATGCTGGATGCCTCCATCCTTGCTACTGTGAGTTCTATTCGCATTATTCTATCCGACAAGACGTACTGACGCATGCCTGTAGGCGGTTCCCTACATTACCAACCACTTTCACTCTTTGCTGGATGTTGGCTGGTATGGTAGTTCGTATCAGCTGGCCAGGTAAGTATAGAAAGCCTTGGACAATTTGGAGATGCAGAACTCTGATACACACACTAGTGCTTCGTTCCAGCCTTTCACGGGAAAACTGTACGCAAAGCTGCCTCTCAAGGTAATATCAGCACTCTATACTACCCATTATGATTTCAAAACGTGACTGACGTGTTTAGTGGACATACCTTGTTTTCTTCCTTGTTTTCGAGCTTGGATCTATCCTCTGTGCCGTGGCCACATCCTCCAAGATGTTCATCGTTGCGCGAGCTGTCGCTGGTCTTGGATCATCGGGTCTCTTGAATGGAGGCTTGACCATGATTTCCGAGTTCATGCCCAAGGAGAAAGCTCCAGGTAAGGATGTTTACGCGGTCATTCTGAGTACGCAATACTAATATACTCTACTCAAGGTGTTATCGGAGCCATGATGTCAGGCATGTTTTGCATGATAAATAGTGCTCTACTCTATGCTAACGTTTGGGGACACAGTCACGCAGTTGGGTCTGGCTTGCGGTCCCATCATCGGCGGTGCATTCACCCAGTATGTCAGTTGGCGCTGGTAAGTTTTTCAAAGTGACACTTCTGTCGTCTCTAGAGCCCACTGACACCATGTAAAAGGTGTTTCTGGCTGAACCTGCCAATCGGTGGTGTGGTGCTTCTTCTGATGACCTTCACCAATATGCCTGATCGAACCCCGAAGCCGAAGGGGGCAGAGCTTCGTCGTGCACTCCGAGAGACTCTCGATTTGGTAGGTCTCGTCCTATTTGCCCCTGCGATCATCATGCTATTCCTGGCCCTTCAAAACGGTGGAAACGAGTATCCCTGGAAGAGCGCGACTGTCATTGGATTATTCTGTGGCTTCGGAGCCCTCCTTGCGGTCTTCGCCTTCTGGGAATCCCGCCGGGGTGCGGATGCGATGTTCCCTTCCCCAATTATTCGGCAACGCACTGTCTGGGCCAGCTGCCTCGCGTCCTTTTTCATCACTGGTGTTTCTGTCTCTGGAGCTTACTACCTGCCAATCTTTTTCCAAGCTGTCAAGGGAAACTCGCCCATCCGAAGTGGTGTATTTTTCCTCCCGAACATTCTGCCGCAGGTCGTCTTGTCTCTGTTTACTGGAGGTCTAAGTAAGCTAAATACCTTCTTCTCCCGTTTCATGATATCATTGAGCTAACATACCCTTAGTTATGGCATGGGGCTATTACCTCCCATCGATTATGTGTGGTTGCGCCCTGGCCTCCATCGGATATGGACTTCTCACGATGCTCACGCCTGATTACCCGATTGCCAAGCGTATCGGATATCAGATCCTCGTGGGTGTGGGTATTGGATCTGCTACTTCGGTGGTAAGTCGCTTATCGACGGGGCAATGCCTCATCGCCTTCTATCCTCAAAGCTCGTGACTGACAACATCGATTCCAGCCAATGATTGCAGTGCAGAACCTGATTGCCCCAGCCGAAATGTCCGTCGCAATGGCCGTTGTCGTCTTCTGCCTGAATATGGGAGCTTCTCTATTTCTCCAGTTCAGTACCGTTATTTTCACTCAGAGCCTGATGTCCGCGCTCCCCAAGTATGCCCCCGATATCGACCCCAAGGTTATCGTTCAATCCGGCGCGACACACTTCCGACAGGTAATTCCGGCCGACGCTATTCCCTTGGTTCTGAGGGCATACTCCGAGAGCATTACCCACGTCTTCTGCTTCCTCACCGCACTTGCCGCTGCCGGGCTCGTTGCCTCGGCCTTTATGGGAATGGAGCGCATCCATAAGTCCAAGCCTGCCCCCCAGGATTCGGAGATGTCTCTCGAGAACACCGACAACGCTCCCAAGAACTCTGGCACCGGTTAGCTTCGGGAACCTCCGCAGAACGGTGGCCTGACCAGCACTGTTCCAATGCGATGAAAGGTCGCTTTCGATGGATCATCTCTACTCCCAGTTCGTTGGTACTCTTCTCTTCTCAATTCTTGATCTCCTAGAGAGATCTATTGCTGCTACCTGTGTCGAGTGATTTGCCATTCCATCGTCTGTATCATTATCATGGTTTGCTTTTCTGGGGGACTTTTCAAGGAGGATTTTTCAAGGAGGATTTTCAAAGTGGATTTCCAAAGTGGATTTCCAAAGTGGATTTCCAAGATGGATTTTAGGTGGCAAACCGCAAACCCTAGGTAGTTTGCTTTACTCTCACAGACTTCGTGCTACACCCGCGTGAGTGTATTTAAATGCAGTCAGCCAAGTTCTTGCTTTAATGCCCAGAAGGTCTGCGTAGAAGAAAAATCGAGGCTATCGTAATGAGCTATTCTAACAAAATAACCAAGGAAGCCTATCACATCGCGAAGCAGTCTACAAGCTCACGACAACCTTCCTTGCGCTCACTCCCGCTTTGTGGACATTCAGCGCCTCTTGAATGTATTCAAGTCCTTTCCCAACGACCTGGGGCTCAGGTGCAGCAATGTACTCCCCTCCCGCTAGAGCAAAAGGAAGAAAGCCTTCGTAAATTGCCTTGCCTAGCTCACTTCGGGCGAGCTCTGCACCCTCCACGAATATCGTTTTGATACCATGCTTTGAGGCCGTCTTGCTGATCATGTCATTCCATCCATCCACCCATTTCATGTATTCCCAATATTCCTCGTCGTTCTTTGGGTCATCTTTCGGCCATGGGAAACTTGCCTTAGCGACTAGCTTACGGCATGAGTCCCCAAGCTGGCCCAGTATGCTGATCGATAGCTCCACAGACCCGGGCCCAATGGCAAAAGCGCCAGCCACTTGCATCCCCTTCAATACCGAGAGCAGATCCTCCTCGAGTGTGAGACTGCTGTAATCGAAGGCATATACAGCTCCCAGCTTCTTGACGAGAGGGAAGTTGTGTGGAGAGCACGTGGTAACAACCTTGTAACCACTAGCCCGCGCGAGTTGGATAGCATTGCAGCCAACGGACGTTGCCCCGCCGGTAATGAGGATATACTGGCCATTCAAAGGGGGCTGTGGGAATTTGGGGTACGGCAGCTGCAGGTACGCCTCTTGGTACAAGGCACATGAAGCTGCCGAACAAGCTAACGGAATCACGCAGGCCTTTTCGAAGGACAGCCAATCAGGAATTGGAGCGGTCATATTCTCGCGCACGATGGTGTATAGCTGGAAACATCCTTCCTCGGCCCGATTTCCAAAAACATAGAAACCGACTGCGTGCGCGATAACTCGGTCGCCGACCTTGAAGCGAGTGATCTCGTCCCCGATCTCCACAACTTCGCCAGCGACGTCCTCGCCGATAATCCACGGAGATGCCTGCCATTCCCATTTCTTAACGCCCACAAACTGCTTGGCCCAGTCGATTGGATTCACGGCCACGGCAGAGTTCTTCACAACCATTTGCTTGGAATCTGGCCGCGTGTATGGTGAGGGTTTCACCTCGAGCGGGCTTTGTTGGGCGACCAGCCATGCTGCTTGATTGGTTGGTGCCATTTCGCTGATTAACCAGCTTTCAGGATTCAGAGGCGAATGAGGACAGATCAGCTGATTGTACGTCTGTGACATTGATTCACTTCTTCTTATACAACTTGATCGGGGTTGGTGTGTGCAAGTCCGTTCCACTTTGGGTAACGGTTACTCGGAACGAGCCGGTGCTAGCGTTCCCCTACCGTGGATCCTCGGAGGTTATTTGAATCCCTTTTCATCCGTCCCTCCATTGCCCACGGAAATGCTGAAAATGAATTCCGAAGGTTGTTGGGAAGACGCTAGAGGACGAGATTCCTATAAAACAATTTCTCTCCCATACTCCCAGTGGCAGGTCCTGGGCTCTCACTTGGACACCTGGGTCCACGGGTAACCGTCCCATAATTATCCGGTCTGCAAATTGGAAAGGATCAGGTGTAATATTCAAATCCTGAGCCTAACGGATGTGCAAGGGCTCGGGCCCGGCAGTTGCGTGGGTGATTGAATGCCTACATCACGTTAATCGACCGGATTCCTCCAAAGGCCTGATCTGGGCATCCAAGAACTTCCTTGCTCTTCAATCAAGACTCCTTCCTTTTCTGGCATCAGCCAGGACGTGCTATCATCGACGAGGGTCATCTGCATTTGGAGACCGAAACTTTACCGATTCCAAATAATTCCAACCATTCGGACTTGGAGGTAAGGTGTGCTCCCAAGTTACCCATTTTTTGTACTGGTTCAGTTGGTCATTGAGATACCATACCAGCTCTCAATCAGCGGCCTCGGAAATGCATCGTGGGAAGCCGAGGCTGATCAGCATCAACGGCTAAACGCTAAATTCACTTTCGCATTTCCAACCGCCGGGACCCACCGATGATCAAATAGATTTAGCCGACTAGCTTAAACACGCATTTTGGCGTGGATAAGATTGACTTGCCGAGCCTAAGATCCACTATGATAAAAGTAGACATAGCTACATGTCGAGTTCCTCGCGTGGTCTCGCAGGAAAATTTTAGCCAATGACGCGGACTTCAATTCTGAAGCGTGGGGTGGAATTGGTACATGCACGCTTGTTGCGACCGTCCCACAACATCCTGAAGACCCAACTCTATGGCCATCTTGGTTGGGGATGTTTTATTTAGCACTTGTACAACGAGTACATATGTGCTCTAGTTTGGTCACGACTTGGAGGCACACGGTCCTATTGGGCTCAAGGAGAGATTCGCGTGTTAGGTACTTAGTGTATCTAAACTAAGTACCCCCAGCCTCGAGCGTAGGGTCCGTGAGTTTTCCCCGCGGTCAAATGCAAGCGTTTTATGTGTGCCTAGATTGGGCTGTAGCACGCTATCATGATGGTACTTCCCCGCTGGGGTTGACCCCCTTTATATTTCGCTGAAAGATGAATCCAAGGGAGACTGCGCCAGATATACCAAGTTTTTCAGTCCATCCGCTTGGAACAATTCATTTCATTGAACGTTTCTATTGGAATTTCATGGGCAAGTTTGATCAAAGCCTGTGGACGAACCTCGAGGTAGTACCCCCACGCCGGAGGAGGCAGATAACCTCTTGAAACGCATCATCATCCCATCGACAAATCCCCCGCGTCCTTTTGGTTAGATGGCTCCTTCCAAATCTGAGCTTTGGACTGTAGACTGTACAACAGTGCCTGGGCTCCGCCTGGCCGAGGACACCCTCACAGTGTGCCTGGATTGGATGACAGCGTTGACACATTTCAAATCACGGCCACGTGCCAAATTAGTGCTCTCCAATAGCGATAACTCTGTATCGGCATAATGTGATTTGGCCACACCTTACTGCCGAAGAAATCCAGCATAGTTGTACCTCCTATGATCAGCAGCTACCAAATGCGGCTATCTAGCAACGCAAGGCTGATAGATCAAGTTGATATCAGCCGAACAACCGACGATTCTGGGTGGCCTGTTGGTACACCTCGCTCCCGACCAGCCCTTTCATACCACCTCGCTCGTGTGATCGCAAAAGAGCAAGGTCCAGCTGGCTAACACGGATTTATGGATGCAACTTCGCTCAAGTCCATTGATACCTACTGGGTTGGCGGCATTCTACACGTCGGGCACTGTGGTGTGTTGAGAACAGGGGGTTGGAGGTAATGAGGCTCCAATCACTAACTAAATCGGCAACAGAGAGCTAGATCTTGATGAGCCGTATCGGAGCCTTCCAATGTTATTGATAGTGTGGCTGGGTCTAGACATTGGGCTTGATAGGTAGAGCCTATGAAAGAAACATCTACTCCATGCCGAAACGACACAAGGCTACTCAAAGCCCATAACTGCCGATGTGTACAAACCTTTCAAGGTTGGCTTGAAGTGAAAGTTCGAGTCAAAGTTTCAGACGTTATAAAATCTGATGGCACCGGGTTTCTGGGTATGTGATTGACTCGGATACATCTTTCAAGGTTGATATAAAGGCCAGTGGTTCTAGCCTCAAGCCTGTTCCCAATTATTTGCAATGTCAGGATCACGACAGCAACCAGGTCTAGTAAGTTCTCAACTTTAAAGTGCACCATGTTAAGTTCAAGACTAATGGGTCAGGCATGCGAGGAATGTCGTAAAAAGAAGCTTCGATGCGATAGACGACGCCCTCAATGTAACCAGTGTGAAGATTCAGGCACAGCCTGCTACGTGAATGAAGTTCGCTCCCCTCGCGGTCCCAAGAAGGGTCATCTCAAAGCTTTGCGAAATCGCATCGGTGGGTGAAGTGGAGAGTTGGATATCAATGCTCGACTAACCCCAGCGATAGCCACTCTTGAAAGCATCATCAGTTGTGATCAAGCCCACGCCGAGAAACCTTCACTGGAAGCTCAGGATTATATCCCAGTAGTAGAGATATCTCAGATTCTAAGCACAACGCAAGAATATGACATCAACTCTACGATGCCGGAAGCCAACCTGTCCAGCTCCTTTGAGGAGTCCCCGGGCGGCATCACACCTAACACACCCCCTGACCAACAGACAGGAAACAACGACATAATTGAAGCAGATCTGTGAGAATTATTTGACTACTTCCCACAAGAGTTCCACGTCACTGACCAAGCATCCAGCGACCAACTTTATTTCGACAGGGTGCACCCTATCGCACCCATGCTTCACCAGGCCCGCTACTTCTGTTGGTCCCAGAAAAGCAATAAGCCAGACCCACATGTCTGCCTACAACTCGCAATGTGGACGATGGCAGCAGCTGGATCTGCCCATCTGCAGCACATGCGCGAGTCCCTTTACAAGCGCGCACGGACTAAGCTCGAGGCTCTCGACAACGACATCGAGACCGCAAATGCAGCCTCCCTTCAGGCCGCACAAGCCTGGCTTCTCGTTACACACTATGAATTTCGATATATGGGGTATCGCCGCGCATGGCTCACGGCAGGCCGTGCATTTCGAATCATCCAATTAGCCAAGCTCCATGAGGTTGACCGACTCAATGATGTTGAAGTCACCCTTTCTCTGCCGGATCTCTGGACCGAGGCCGAAGAGAAGAGACGCACTTATTGGTTGGCTTATTGCTTGGATAGGTTTCTCAACATCACATATGAGTGGTCACTGAGTTTGAATGAGGAGGCAGTACGACCACCACCCACGGAGTGTAACTGTGCTAACTTCTGCAGCTTTACACATATCTCCCTGCTTCCGAAGCAGACTTCCAGCATGGCCGACCTGCCGTAACCACCCTTCTATACGACGCGATGGAGGAGTCAGGAACCAAGATGCTGCCAACTTTTGCTGAAACCATCGTTCTGACAACACTGTGCTGGCACAGTGTCACTTTCCACCGCGTAACACCCGATACCGACACATCTCCGAACCCATCTTCTGTCTTCTGGAAGCGGCACAGTCGTCTGTATCAGATGGTTCAACAGCGACTCATGTTACTTTCTCTTCCGGCATCTGCGCCCGAACTTCACGACCCAATGCGCCTTTTCACCAACATGCTAGCCAACTCAGCAGTGATCTGGTTCCACAATATCATCGAGGCGGTACAGATCGACATCAATGAGCAGATGCTACTGGTTCCTCTCTATTCAGCTTATGAGATAGTTACGCTGGCGAAACCGCTTGTACGATCAAGCTATTTCAAGGTATTGCTAACCCCTCTCAACTCCCACCGAGTGTCTCACAAAGTGAATTAGGCACATCCGTTTTCTCCAATGCTGTTGTATCTGTCTGCAAAGTTTCTCAAGTCTCATTCCGACTGTGGCTCTGTGTCGGAGGATAACCAAAAACGATTAGAGGAACTCAAAAAGGCCTTGCGGGTTCTACAGGGTGGGAATAATCTGGCCACGAAGTATCTCGAGTTGCTTGAGTCTGACGGTTCTCAAAAATTGTGCAATGTCTCACCGCTTGGAGGCTCTATCTTGGATGAGACGGAGCAACCGTTCTTTTTGGATATCTTGAATTTCTTTTGATATTTGAAAATTTCATATCAGGTGTTTCCCATTCTCCTGCAGAATCCGGTCCTCGCTGGCCTTTGCGTAAATGTGAGAGGTCAGTTGAAGCAGGTGGTACTACTTTCAATGAGAATGATATCACAGCGAAAGCCTGGATGCTCTTTTTCTGCCAGAAAACTATGTGAAATACCCCTATGTTGACTAGCTTATAGCGCTGTTCTACAGGAATAACCTTGGAATTTTGATAAATCTATTTTGTTATTATCCCCTGCTCGTTTTCAAGTGCAAACTATCCATGGATCTTCGTTGGGGTGGGAAGAATATGGCGAAGGTGAGCGAGAGCACTGCTGCTCTAACATTGACTGGCGATAATTTCAATCTACATCGAAAACACATTCCAAGTCCTTGGACCCACCTGGGCGCCGGCGGACTAGGGGCTTGGTTGGGTGCTGAACATAGGGCCCACAGCCCACTGTGGGGGTCTTGTGCATACCCCAGGTCCGATGGATCTACTAGTTCAAATCGGTTGCACCACGCAAGTACTGTAATCGCGATCTAATCATACTAATCTACTCGTTGAATTGGGAGAGGAGAATTTGAAATCATATTATCGATGAGCTGCGCCGTTTTCATATGGGGGTCATGGGCTACACAAATTTCTGCAAGTCAGGTTTCCTCAGATGGAAACCACATATTTGGCAGCAGATGCACCAGTATTCATGTGTCGATACAAAGCCTCTTGGATTTTGTCCAAGCCAGTTCCCACAATGACAGGCTGAGGAGCAGCGAGGTACTGCTTTTTTTCCAGGGCAGTAGGCAGGAAGTCGTTGTAGACCATGTTTCCAACTTCATTGTGAGCCAAAGAGCTTCCAAAGACCATCTTTGTCTTCACGCCTGATAGTTTCGATTTGATGAAGATGGCGACGTTGGACCATACCAACCCCGCGACGGCACGAACAAATTCGAAGTTGGTTGATGGGACCTTGGGTGGGAACTTGAAACTGATTTGAGCGACAAACTTAGTACCCTTGGTTTGCGACAGGATGTCCATGCATGCCTCGGTTGATCCGTTTCCGATAGCTATGGCGCCGACAACATTCTTCTCGCCGATATCTTCGATGATGTCCTTCACGACATTCTCACTCTTGTAGCTGAATGTCTCGTTGGCCCCCAGTTTGTGGGTGTAGTCGAAGTTCGAAGGAGAGGCAGTGGCGATCACTTCGTATCCGGCAGCTTTGGCAAGTTGGATGGCATTACTTCCAACGCTCGAGGATCCTCCCCAGACGAGCACGACTTCTCGGGGGTGCTTGGGTGCGGTCAAGGTAATAAGGTTCGCGATGTCAGGTTTCTGGAGGGCAAGGAAGTCCTTCTGGAAGAGGGCGCACGCGGCGGTGGAAAGGCCGAGCGGAAGGACACAAGCCTCCTCAAAAGACATCCACTTCGGGATCTCGGAGGCCATGTTTTCGCGGATGACGGTGAACTTTTGGAAGGCGCATTCAGAAGACTTGTTGACATTGGGATCCATTCCGATGGCGTGGGCCAGAACACGATCGCCGATCTTGAAGCGACTGACAGCGTCACCGACTTGGACCACGGTACCAGCACAGTCATTGCCGAGGACGAATGGGTATTTGATGAAGCCAAACAGCAAGTCGCCCATGAGCTGCTTGCACCACTCGACCGGGTTGATGGCGACGGCGGCGTTCTTGACGACAATCTGGTGAGAGGATGGCGCGATGAACGGAGCCTCCTTCACAATCAGAGGCTTGCATTTGGCAGGCAGCCAGGCAGCTTCGTTGAGGTCCATGATGAAGACTGGTGGATGAAAGGAGCAAGTAAGAAGAGAGGAGAAGACTCAGAGAAGTAGGCAAACAATATCTCTCAAACCCGACAAGGTCGGAAGGTGCGCAGTGTGACACCTCGGACGGTTACTTCATTTTATTTCTCGTCTCTTACAACACTTCGACTCTTTTGATGCTTTTGGGCAAACCCGGTGGGGACCCAGGTAATTATGATGCCATTCACAGTTTTATCCATGGTGCCTGGTTCCTGATCCCGACTGACAGTCACCTGACCTCAGGCAAAGCAGCGCATACTTTGTCTGCCAAAATCTCCAAATTTGACGTACATCTGAAGGGCCAAGGGAGATGGAGTCCAAATGGAGTCTGGCAAAACGGCATCTCAAAAACAAGACACCAAGATCCGCAGCTCCACAATCCCTTATTTTCGACCCCTTGGCGGGTGCACGCCCCATCTGGGAAGTATATCGGATCTGAAGATCTCAATCCTGATAGATAACATGTCTTGATTTAGTGCCTTTATTTCAGGAGGTTGAATCGATCCCTCGAGTGTGTTGGTACACGTGCTCCGGTGAAGCAGTCTCAATGGCCGACAGACGGCGCTAAGACAATGGCTTTGGCCCACACGGCATCGCTCTCATTTAACTTTTTTCTCATCTGCGACCGTACAAAAGTCCCAATGGCGTTCGAAATGTTTAAATCAAGGCCCGAGGACTCAGACGAATTCAAGCTGTTCAAGGGGCTTATCAACGACGAAGTCACCGTCGAAGATGCTGTACAATGGGTCATCGGCGCTACTATGGACCGCCTCGAAGGATACGGCCCGGGAGGGACGATCGACAAGGCAGACACAATTACCTTCATGGCCATTCTGGAACTGGTAATGAGAGTCGACCAGGCTCAGTATGGGCCGTTGGTCGCTTTCTTGAAAGAACTGAAGATGTACAACGCTGTTGATTCAACGACGGGCCTGGTCCTCAAGACACAAGACGGGAGTTGGGTATGGTCTCACCTGCCTTCACTCACTACTTGCGCCCGCAAGATCTTGGCTGAATTTGAACGTGACGATGACTGTGAGTGTTTTCTTCTATCCTCGTGGTTCGAGACTAATGTCGATCAATCCTAGATCTATGCGACCCGAACATGGACCCGGAACAACAGATCCGATGGGCCAAGATAAACATCTTCCTCGCAAAAGCCACACAGGCTGCCGATGTCATATACACCTCCTCACTGCAGGCATTTACCAGCGACGGAATGGACGAATCTCATATTGGACTTTGTGGACTTCGCCAAATTTTCGAAGAAGGCATCCCGTCGGAGCAACTGACTTCCGGGGTCGGCCTGCTCGGCGTATGCTACTGGCTCATATGCGCCGGTGACCGACTCTGGGAGAATGTCCTCAATGGCCGAAAATACAATAAATATGATGGCCGGCCGGGCGACCTGTTCTGGGGTCGGAACTGGAGAGGCTTTGAGCGCGATCGATGGAATGTCTGGGAACAAGGGCTGCGAGATGCAAAGGCGGCCTGCATACCTGGCCAAGAAGATGTCCAGGACCTTATCGATCGTGCTCTATCCAAGATGGAGAGTCTGTCCAGCGAGCCTCCATCCCCTTAATGTCCTATATTTCTATACCCTATGAGACCAATGAAATTTTACGCATCTTGACATCAGCCTCAACCACTTATTCGTGCTTTACAAATAAGCACCGGCTAATTTTTACTGGCCCCTTCCACGGTTTCCCGCTGCTTTCTGTTAAGACAGAGGCAAAATTACAGCGAATCGCACAATAAATCTTCGTTTGAATTTTCACTCTAACTTTTCCTGAGGTGGCGACCAACATGCAGCCAACGGCAATCCGCATTAGCTTCTGCACCATAGCGGGAAGAAACTTCAGATTTGATCTATGGAGAGGTCATAGCGAGCTAAGTATTGGTCATTACGCGTCGAAATCCTTCCGGGTCCAGATGTGGCTACGCCTATCCCCTATATGCGCTAAGCCAGGACCTGCCTCTGATGCAACAAGCCGCAACCTTGGAATGATTGCATGCATGCATCCGATTCACCCCTGTCGTGCCCAGGTGTAGATCTTCCGAATCTCTGTACCGTATCGTATGTCAGCAGGCTTTGGCCAACTTTGAATCTTCTACAAATCCCAGGAGCAGTGAGAGTGATAGTATGCTTGGTTGATATTCTCATGCTAGAGTACGCATCGCTCAATATAGTTCAAATGAAACCAAATTCCATAGGTTTGTCAACGATTACTAGGTACCTTCGTGGCTCTTCTTCTGACAAGAGCGGGCGCAACTATCTGGGCCTGTCACCTATGGATTGCATGCCAGTATTTGCTTTGCTCTGACACAAGTATGTCAAGCGAAGCTGTTGGGAGGCTTTTGTCAAGAAGAGGCAAGTTGAGGCAGCAATCCCTTTGTAAATTGCCAGATTAGTCCACTATTGTGCCCGATAAGAGCTGCGCCCGAGTACCACGTGTTGCGTTTCCCCTGTAGTGCATAAAGGGTACTGTAGAATCCACTTTCAATACATTCCGCCGTAACGCTTAGCTTGAATGGTGTGTGGGATTTGAATTTGAGAACCTTTGGTGTCGTTTGCGTGAGGTTCTGAGCCTTCTGGATCTTGCGAATAGCCTTGATCGCGGCCCGTTCGACTTCCCCCCGTGACATATCATATGGACTGCGGAACCAAACGTAAACGACTCCCGGTATGCGGGTCCCTGTAATTTGTGACGCGCTAGGCTGTTCTGGAATGTTGTTCGCTGAGTCCGCGTCGGTGTTGATCCACTGGATTCCAGAAGGTAGGCCGCTATTGTTAAGGATCAAGGTATAATATCCGAAATGCTTCCATTGCGTAAACACGCCGAGCTCTTCCAGGTTCAGGTCAAATGATTCCAGATTTTTCAAGGTCGGGGGGATAGTGATCAATATTTTAGATGCCTGGATCAACTTGGACCCGGAGGGGGTCTTGACAGCTATAGATGCTGGACCATTGGGTGGTCTTGTGACGGCTGTGATTTTCGACTTCATCAACGCATTTGATCCCAGCTTTTTCTGCGCCTTCCTGTAGATCTCTTTGTTGCTTTGGTTTGCATCGATGAGAGCGCCTCCTGTCATTGCGTATAGAAATGCCGGATCCACCATCTTCATCACATTGATCGTGGGTTGCTGTAGGACGTTCGAAAGCCCTTGGGCACTGAAGTAAAGAGCAAAAGAGCTTTGTGTTAAGTTGTACTTTGTAAGAAACTTCTCCAGCGGTAAAAGAAGGTCAGGGTCAACGGGTAGTGGAACATTCCAAGTCGAGTCTAGCCAAGGAAACCTAGCAAGCTGGGTGGCCCATCCAGTGAAGTCGCGACTGAGGTTTAATTGAACAGGTTTGCCTGTAGTAAAATCAGCCGTTTGGAAGGTAACATTTGGACCCGCATAGTTGATCAACGGAACACCCATGTAGGCGAAATAATCGAGGGTGGTGGAGGTGTTCATAAATGCTTGCACGCCATAGTCTACCGTCAGGTTGGTAGAATGATCGGTATATGTGTTTGTGTGGCCACTCAGCTTTTTCTTCCTCTCCACAAGGACAATATTCTGTCCCATCCGCTGGAGATTTATGGCAGCGTAAGTCCCTGCCGAGCCACCTCCAATAATGGCAACATCGGTGACAATGACATCTTCAGGGGCATAGCTTTTGGGGTCGAGGATTTTGCTGGCGGCCAGAATTACCAGTAACGAGCTACATAGTAGCGAGAATCTCAAGAAAGACATGGTCTTGGATGAAGAGACTGGGACTTTGATACAGTCAACTTCTAGTGGAGAAGTTTGCGATTCTTCACAACACGGCGAGCTCACCCGGACTCTTCAATGTAAAAGTAATTCTCTCTTCAAATTACCGGATCATATAAACAAAGGAATAAGGAACCCTTGAAGAAGTGAGAACGACCTTCCAGCATCGGCGAATTCTTTGCGACTACAACGCTGGAACTGCTCATGGAGTAAATATCAGAAGACCGAGGTTACCCAGGTGGAACAAGTCCAATCACCGTCTCGAAAGAAGTTGTACTTGCGCTACTCTGTAGTTCAATGGTCAACAGCATTTATGAGTTCATCCTCAGATGATCTACAGGTGACTTGCGAGGTATTGCAGCAACATCACCGCTATCTGCAAAGAGCTATTCAGTTTGCCGTCTTTTGTCCAAGTGTGATAGACCAGAATTATATGCAACATGGAGGAAATATTCGAGGAGAAGTTTGGGAAGACTGGAAATTTTGAAGAGAAGATCGAGCAGAGACAGAATATTTGTGTGATGTGTGCCAAATATTGAGAGTGTTTCTTTCCCGCCTTGATACTTTGCTGTTTATTTCAATCTCCTCAATTCAACATCAAGAGCTTTATAGGATTTCTGATCGTGTCGCACAAATTGGTAACAGACATCACAGCGGCACCGGACTTCAAACACCCCCGCCCCCGAAACCCGATCCCTCTCACTGCACACTTCACACCGTGACTTATCTTGGCTTTTAGCCCAGCACAAGATCTTTGGCTCGCCATGAAGCTCATCGTTGCCGGTGCAACTGGTCTGCTAGGTACTGAGATTATCCGGCAGACACTGCACATACCCGAGATCACCGAAGTCATCGCTTTGGCCCGCAAGCCTATCACCTTGGACGACCGATCCGACTCCTCGAAGATAAAGAGTGTGATTATACAAGACTACGGAGAGTATCCCGATGATGTCAAGGCCGAGTTTGCCGGTGCCGACGCGTGCATTTGGTGTGTTTATCCGGATACCATTTTCCTATGGACTTCATACTGACCCGGATATTGTTTGATAGGACCGTCGCTGTCACACCCTTTCGTGCTGGAAGATTCAGCTTTGCTGAAGTCAAACGCGTCTGCCAAGATTGCACAAAGGCCGGCTTCGATGCCATCTACAACGCTGGACCTGCGCGTCCTTTCCGCTTCATCTACCTCAGCGCAGAAGGTACACCGAGAGATCCAGCCAAGAGACCTGCTATATGGGGTGATTACCAAGTCATGCGGGTGAGTTATCAGCGCCTCATATCGCGGTATGTCTTCAACTAATGTGGCTTCTGCTTGTCTAGTGCAATACTGAACTGATGGTGCTCAAATTTCCCGCTGAGAACGAGGGAGTGGAGGTCTGTATCGCCCAACCTGGAGTCATAGCCAATTCCACCACCTGGTCGAGAGCTCTGGTGGCGAATATCTTTCGCGTCTTCAACTCTGTTGGTCGACCCTTCCCCAACATCCATCGGAGTGAGCTCGCAGCGGCCGTTCTGGATCAGGCTTTGAATGGCTTCAAGACAGAGACACTCATGAACAATGAGCTTGTGAATATTGGTCAGAAAGCTTTGAAGTCTCAACGGGCGAGTCAAAGTCTATGACTACGATCTGGGAACCTTATTTAACCAATTTACATTTGGTTGATTCGGCGAGTGATATTTTCACGGAGTCCTTTCTACGTTCCATATTCACATCAATCCAACTATCTTTACTGGAGCAACTTGATTGACAGTTGATTCAAAGATTGGCCTATCTCGACTACTGCACTTTGTATCTAACCCTCTTGTTATTTTCTAGATGACAAGTCCTGTACTTTCTGAAACACCAGATCAGGGTCATATTTCATCTTCAGTTTTCGCAATCTTGCTGCGTTTGGTCCATATATCTTCTCTGCTTTAGTGACGCTGCCTGTATCCTGCAATTAACAAGTGTCTTCTCCATTTACTTCGAATATCACTCACTGAAGTAATTTGCGTAAGTTGTTGTCCCGTCATGGTACTTGTCTCCCTTCCAACCCACAGTATCGGCACATAGTTGAGAGAATCCTCTTGAGAGTTCTCGCGCTTTATTATCTTTGGAACCCTCTGTCCAGTTCATCGAGATGCAGATCGATGCAAATTGGCCCCTGTTTGCGAAGGCCGTGTCTGCCAGAGGGATTTCGCGGATCTTGTTAGTAGGAAAGAATTCAAACCCAATGGTACTACTGCGCAGGTTCTCGTTCTCCGGTACATTGGTAGCCTCCCAAAATTGGTCACCGATTTTTCGAGCTGCTTCTGGGTCAAGGGGGAAAGTGAAGTTTCCACCACCAAACAGATGCCTGTCATCAGGTCCTCGTGGGTATTTGTTGAACATCATGTTCAGATCTGGATAGGACACCATGCTCGTTGTGTCACCTAAAAGTCCGAGATCAAAGAGTGGTTTGAATCTCTTTCTTCCTTCCTGCTCTGATCCATTGTAGAATACCACCGTCATCACACCGCTGGCTTTGTTAGGTGGAATAAAATTGCCGATGATCACGCTCATCATGGACTTTCCATCGTCGGTTCGTACTGCAATGGTCAGACTTGCACTCTTGTATGTCCACCCATGACTTACCTAGCTGGTTTCCAAACTCAATAATGGCAGGTAGGCTTTCTGGATTATAGCCCAGGAATCCTGCCCAGCTTTCCTCCTGGAGAAAGGCTTGGGAAGTAAAATGAGTGACGATGCCAAAGTTTGGTCCAGCCCCTCGCAAGGCCCAGAATAATTCTGCATTTTCCTCCTTATTCGCTTTGACAATGTCCCCATTTGCTAGCACGACCTCACAGCTGATGAGACAATCAAGAGCCAGTCCGCAGCTCCCAGTCAAAAAACCATATCCTCCACAAAGTATCAGCCCTCCAACACCCGTATCACCGACTGTTCCACTGACAGTTGCAAGTCCATGATTCCACAGAGCGTCATTAACATCCTGCCACGTGCATCCTCCGCCGAATGTGATTGTCCGCGTCTTCGGGTCAACGGTAGTGGAGTTTATCTGACGCAGATCTATCACCATTCCTCCGTCAGAGGAGCTGTCTCCGCTCGTGCTATGTCCACCTCCACAAACTGCAAGCGGAAAGATTCTGTGGGTCGTGGCGTAACGCAGGGCCGTACTCACTTCGAGCGCGTTTCTCGGACAAACAATCACCGCGGCTGGTTTGTTGCACGCTGCACTCCATCGTTTGATTCTATCTTCGTATCCGGCGTATCCAGGAAGGTATATCTCTGTATCAGGGTGAGCTTTAAAAAGGTCATCAAAATTGAGTGCCATGTTGGGATAAGTGCAAACATACGGGAAAGAGTCAATGTGGCGAGGGTGGTGGTTTGTTTTGATACATTTGGAGGTTCTTTTGGTTTCCTAGAATGGAAAATGCGGGAAAGAACACTCGGAAAGTAAATCGCAGGTCGCCAGGTTGCACTGGCAGTTGTTACTTCTTTGATTGCCTGACCTATATTCACCGATGTGACATCAGAGCCGCGCATTGCGACACAATTCATCCATCTGTCGACAAATCTACATTTTGGCTCGAGTTTCATGTGAAAGCTGATCCAAGCCATCTGGATAGACGAAAGTTCTGATCTCATCAACATCCAAACTATTACAGCCTCATTATCCCAACTTCTGCCTTCAGGTTCAATGTTGGGACCAAAGCAACTCAGCTTTGATTGATACAAATAACCTCTCACACTTTGTGCCGCAATAGCAGCCACGTTTAATGCTGCATTCCGCTCCGAACACCATCAACCCAGTTTGCGTTATTTTGCGCCGCCATTTCAATGAACTTTACACTGAAGATCTTCCTCGGCATCTCACTCGCATTACGAGTCATCGCTTCGCCCAACATCACTACATTATTCAAGCCATTTCTTTCACCTGAGGCTGAAATCATATTGCCCGGAGATTCAAATTGGGGGAACAAAGTGCAAGCAAGATGGTCTGATTACACAGCTCCCACGCTTATCGGGGTCATCAAGCCTATGACTGAATCAGATATCCAATATACCGTACGTCCTTTGAGTCAGCTCACATTAAAAGACCGTAAGCTTACATGCTCAAATCAGGTCAAGATAGCACAGTCTAACAACATCACATTTCTTGCCACGGGTGGGGGGCAGTCATTTTCTGACTACAGTAGCTTCAATGGCATATCGATCGATCTAGGCAACTTTAATTCAATTCAATTCGACGACAGTCAGACCTATCTTACCATCGGCGGAGCGGTGAAATATGACCAGTTGACCGACGTGTTGTACAATGCTTCAAAAGAGCTTCGTACGTATGCACCAATGCATTATTAAGTTATTCTACCTGATTATGTTTCAGCTCTAGCATCGTGCGCCTGTCCTGGCGTTGTGGGAGCCACTCTCAATGCTGGGATTGGACCTCTCAATGGCCACCGTGGACTAATGATAGATGCACTTCAGTCTGTCCGGCTTATCACGGCAGATGGAAATATTCTCACGGCCTCAAAAGAAGAGAACCGTGAGCTCTTCTGGGGTATTCGGGGAGCAGGAAGTAACTTCGGAATCGTCACATCTGCAACCTTTAAGGTTTGGGGTATCACAAACAACGGTCTAGCTATGTCCGCTGGCTTGGTATTTCCAGCTTCCGTCAGCGGCAGTTACTGGAGAGTATTGCAAACATTTGACGATGATATGCCGGCCCGATTGGCTTTAACCAACATGGCTTTCTTTGATCGCCAAACAAATCAGGTGGGCACGAAAATAATTTGATCATAGTATCTGACTTGAACCCAGTCATATATCGTACTCAACGCAATATATTTTGGATCGAGAGAGGAGGGCGAGCCATATCTAGAGCGATTCCGAAAATTGGGGCCCCTCAGAGATATGGTACAAATGGTACCTCAGAACACTTTGTTCCCCCCTATTCTTGGGTCATGCACTCCGGGTCAAAAGGTAAACATATACAGCGTCGCAGTCAGACGCACGGATCCAGAGACTCTAGACTCAATTTTCGCCGATATGAACCGATTTTGGCATCAACATACCGGATATCAAGGACGGCTTCTCATCCCTCGTTTTGCAAATGACGCAGCTGCAAGTGTAGAACACAACGAAACTTCTTTTCCATGGCGGAAAGCCATTGCCCATATGTGAGTTGAAGATGCAAAATCCCCGGGTTGAGGGGCGGACTACTGATTGGTGTCTCATTGCAGAAGCATCGAAGGTTATATGACGGACACGTCCATTTATCACATCGTCGACGAATTTGAACAACGACTCAGGGATCGAATAGCAAATGCTAGTGGGTACGCCAGCCTCGCCACATACACTGGATATGCGCGTGGAAATGAAGGAGCGGCTGCATGGTACTCAGCTCGTAATTTGGCCCAACTCTCAGCTCTGAAGAGAAAATGGGATCCAAACCAGCTTTTTAGATTCAACAAGCCTGTTCTACTCTAGATCATTGCGTTAACCTTGGAAATCAAATCAAAAATTTGGTTGTTGGTTCGAAGGCAGTTATATATTCAAAAGATTTTGTATTGATTTTCATTACATCCACTTATGACCACGTGAATTTTTAATTTTCCAAAACAAGCCATCATAAACCTCGACGTCTCTCCAGGGCTGAAGAGTAGTATTTTACCCCTGGCTATTGAGCTGATAGAAAATTTCGAAGGTTGGGATTCCTTACAGACATGATTCAATGCCGGCAGATCTATGTGGTGGGGCCAGTTCCTGAGCACGGACCCCTTATCATGTGACCAATATGTTGCCTGAAGTATAGGGCATCACATGGGCGCTTTTTGTGCCTTGCTTGATCATCAAACTCGTCAGCCTTGCTGGAAGAATCTCGTAGATTCCTCATCTGACATTCATCTCATCGCCCTCTTTGAACTTTCCCGCTGTTTTGTCACCATGTTCTGATGTGAAAGAACTTTGTCGAGACCCTCAGTAGGAGGACGTGCTGTCCCTACGAGGGTAGAGCTTTTTTTTACAGTGGCAGAACCACAAGATAATACATCCTTGACCCAGTCAAAGTGCTAGGCTCTGTCGAGGCACTCAAAATGAGAGAACTAGACCCCCTGATCTCTGAATACCGCCATGAAAAGAAGCGTCCGCGAGAGGATGAGGCACTCATGATCCTGCGCAAAGTCGCGTCCTTGGTCAAACCAATCATGCGACAGCGCGCCTGGAGGGTTGGAGCACTATGCGAGTTCTATCCACAGCAGAGAAATCTACTGGGGCTGAATGTGAACTACGGCCAGAAGATATGCCTGAGATTACGGTACGCCTCTGATCAGCGACAATTTCTCCCGATAGAGGATATTGTTGATACAATGTTACATGAGTAGGTGCACTTGACCTTGCGGTCGCCTTGCAGCTGCTAATCGAATACAGGCTATGCCACAACGTTATTGGTCCCCACAACCAGCAATTTCATGCGTTGTGGAACCAACTGCGAGACGAACATGAGGAGCTAGCCCGAAAAGGCTACACTGGGGAAGGCTTCTTATCCCAAGGCAAGCGTTTGGGTGGACAGAGAATTCCACTTGATGAAGCTCGCCGTCAGGCGCGCGCTGCTGCGGAGCAACGGAGAGCCCTCTCCAAAAATTCCGGACAGAAGCTTGGAGGTACCCGCCATCTGCGAGGAACAGATATTCGCAAGCTTCGGGCCGATGCTGCCCAGCGGCGTCTCGAGGTTACCCAAGGCTGTGCATCGGGTACAAACAACGACCAGCTTGCGGAAGAGGCCTCCAGAAATGGCTTCCGAACTCAGGCCGAAGAAGACGATGCGAACGAACGGGCCATCATGGAAGCATTCATTGAGCTGATCCAGGAAGAAGAACGGGAGAAATATGAATCGTCATATGTTCCACCAAGTCAAGAGCATCCAGCAGGCCCAAGGACAGAATCATCACCACCACCTGTCTCATCAGACACTCCACCGGCTACGTCCAAATCTCTACCCGTACTTCCAAAAGCAGCAACGAAACCCACACCGGCTGAGCCTGTGGATCTTACCGCCGATAATAGCTCGTATGATAAACCATGGACCTGCCCAACGTGCACCTTGGAAAATCAGTCTACCTTCTTATGCTGTGATGCCTGCGCGGGAGAGCGACCGCCTCCAACTAACACGAAACCTACACTAGCTTCTACATCTAGAAGTGCCCCCACTCAGCGAAAACCATCAGGCACCCTGAATCCAAAGAAACGACCCTTGTCGGTGAATCAAAATGAGGAAAAGGAAGCTAATGCCAAAAATGCATTTGCCTTCAAGAATCGCAGCCGTCCACTGGACAACATCAAGGCCTTGGACAGTGGAGCCGAGAAGAAGCCCCTCGGATGGCTGTGTGAATCATGTGGTAGCTTCATGGAAAGCCAGTGGTGGACATGCTCTTGCTGCGGAACGATGAAGCCGTCTTCATGATTGAATTTACTGGTTCACTGTCAATATGACCTCCATAGCGCACTACGACTTTATGAGCACGACAAAGCATTATTCCCGAAATACTCGCTGCATTCATCTGAAAATTTTTACAACTTGGTGTTCCATGCAGTTCGACTAGATTGTATCCAAACGCTCCCTACGTAACCGACCCATATATACTGCGCACGTGATGTGATGACTCAGCACAATCCACCCAACCTTTTTTTCTCACAAAATCCGACCCGAACTTTTCTCACTCCTCCAGCTTCAATCACAAGCTCCCCAATCGACCGCAGTCAGCTATAATGTTTTGCTGCCCAACCATACTCGACATTTCCACTAACAGGTAAGTTCTACTGAGCCTTGAGCTCCTTGACGCAGCCAGAGGAAAGCACCGCATCGGACTCTATATGATGAGAACCGCATTGAACCAAAACAATTAGGAAGAGCCGGAAAAGGATGGCAGGGATTGTTCCATAGATGAAAAATCTCTGTCGTCGGTGCTTAGAATGGTTCTTCTGAAATGGGTCCTATGATGCTTGCTTTCCACTTGGCTGTCGAGATACTTCAATGTCGCATTGAGCACATTGCTGACGATCTGCCACAGTTTAGCGACGATACCGAAACTTCAGATAGAAATGCCTCACAATCAATTGATCGAATATTTCAAGATAACTCTTCCTGAGGTCCTCTCGGTTCTTTTTCAAGTCGTAGACTTTTCGCGTAACTCTTGTAGAAACAATTCTATTTTACTAGAAACCTTGGAATAAATCTATGGTACATCCGTTGATATTCTCTTCAACTCATAAGGATATAAAACTTTTGTATAGAAACCACAAGGGGAGACCTCCATAAGGTCGAAAATAATCAGAAACGCCAATTGACATGCTTGTACAGAACCATTAACCTAACTCAGGCAACGCTGACGAACTGGCGCTTCTTGCCTGTGCCCTTGGATGCCTGCTGCTCCTCCCAGGTGTCCTCATCAACGTAGTCGGCAGTGCTTTGTTCTTGAATCTGGGTGCCAATGAACTGCAACGCAGACAGGTTGAAACCCATCTCGTCCTTCTGGCGAGCGAGGACGCGACGCAGAGACGCGCGGATGCTGTCCAGCATTGGCCGCATCATCTTGCTGGCCACGATTTGGCGGTGGTGAGTCTTGAGAATGAAGAACAGAACACGGCAAGTAAGGGGGACGTTCCATTCGCGGTCAGCCCAGATGTTGAGGAAGGTGAAGAGAGCGGAGAGTTTGGAGAATGGCAGCACCAGGAGTGCGTCCTGGAGGGCGGAGGCAGGGATCTTTTGAACGGTGTTCAAGACGTGCTGCTCGGCGGAGACGTTGTTGAGAGCCAGGTAAACTGGGTTACGGTCGGGCTGGGCGGCGTTGGGGTTGGCGGCCTTGACCTTGCGCCAGTCGCGCACGACTTCGAGATCCTCCATGCCGAGCTCGAGGGCTTCGATGATCTTTTCTCCGGCCATGAGAGTACCTGTCGTTTGCTTGCCAGCGTCGACGGCCTCGGCCTTCTCGCCGTCGCCATCCTCATCTTGCTCCAGAGAGGCAGTGAGCGTGCTGTCATATGCCTCTTCCTCTTCCTTCTCGCGCTCTTCCTCGAGGAAGAGAGGCTCGTCGGTCTGCTGCCAGACACGGATACTCTTATCGTGACTGGCACTGACGATGAAATCACCGGAGCGACTCATAGCGAGTGCCCAGATCTCACCGTGGTGACCAACAAGACGCTGGATCTGCTCGAACTTGTCTCCATCCCAGTACTTGATCATTCGGTCCTTGCTAGCACTGAAGAAGTTGTGACCGTTTCCATCCTTGTTGTGAGGAACGAATGCCACTGCCATAATGCTGTCCTCGTGGGCCAAGAAGGCCTTGTGGCAATCACCAAAGTCCAATCCCCAAAGGCGGACTGTCTTGTCTGCTGAACATGTCACGATAAGCTTGCTATCGTGAGAGATGTCCATGCTCAGAACTGGGAGCTTGTGTCCGTAGAGGTTAAGGAAGAGCTTCAGAGAATCAACAAAGAAGACCTTCACTGTGTTGTCGAGAAGGGACACAGCCAGGAGGCGAGCATCGGGAGAGAAACGGAGGTTGAGGATGTCATCGTTGACCTTGAGGGTTCGTGTGTGTCCCAACTTGAGGCGTGGGGTGGTGCGCTTGGTTCCAGGAATCTCTTCCTGAACAACCTGGAAGGTCCAGAACTTGGCTGTCTTGTCTGCACTTCCACTGACCATGGACTTGCCATCGGGGTGGACCTGCAATGACCACACAGGCCCCTCGTGAGCCTTGATAGTATCCAGTAATGTGGATGAGGCAATGTCAAAGACCTCAAGTTCTCCGTTCTTGTTACCGACAACAACAATCTTGTCACCGGGAAGGAAGGCGGAGCATAGAGAGTAGCCACAGTCGAGAGTTCGAAGGCAGCTCTCAGTAAGAACGTTCCAGATCTTGAGTGTGCCGTTGGCGGCAGAAGCGAGCATTCGGTCGTCGGAGCTCAGCGCAATAGATCGAATATCCGTGCGGTGTCCAGGAATATCCACAGCAAGGCTGCGAGTATAGTCGGACTCCTCGCTGTCGGCATTCTTCTTGTTCGCCGGTAAAACGGTGTAGGCCTCGAGCTGGTTATTTGTCGTCGCGGCCAGCAGGTTCAATCCGCTGGACTTGTTGGTCATCCAATCGAAGGAACGGACCTTTCCGCCAGTTCGAACGATAACATGCTGAACAAACACTTCCGATACAGGCGCGGAGGCAGCATCATCGGCCTTATCGTCCTCCTTTTGCGCACCGCTTTCGTCCTCTGCCTTCTGCGCAGCCTTCTCCTTTCTTCTCTTGTTCTTTCGTGCCATGCTCTTCTGTACCTCTGACTGGGAACGAATACGCCAGATCTCGACCGACTTGTCGGATCCGTGGAAACCAACATAGTCCGAGCGAGGGTGGAATCGAATGCCAATCGTGCGGTCCTTGCCATGGCGATAGAAGGTGCCTCGGTCGGTGAGAATTTTGCGGCCGTCCTTGCTGAGCTTCTCTCTGGAGATGTCCATCATAGCCGCCTCGTCAATCGACCAGACTCGCAGTTCGCCGTCATTGCCAGCTGAGATACAACCACCCTGATCAGGCGAAAGACCCAAGCTCCAGCACTCACCATTTGATTGAGCGACGTGTGTCTCAATACAGTGTTGGGAAGCAAGATCCCAGACTTTAATCAATGCATCTTTTCCGGTGGTCAACAAAAATCCGGTGTGTTCGTTCAGTCCATTCGCGGTGAGCAATTCTGGCGACGGGTAAAGGAAATGCAGTGATGTGATTTGATCGGTGTGTCCACGAAGTTTGAACAGGCCGACTTCGGTGATGAGATCCCAAACAATAATATCAGTATCCTTGGAGCCACTTGCGAGGCGCACACCGGCGTTGTCGAAGGCCAGCTTGGTGACGGCGGACTTGTGGCCGTTGAAAGAGATAATGACGGTGCCGGTTCGCGAATCCCAGAGACGAATGCTGCCATCTTCGTATCTGAGGAAAATTTCATGTCAGAGAGAATTCTTCAGTTGTAAATTCCAACATGTAAGACTTACCCGACTGCGAAGATATCTTCATCCGTTTGGCTCTGCGAGACCACACTGACCTGCGCCCTGCAGCCAGAATCGCGCCACCTTCCGAGAAGTTCTCCCTTCTTCACATCCCAGCATAAAACCTCCTCACTGGCACCAACAATGGCCCGTCCGGCGCCTGTCTGGCGTGCGACACCGGTTTGTTCGTCTTTGGCCCAGATCGCATTCGAGGACGCCGAGGCGACGAGCCCGAACGTATTCGAATGCTCGAATTTACTGCATGAATATTAGCGCCTCGTCAAATAGCCCATCACCACACAAGATTCAACGTACAAGTATGATTTCACCATCGTTGGGAGTGGACGGGAAAATTTTTGGAATCTCCGATTGCTATCGATAGGATAAAATTAATACGGGCGGCGACAGCGACCTCTCCGGCTCCCCCACCGCCCATGACGATCATTGGCAACCTCACAACAGCCACCTTTACACTGCACATGAGCCATTGCATTGCCCCTCATGCTTCTCTTAGATTACCAGAACGTTTTAATTGAGTCACTCCTGACGGAGCGCTTCTCAGGGTATGCTTTGTCTCCCTCCCCCGCACTGCGATCGCGCCGCATTGTGTACAATACACCCCCCAACCAGGCACCCGGCTAACAAGCTCCAGAGCAACCCCGGCCTCCATTGACCAGGTGGTTTCCGATTTTGATGGAGTGACTTTCCACCTTTCCACCCCCGAATCCAAGACCAAGATCCTCATCTCGATCAACGTGAAATGCTACAAGGAACTGGTCCAGTACGGCGCCCAGGAGGTGCTGGAAAGAGAATATGGTCCCTACATCGTGTCCCCCGAGCCGGGCTATGATTTCTCAGTGCAGATTGACTTGGAGAACCTGCCCGCTGAGGAGGAGGCCCGGAACGACCTGATTATGAAGCTCGCTCTCCTCAAGCGCAACGCGATGGCCGCCCCGTTCGAGAGAGCGTTCGATGAATTCAACAAGCTCGCGGAGGAAGCTTCCCAATATACATCAGAGTCCGCGCCTCAGGGCATCAAGGAGGGTGGCGAAGTCATGGCTATCCACTACCGCGAGGAGGAGGCTATCTACATCAAGGCCAACTGGGATCGAGTCACTGTCATCTTCAGCACCGTGTTCCGGGAGGAGACTGACCGGATCTTCGGAAAGGTCTTCTTGCAGGTTGGTGACAAACATGCTCTCGTCTTTGATGGAGTACTAATCTTGATAGGAATTCGTCGACGCCCGCCGTCGTGTGTTGACACTACAGAACGCCCCCCAGGTGCTGTTCCGTAATGACCCTCCCCTTGAATTGGCCGGTGTGCCTGGTCTCAACCCCAAGGAAGGCGAGGTTAGCTACGTTACTTTCGGTAAGAAGGCCAGTTGTGTTTCACGTTTTGGTTCGGGATCTAACTCAACTTGCAGTCCTCTTCCCTCGGCACTTGACCGCCCAGCGTCGCTATGAGAACATTTCCCACATCCAGACCTTCCGTGACTACTTCCACTACCACATTAAAGCCTCAAAGGTACGATTGACACCACCTGTACTCTCAAAGACATACTAACAAATCCCGATAGGCCTACATTCACACACGAATGAGAAAGAGGACAGCAGACTTCCTTCAAGGTATACATCTCATTCCACAACCGATAAGAATGTTCCACGCTAAGACCAAACAGTCCTCAACCGAGCCCGACCTGAAAACGAGGAGCGCGAGCGCAAGACCGCCAGTGGTCGGACGTTCCGAGTGCAGGGCTAAAGCTCATTATTTGTCTATATTGTTCACGAGTTCGTTTCCCATGAGCCAATTTCATCCATTTCAACCTCACCAATGATCCATTCATTGCCTCCCACTGCTTGTGAGAGTAGTAGGAATGGTCTGAGAATCTGTACCAAACTAGAATTGTATTTTGGACGACTGTTTACCAACCCCGTAAGATATGCCGCGGTGAATATCATATTTATTACGCGCCTCTGCATACGTGTGGGATTCTTCTGCCTGCATTTGAACCGGAAAATAAAACTGAATACTCTAGTTCAACCTTGGACATGACCAAGCCTTCGTCAGTATGTCTGTGGGGCCGTGATCATGCAGCAGAGCCGCATGTAAACCTGGGAACAACAGCCCTGGAGGGCAAGCATGGCACGTCCCAACTCAATCGGATTACCTCAAATGGATGTTAAGATGTGTCATCCCACTATCCATTCCACAAAGTTAAAGATAGGATCAAGATCCCGTATATATTTGTAGATTTTAATCTTCATAGAGCCAACATGCCCAGGTGTAGACTTGTCACTCTGCTCTACGAGGCAAGTGCAAGCAAGTCTGGCTCTGAGGCTGGTCCGGAATAACACAACTAGAGCAAACGTTTGACGATACTCTCCCATCCCCTCAAGGCCCCCCTTCACTCTCAATCTCAACTTCAAAACCATCACCATGGAGTCCGACGGAATACTTGACCCCGTGACGATGGCCGCAATAATCTCACGTACTCGTCTGGAAGCGCTTGCTTCATTATCAGAGGGTAACTGCGAGAAATTCGTGGAATTCGGTAAACACTGTATCGATGGTCACGCCCAAGCCACCAAGGCCATGATGGATGATGTTGCAGAGCGTATGAGCACCGGAGAGGACTTTGACTGGGAGGAGGAAGTGGACGGGTTGAAGGTTGGCCTCTTTAATTACTGTCAAGCCATTGTGGAAGAAGCTGAACTGTTGGTACCTGAGGCGCTGGATCGGCCACCCACCAAGTCCTCCATGGATGCCGTACGCCCTCCCCCCTCGGGAAAAGCCTCGTCTCTCTCTCTTAGGATTTCGCCCAATCTCTCGAAAGATTCGACCAATCTCTCTGACTCTTCAGCTGAGCCAATGACGCCATCGTCCATCAGCATGTCTGATGCTTCTGGTGAAAGCCATCTGGTATGTGTACATCATCGCCCGATTTTCATCGAATTTCCTCTTCTGCATTCAACTGACTAGTCGCGATTAGATTGCTTCCAGCAGACGGCGACTTCGTCTCTTCTCTGTTAGCAGTGATGACTGGATCAGATCCCCAGCTGGTTCCACCTGCGGGGATCAATTCGAGGTCTTGCTCCCCGATGGCATGACTCGTGTCGATGAATCGATCCACCTCGGTGTCGTTATGGGGATCCTCAGCAAGTTGTACACTATGGCGAAGCTCATGCAGACTATCCTGCTAAGCTACGGGGTCGACGTATCTTCCCATCTTCCAGTCTTGGGATATACATACTAACATCTCTCAGGTCGACTCCCAGCCACTCGGACTGCTCCATTGGATCGTCCAATGTGAAGAGAACATAAAGAGCAATGATCTGAAGGAGCTTATCAGTATTGTGGAAAAACTTTTCTACTCACTGTACGCGCGCGTGGTTATTGAACTGGCCAATATCGAATTGTGTGGTACCTTTCAAACCGATGTGCTTCTCTCACTGCGCAGTCATCGTCCATTCCTGCTCCCCGAGCCCGACCATCTTTATCGTATCGTTCTCGCTTTCAAGGACGCACTGGATTCTCCCGGTATCTGCTCCCTTCTTCGCAAAGAGGCGGCGCTCGACTTCCAGCAAGCCTACCTCTCGCAGGTTGTCGACAAGAGCAAGAGTCCCGACTACCCGCTCACGGACCCGCTCGGATATCGTCTTCATGCGGCAAACATTGCCACAGATAGGAATGGTCCTTACTGTACCAAGTGGAGGAGCCTCATCACCTTTTTCAACGTCATCCCGTGTCGGACCATGGCCATGATGTCCGAGCCTTACCTCACCGTGGCCCCTGTGACTGTCCTACCAGATGACGTTCCACTTGAGCAGCTTCCCTTCATCGACCCCAGCAGTATTTCAGCAGAGGTTCGCGATGCGGAGATCATCAGGGATAACCGTATCGCAACACTGGCCAAGCTGGAAGGCACGAGCATCGGAGACGAACGCCACAAAGATCCCAAGAACCGCATCTACCACCTCGCCAAGCAACGCAAGTGTGTGTGCTTTGCCATCTGCCGCTGTGCTAAGGATTGTACCAGGGATGTATTGCTCAAATGCCCTTGTGCAGAGCGCCATGTGCGCATCATGACAGTCCGCCGCGGCCTTCAATACAAATGGCCGGGTCTTGGTTTCGTCGCTACCTCCAGCACCATGGCGCGCATGTTTTTCCATGGTCTGGCATCTCTGCGACGCGGTGTCACAGACTGCCAGATCGCGGGAGAGCTGCAGCGAGCTTTCGAGTCGATTGACGCCCTGATCACCAGTGAGCGAGAGAAAGACAAGCTTCTGAAGAAGGAAAAGGAAACAGTGAGGCGAGTCTCGTGAATCCGCTGGTTCTTTTGATCCGGTGGTTTGCTGTCGCAACGGTGCCCGGAGACTTTGTTATGACCATTGCTTTGCCAAGTTATCTTGCTCGCTTGAGTTTGAAACCCCATATGCAGTAACGAGATATGCAGTCACGAATAATGAAACTTGATTTCCAACATTTCCAAACTCGATAAAGGGTCCGAAGGCTACTTGTAGTACGAAATATGTACTATGCAAGTAGTGACAGCGGTCTGATCTCGATAAACGCTGATCTTAGTGGACTTCTCGGGTGGGTTCTAGAAGTGATCCACCTCACGAATCCTTTCACTAGTGACAATTAAACCAATAATAGATGCAGGTGAAGGGACCGGGATGCGCATTCTGGAGAATGCACTGAAAGGAACAGAATGACTCAAAATACCAAAACCAAAATGTCCGAGAGGTTGTTCTCGTATGCTCAGACATACTCCGTAGTGCCAATCACGTCGGCGGCTCAGACCAGTGATATCTTCGAGTTCGCTCCTCACCGGTGAGCGGGTTTTCACCCTTCTTTTCTTCCAACTTCTTCTCATACATGCCTTTGACGGCGACCTCTCCTTCCACTTGCATACAAGTTAGGGATGGTGACCAAGGCGTCCGTGTCACACTCACCATGGAAGTCCATTAGCAAGTGGATCGCGAACATAAGCATAAACCCAGGTGCCCACCAACGCCCACACACGGCACGGCCATACCACGCGGCAGTTGGCTCCTACGGCATCACCACCCCTGTGCCCGCCCAGTACCTCGCGCGGCCTTCCCCCTTTCGCTTTGAGACCGGCTATGCTCTGTGTGCTAAGCGGCCCTCGCGACCTTTTCCCCCGCCGTTCTTATCTCCGCCCTCGACTTCTTTCTCCGACCCTTTGACCACCCACGGTCTAAGCCAGGATAAGAGATTATCCGTCAAGGGCGAGCTAGTCCGCGGCTTGAATAATGGAGACGACGCCATTATCGTCGCGGAGAACTTTATAGGCGTTGATGACGGCGTCGGCGCCTGGGCTACAAAGCCGCACGGTCATGCAGCGTGAGTTGATTTCCCATTACCTAAAGCTCACTTAGACCTCGACGATCGCTGACTTCCCTTTCAGACTCTGGTCCAGACTTCTGCTTCACTTTTGGGCCCTCGAGGTCGAGCGACACAACCATGACCCGACCCTCGATCCGGTCGGATATCTCCAGTCCGCGTACGAGGAGACTCTACGAGCAACCACGTCTCCGACCGAGTGGCTAGGCACCACCACCTCGGCAACTGCCATCTTACACCATGCCGAACAAGACGGCATCCAGAAACCACTACTCTACGTCACGAATCTAGGCGATTGCAAGATCATAGTAATCCGACCAAGCGAGGAAAAAGTCCTCTTCCGCACCACAGAACAATGGCACTGGTTCGATTGCCCCATGCAGCTTGGCACAAACAGCATCGACACACCACGGAAAGACGCAGTCTTATCCAAGGTCGCATTGAAAGAGGACGATATCATCCTAGCACTCTCCGACGGTGTAATGGATAACCTCTGGGAACACGAGGTGTTGAAGATCGTCATGGATAGCATCAATAAATGGGAAGAGGGCCGCGTCTCACACGAGGATGCTCCGAATTCAAGCCTGGCAGACGAACGCAATGTTTTCGTTGCGCGTGAGCTCTTGAACTCTGCTCTGACTATTGCGCAAGATCCCTTTGCAGAAAGCCCATTTATGGAGAAGGCTATTGATGAGGGGCTTGCTATTGAGGGAGGCAAGATGGATGATATCTCCGTTGTGGTTGCGTCTTGCAAGAAACGTGCTGGATGAGAGTTGATCGTTGATCGATTTGTCACATCTGAGCCCAGCGCGCTACGACTATGCGCTGGGTGCTTCACGCCAACCCGTGCCTCTCCGTGTGGACATGTTCGTGCTGGTCACACACAGTGAGATACTAGCTGTGCTCGACCTAGACCTCTCGTCTGTGCAAACGATCCTCGCTGATGCCATCGCCGAGCTCGGGGTTCTGCTGCCGCCTCCCACGGTCCAAAGTGCTATCCTTCCTACATGTGATCTACACAAGGGAGTTTAGTGGTGTCGCGGTCTACAGCGGTGGCTCACTGCATGCGACACGCTCGAACATGTCTACATGGTTTTGGAGATCCCCCCGGATCAAGTCTGGATAGAAAATGATGCCGAGGTCCACGCGCCGACCTTGCGCGAGTGTCTACTTCGTTCAGCAGCAACCCTCCGGGCTCGTTCTCTTTCCTTCGATCCAGATCCGGTTGGAGGCGGATGTTCTGCCTTGCCCTCGTAGCAACGGCACAGAAATTCTCAACGCTCTTTTCGGAACTTTTAGAGATTCTGTCGCCTTGGGATTATTGGGTATGCGCTATGCCCATGTTCGCGACTCCTTGTCTCCGCAATCCTTTACTGCTGAAGTGTTTCCGGCATCCCTGAGATTCCTCGCCATCACAGAACCGATGGTGAATACGGAAGAAAAGCCGATTCACGCCCTTCTCCAATTGCACATTCAATTGCCATGACAAACCCTGTACCGGGCAGGCTTAGCACTACAGATCATGAAGGGTTTGTCCCATTTGCAGTTCAAAGTCCAGGCTGGGCGCATGCTGAAGAGGGCCACCCACCAAAACCAAACCAATCACACTTGAAGCCCTTGCTCTGGAAATCCGAAACAGGCCAACCCTTGGACTTAATGATTTGTGTTTGAAATTTTATATACCCTTTGATGCCACAAAATAGCAAGCGCTTATTCAATGAACAATATCGTTGTTGCTATACCTCCAGATGTCATAGATTAGACGGTATATCTAAAAGATTGTAAAAGAGGCAGTAAAAAGGATTTCGAAAAGATAACCAAGTTCTTTACATACATCCTTGGATCTCGGAGGTCAAATACTTATGGAACTATGCCCATGCACGGACCACATCACCGCTCCCGTTGCCGCCCGGCAGAATGAAAAAAGTTTCGGTCGAGATTGAAGCTCTGCTGGTAGCCATCAAATCTCCAGTTATCTTGACCCCAACTTTTCACAATGAGGGCCAAACGTTCAAAGAAGTATCGCAAGCTTATGCACCAGTATGAGCTCACATTTGGGTTCCGAGAGGCCTATCAGGTCCTGGGTAAGTCGAAGTTATCAATGCGCCCAGATGTCGCCGTTCTAATGAGATTGAATAGTTGACTCGAGTTTCCTCCGTGCGACTGATCAATTCAGAATGGAGTTGATTCCTGCTCTTGAGCGCACTGTTCAAGGCAAGGTCAAGCCTCGTGAGTTCCGAAATCAACTCCGTGAGACATGACATGTACTAATGATACCGCAGTATTGACAAAGTGCTCACTCGCCGCCATCATGGCTGCGCAACCTATCAACCCTAAGACCGAAAAGCCATACCGTCCGCTCTTTCTCCCTCCTCCCACAGAACTTCCCCTCCGCCACTGCTCGCACAACGCAGACTCAACACCAATCGATGAGATCGAGTGTCTGCTCTCACTTCTTTCCCCCAGCTCAGACGTCAAGAAGAACAAGGAGCATTACATTCTCGCCACTGCGGAGCCACTTCTCCGGAAGACGAACCCCAACGAGCCCAAGCGGAAGTGGAAGACCGAAGATGATCGCAAGGAAGAAGAAGCCATGCGCCGATCCAAGGCTCTGCGCTCAGCAGCCCGCTCCATCCCCGGTGTCCCCATCATCTACGTCAAGCGCTCAGTCATGGTTCTTGAGCCCATGAGCGGTCCATCCGAAAGTGTGCGGGACGGTCACGAGCGCGGCAAGTTCCGCGCCGGACTAGACCTGGAGGAAGCACTCGGCAAGCGGAAGCGTGATGGCGAGGAAGACGAAGAGGATGTATCCGAAGAAGAACCGAAGAAGAAGCGCACACCTAAAAACAAGGCGCCCAATCCACTCAGTGTGAAGAAGGCCAAGAAGAAGCCCGATGCACCGGCGCCCAAAAAGAAGGCGGTTGTTGCGGAGGCTGAGGGTGAGGATGCTGCACCGAAACCTAAGCGCAAGCGCCGTCACAACAAGGGTGTTCATTGGGAGATTGAGGATGCGGCTGAGTCGCAACCTCAGTCGCAACCTGCGGACGTTGACGCCGTTGACGCTTGATTATGTCTGGACGGCGAAAGCGACTGGTGCTGGTTATCATTGCATGCATTATCTTTTCATCTTAGGTCGGCGTTCACATATCGGATGGATTTATCTAAAAGTTTAGCTAGTGTACAGAATAGTAATGTACATTCGAGACCATTCAATCATTTTACTCAATCTCGAGGTTCTGCACATGTACTAGTCACGTTTCGGGCTACTGCTGGAGAAAGAGAGGTTCAACCTTGAAAGGTTTGGTGCAGGTCATATATACATTCGCACTTCTTATATCGTACAATTTTCTCAAATGTAATGAGAGGAGATGATAGACAACACCTGACCACACAGAGCCGGTTATAACCCAGTTGACCGTTTCCACGCGTAATTCTCGAGGTTCGAAATGATTGCGAAAGAGATTAATCGAGGTCGAACGGCGAGGCGTGGATCTCAACTATGCGGCCCGTCGCGGCAAAGAAAGAGCACCCCAAACTCCGAATCCATACTTGATAACATAGCATCGCACATTGCTTCGCTTATTGCTTCGAAGACTCAGCACCTGCTGCGGGGGCAGGTGAAGAGCCCTGGCTGATTTCGCGCTCCTTGGCCCAGATTGCCTCGATACGTTGACGCTTGGCTCGCGCCTCGTCCCGGTTGCGCTTTGCGCGGTCGAAGCGCTCTCCAGAGAGGCATTTGTTCACATCCCGCTTGATATCATTGCAAGCTCCCAGAGCCTTGATAAGGAAGCCTTGGGCGTGGCATTCGTCGAGGGCGGTCATGATTTCCTCGCAGTCTAATCATGCAATTAGTGCCAATTGGTCAGCAAGCGGATGGCAGGCTCAACATACTGACGTTGTAGGGTGTGTGGAGGTGGGAATGCATGGCGGCGGTAGTTCTGAGGAAGCTGAGACTCGAAAAACAACCCAGCAAGTCCAATGGTACGATTTGAGAAGCAAAGCAAACACCGTCGGTCCGCACAATCCCCGGGCGGCGAGGAGATCGGCCTCGTTCTGCCGGGCGGAAAGCCCCGCCAGACACACCGATAAAAAAAATATCGCCGATAAAAAAAAAAAGTTGATGCAAGTGTTCGGTTCTGGCTCAACACATTCAGCATGTCTTCTATGATTACGACTACGTCGTGGGTCAAGCGCGGTGTCGCTGCCCAGTTTCCCACCAAATATGTTATCGACGAGGCTGAGATGAGCCGTATATCCAAGCTTGCGCGCATGCAGCTCGAGGATGCCAAGGAAGATATGAGCGCTGCCCAGGAGGGCAAGATGGACGAGGAGGAGGAGAAGGAGGAGCAGGGTGATGATGCTATGCAGGAGGACAGCGAAGAGAAGCCCTCTGCGCAAGGCACAGACGCAAAGACGTGAGCAGACTCAAGCAGACATGGCTGAACAATGCTAATTCGACCCTAGTGACGATGATATCTTGAAGGAGTTCGATATGGACAACTACGACAAGGAGGAGGTCGATGATGAGGGCGAAAAGGTCACCATGTTCGGCAACGTACAGTCTCTGGCTTACCACCAGCCCAACGAGGCTGATCCCTACCTCGTCATGAACGACGAGGATGACGACGACGAGCGTGAGGAGCTTCAGATCATGCCCGAGGACAACCTGCTTCTGGCCGGAAAGGTGGAGGACGAGGTTGCGCATCTCGAGGTCTACGTCTACGAAGACAAGGCCGACAACCTTTACGTGCACCACGACATCATGCTGCCCGGAATCCCACTCTGCACCGAGTGGCTTGATATCCCCGTTGGCAAGAGCACCGAAGGTCGTACACAGGGCAACTTTGTCGCCGTCGGAACCATGGAGCCTGATATCGAGATCTGGGATCTCGACGTCGTGGACTCCATGTACCCCAACGCCATCCTCGGCCAAGGCGGCCAGGACGCCGAAAGGACCAAGAAGAAGCAAAAGAAGAAGGCCAAAGCCAACGACGAATACCACATCGACGCTGTCCTGGCGCTGGCCGCCAACCGTCAGCACCGCAACCTTCTGGCCTCCGGCTCCGCCGACAAGACCGTCAAACTTTGGGATCTCACCACCGGCACCTGCGCCAAGTCCTACTCTTACCACAAGGACAAGGTCTGCTCACTAGACTGGCACCCTACCGAGTCCACCATTCTGCTGAGCGGCAGCTACGACCGCACAGTCGTTGCGGCCGATATGCGTTCTCCCGATGTCCAAGCCCGCTGGGCCGTCGACGCCGACGTCGAGGCTGTCCGCTGGGATATCCACGACCCCAACTTCTTCTACGTCACCACCGACGCCGGTATGGTGTACCGTTTCGACATGCGCAACGTGCCCGCCACCCCCGCCGAGTCCAAGCCCGTTTGGTCTCTGCAAGCCCACGACTCCTCCGTTTCCTCCTTCGACATCAACCGCACCATCCCCGGCTTCCTGGTGACCGGTTCAACAGACAAGACCGTCAAGCTGTGGAACGTCGAAGACGACAGACCCAGCCTGGTCGTCACCCGCAAGTTGGAAGTCGGCAAGGTGTTCTCCACCTCTTTCGCTCCTGACCAGGAGGTTGGTTTCCGTCTTGCTGTCGCTGGTAGCAAGGGAAGTGTTCAGATTTGGGACTCTTCCACCAACGCTGGTGTCCGCCGCGCCTTTGTTTCTCGCATTCCTGACTTCGCAAACGAGGTCCAGGAGCGCACTGTTGGAATCAACGTTGACAACGAGGATTCTTCCGATGATGAGGGCGAGGGCGAGGAAGGTGAGGAGGCTCCTCGTGGTGGTGATGGCTGGGAGTCTATGGATGAGGATTAAATGGATACCCACGATCATTCCCTTGTTTATGTCCAAAAATAGATCTGTTGATTTTTGCATGTTAATGACCTGTTTATTCATGAATTTCAAAAATATGAAACATCCTTCATATATCCAACCCTTTCTGGCGCCATTCGAGTTGTAGAAATTCTTAAACGGACAGAGAGAGCAACAACCATCTGGATATATCTGTTTTACTCAGAAAGTGGTCATGTTGGCTCATCCTCTCGAACCCGTTATGACGGCCTCGGGATGTGGTGTCTTGACTATTAGCGTTACTTGGACTTCAAGTGAATATCTGTAGTCTGATTGAAATATTATCTATGATCTAAAAACAAAATGTAACTCCAAACCCCATCCAAATGAAAAGCTCAAGCCTCCTGGGCGTGCACGTGGGTAGTCAAGTCCAGCAGTCTGTTAGAGTAACCCCATTCATTGTCGTACCAAGCCATGATCTTGAAGAACTATGAGTTTGTAAGTAAAAGTTAAAAGTCACCCATCGAAAGTTAAAGTGGCATACCTGAGGGTTCAACTCCATGCATGAGGGAGCGTCAATGACAGCGCTGTAAGAACTGCCGTTGTAGTCACTGCTTACAAGCTCTTCGTCTGAGACCTTAAGAACACCAGCCATGTCGAGCTTGGAAGAACGACGGAAAGCAGCAATGACTTCGGCCAGCGAGGTCGGCTTTTCGGTGTTGATGGTGAGATCGATCATTGAGACGTTGGGACTGCGATGTTGTTAGATTACAGTCGTCATTCATACTGGCTTGGAACTCACGTAGGCACACGAATCGAGACACCTGTGACTTTGCCGTTCAGCTCAGGCAGGACGGCGGCGATAGCCTTAGCGGCTCCGGTGGTTGTAGGAATGATGTTGTCGAAGACACCGCGTCCTAGATGGTTGTTGTTAGAAGGAGACAATACATTGGAGAAAGCCTCGCTTACCCAGACGCTTGTTCTTCTTGCTGTAGCCATCCAAGACCTGCTGTGACCGCGTAGCAGCGTGAATAGTTGTCAAGAAACCCTGGTGAACGCCGAAAGAGGCTTGAAGAACCTTCAAAACAGGCGTCACACAGTTGGTAGTACAGCTTGCGTTGGAGACAACACGGCAGTCCTCGGTAGGGGTGTAGTCATCCGAGTTAACACCGTAGACGAAAGTGGGTGAGTCCGAGCTAGGGGCGGAGATAAGGACACGCTTGGCCTGGCCGTACGTGACGTGGTCGAGGGCGAGGTCTCGCTTGGTGAACTTTCCGGTGCATTCGAGAACATAGTCGGCTCCCAGAGCAGACCAGTTGAGCTTCTTTAGGTCGCGCTCGGAGGTGAGGGCAATTTGCTTGCCGTTGACTGTGATGAGTGTTTCGGAGAGGATGTGGATGGGAGTTCGGTCGTCGAGATGTCCCATTGAGGAATCGTAGCGGATGAGGTAGATGAGGTCTTCAACTGAGATGCATGTGTGGTTGATGGCGACGACTTGGATATCGGTGCGGACTAGGGCTGCGCGAAGTACGTTTCGGCCTTGTATGTGGGTTAGCCTTTGTCGTTTGTAATATTCAAGGTCGAAATATGGTTCCCAGGCGATAAAGGCCACATACCAATACGACCGAAGCCGTTGATGCCAACTTTGCATGGTGAAGTGACCTGCACTTGGCCATGGGCAACGTCGTCGATCGAAGGGGCCATTGTGGAGATATGATAGCGATTGATGTGACCAATGTGATAAGGCTTGCTTGAGATGATTGAGTATAATGCTTTTCTACTAGGCAATATATTGGATGACCAAGATCTATAAGTATAGTTCCAACGAACCCATACCAGCCCTGCTTTCCCGTGTCTCCATCTCAACGCCGAGGAACCCGACGTCACCCGCTGTCAAACGGATAAAGAGTCGGCATCGAACAAGTCCGACGGTCTCATAGAGCGCGAATTCTTGGAATACAGAGCAAATCAAACATCGAGAACAAATCAAAGCCGGTGATTCTGCCGTCATTCGGATGTCCAGAATGGATCCAGGGACGAACCAATGAGAGAAACTCTTCATGCCGAAAATCCCGCGTCCACTACCCGATGCCAGCGGAGGAGTCTTAACTTGTTACGCAAGGACCCATTGCTTGTCCTGCCTTTGTTTGGTGGAGGGGGCTCGACTCTGGGGTAAAGTACCGATAGACGGAGGAATAAATGGAGCTGTCTGGACTTTGTTTGGCGCTGCTTGCCGCCGCGAAAATGAATGGGGCTAAATTATTCACGCCTAACCAATCTTTCCAATCAGAATAATCCCGCGGGTCCAGTGGAGATTCTTTGCTGAGAGACTGCTTGGACGTGATTTGTGGGTGGCGCCGGCATTTTCTTCCTCCGTATCGGCATTCCGATATGGGGCTGCCCGGTTTCGCCGAACTATGACCAACACTTGGGCCTCATATAGTGAACATTCCGATATTTCGCGGTCGAAATATCAGGCTTTTCTATTTGCACGATAATTATACGGTTGAAGTTTCACGATGCGCAAGATGTCTTACTTAGTCTGAGGTCCACGTCTATTAAAGCAGAGATTGCGTGCCTTCTCGTATGTTTTAGGCTATGGTCTTTCTTTTCAAAGGTGCTACCAAAAACAACAACAACTAGGAATTTTTCATAGTTGTTCAGCTGATGTGAAGCTCATTCTTAGGGGATATATCAAAAGGCATGGTTAACAATGACCAAAATCTGCACTACCTAAGACAGGAGGTGGATCAAAAGCTTCTTTGAAATTTCAATCTATGTTCTAAATTCTAGACACCGTAACCAAGGTCTAGCGAAAACTGGAAGCAGATCAAAGCTGTATACAAAGGCAAAATTCAAACATTCTCCTTCATCTCCGTCGAGCATCCATCATCCTTCTCCTTGTTTTTGGCAATGAGCTCAGCGGGGGTGACTTCACCCTGGGGCAGATGACGTGCCATTGAAACAATTTGCCATGGAGAAGATGCATCCCGGAACACATGGTTCAGCATCTCGAGATTCCGGTTCATGGTCTCCGGGTAGAAGAAGTAGACCAGTACTGGAATGCAAGCTGACAAGATTGCGTACATGATGTAGTACTTGTATCCGATCGTATCCAGTGCTACCGGAGTCACCATCACCACCACAAAGTTCCACAACCAGTGGTTTGCAGTTGAGATGGCGGCCATAGCCACTCGCAAACGTACAGGGGCAACTTCTGTGCAGTACAAGAAGTTTCCACCGAGGAAGCCGATAGGGTAGAACAGATTGAACAAAAAGATAAAGAATGCAGATGCAATGGAAGCGTGTTTGTTATCGGAGCCGAAGCTGGTGGTGATAGCCATTGCGGCCATGCAAACTGCCATTCCAGCTCCACTTATCATGAACACGGCACGACGACCGAGACGATCGATGGTGAAAAACGCGATGAAGCAACAGAAAAACTTCCAAGTCAAGGCGCAAGCTGCGAGGATCTTTGAAAGATCTGAGCCCAGGTTCAGGTTTTCTTGGAAAATCGTCGAAGCATAGACTGAAATGAGATTTCCTCCGCACATTTGCTGGAAAAATTGTAGAACTATACAAAGACCGAATCGATATAGGAGACGTTCTTCGTCATTTTTTGAGAATATTTCCCGAAGAACTCCCTTGGAATCAGATGTGACCTCAAAGGAGAGTTCTATGCCTGAGATTTCCACTTGAATTGCATCATCATCTGGGTGAGAGCCTTTGAGAGCAGCGAGGTTGGCGGTGGCCTCTTCGGAACGGCCAACGCGAACGAGCCAGCGGGGTGATTCTGGCAAGAGGAAGACAAAAGCAAGAATAATCAATGATGGGAAGAATGATATAGCGAGCGGTCCTCTCCACTGTCCAGTATTGGTATCGGGAAGTTGGCTGAACCCAAAGTCGATCCAGTTACATAGAGAATATCCAAGACACATAAATATACCATCGGCGACGACATGCTGCCCTCTGCTTTTGGCCGAAGAGCATTCGGATTGCCAGACGGGGATTGCCACGCTGATTTGGCCAACTCCCATGCCCAGTATGATGCGACCGACGGTGAATTGAATCAATGAATAGGCGGAGGTCTGCAAGACCTGACCAATAACAGACAGGATGGCACCTAGGAAGATAGTCTTCCTGCGACCAAGACGGTCAGACAGGAAAGTACAAGAAAGTGCACCAATGAGGGCACCGATTTGGAAAGAAGCGATAACAGCGCCTTTGCTGGTGGAGTTGTGTGATTTGACAGCACCTTCGGTGTTGATGGTATCAATCTGAGGGAAAGTTGCAACCCAACTAGGGAGCGTTGCTAAAGGACCTGTACCGGCCTGATTGTATCCGAACAGGAAAAATCCAGGGGCGACAACAAGCATCATCTGCGCAAGACGCAGTGCCCGCCCTGTCAGGCCCATGTATGAAGAAGACATAGTAGAGATTGAGACCAGCTCAAAGAGTAGACAACAAAAGCAAAGTGAAAAATGAAAGAGCTGGCTGACAGGAGCTTTATATGTGTTTTTGCCGATCATGCTATTCCAAGAACGACAAGCTCACCTTTGCATTGGCAGTGATGCTTAGCCCGGGGACCCCATGAAACCGGGGAAGCGGACTTGTCCATCCCCGCAATATGGTGGACTGATGCAATGGGGAGACGTCAAACCCGGGGAAGAATCCACTGGTGAGGTATCTCCCCAGTTTCTGGGGCGACACACCCCGTATCGGAGGTTGCATTGTCCGAAAACTCACCTTCGCTTAGAATTCACGCCCCTTACATCATGGGTCGAAATGCTTGTTTATGCTTGTTTATGCTTGTCGTTTTGCCCGACATGACTCCGCGTGAGGGGATTTAACGAAGGCTGGACTGTTCCATTTGAAGGCCGCGAGTAACTCCCAGTTTATGCATATTGACCCACTTGCAGTTGGAATTGGCACTAAGATGCGGCGGAACTTTAAGGTTGTTTGTTTAGCCTAAAGGTTATTTTTTGGGAAGGTACGGTGGAAAGCGAAAGTACCGGGACGTGTCTCAAACGCTGGTTCTAACATGATTTGTACATTCGTTGCTCATTCTTTGTTCATATACTGTGAAAGGAAAAGTTTACTTGCTACCGGCCAGCTTCTTGATCTCTGCCACAACGGCATCAGTCACCTGCTTTGTGGTAGCGTTGCCGCCCAAGTCACGGGTGAGCACACCCTGCTCGCAAACGTTCTCAACACAATCAATCAGCTGCTTGGCAGCCTCCTCCTCGCCGAGCCAGGCAAGCATCTCCGCGGCGGTCCAGAAAGTGGCCACGGGGTTGGAAATACCCATACCAGTGATGTCGAAAGCGGAGCCGTGAATAGGCTCGAACATGCTGGGGTATTCGCGAGTGGGGTCCAGGTTTGAAGTGGGGGCAATACCAATGGAACCAGCGAGGGAAGCAGCAAGATCGGACAGAATGTCAGCGTGCTAATGAACTGTCAGTTTTCATTCCTTGTTTAAACTCCAATTCTCGTCGACTTACCAAGTTAGTGGCAACAATAGTGTCCAGAGACTCGGGCTTCAGGACCATGCGGGTGGTCATGGCATCGACAAGCATCTTGTCAACAGTGACATCGGGGAATTCGGCAGCAACAGACTTGGCGACCTCATCCCAGAGAACCATACCGTTACGCTGAGCATTGCTCTTGGTAACGACAGTCAGAAGCTTGCGGGGGCGCTTCTGAGCAGTCTCGAAGGCGAATCGCATAATGCGCTCGACACCGTGGCGCGAGAAGATGGAGACTTCGGTTGCGACCTCCCAGGGCTTGCCGGTGTGGGAGCGACCACCCTGGCCGGCGTACTCGCCCTCGCTGTTCTCGCGAACGATCACCCAGTCAAGGTCATTGGGACCACACTTGCGCAGGGGTGACTCGGTGCCGCGGAAGACACGAGTGGGACGCACGTTGGCGTACTGCTGGAATGGCTGGCAGATGGCCAGACGGAGGCCCCACAGGGAGATGTGGTCGGGGACATCTGATTCGGTAAGTTACATGCTTATTGAATGGGCTAGGCATTCTTACCAGGAGCGCCGACAGCGCCGAAAAAGATGGCATCGTGCTTCTTGAGTTCCTCAAGACCGCCATCGGGGATGTATTTGCCGGTCTTCTTGTAGGTCTCGGAGCTCCAGTCGTAGTTCTTGAACTCCAACTTGAAGGTCTTGAGGGTATCGGTCAGAGCATTGAGAGCAGTGATACCAGCCTCAATGACCTCTGGGCCGATTCCATCAGCGGGGATGGAGGCGATGTTGTAGGTCTTTTGACCGGCGATAGAGGGAGACATGATGCAAAGTTCTTTGGGGGTGAGTGGGATGCAGCGGGAAGGATGCAAATCAGCGCATGCGACGGTCTTTAAAGGGATTGGATTCCAAGGTCTTGAAATTTCGTCTCCACAAGAAATTTGCCTTGTCGCAACCTCATCCAACTATCGTCTTGATCGCGGGGTGCATCCGGAGATTGACATGACCGGGCCACTGTATTCGGAGATTCTGTCTCCCGCGGCTCCACCCGGACATGTCTTTGTCCGGTGGCGACTAGCCCTAACTCGGTGTGCAGAATCGCAACGATGTATCTCCAAAGCCGTCGATAGATTGAATCCATGGGAATTGGAAGACTGGGCGTGTTCTAAATTCCATATTCTGATACTAGTGCTTGTCTAAACTAAACCCAACCAACACTCAACCCGATTCAACCCACATCTACACAGGCGAAGTTCAAAGCCAACACAATGCCTATACCACAAGAAGCAATTGACAACGTCCTCGGCCAAGTGCTACCTTACATTGAGCGCCATGTTGAATGTCAGAAATCATCATCCTCCAAAAGACCTTTCATCTTGGCTCTCACTGGTCTCCAAGGCAGTGGAAAGTCTACGTGGACAGATGCGCTCGTCAAAACATTGAAAGGTCGAAATCACACAACGATCAATCTGTCGCTCGACGATCTGTATCTCGATCATGAGGATCTGGTCACACTACGAACATCCAACCCATCCAACAAACTTGTCCAGGCACGCGGACAGCCAGGCACACATGACATGGCTCTTGCGCGCAATTTCTTTGAAAGTTTGAACAGTGGCCATGATGTATTGATTCCTTCTTTTGACAAGAGCAAATTCAACGGGGAGGGTGGAAGAGGACCGATCGAGACATGGGAGCGTGTCCCATCAGGCGTAACCATTGATGTCGTTGTATTCGAAGGATGGTGCGTTGGATTCCAGCCACTCGAAGAACTTGATATCCAAAAGAGGTGGGAGAATGGTGCTCAAGTCGAGTCTGTGGGAGTGTATCCGACAGAGACTTTGAGGGACCATGCGGTCGAACACCTGCTAGAAGCCAATGCCAACTTGCGCGGCTACTGTGATCTTTTCATGGGACCGCAGCATTTGGATTTCATCGTTCACTTGGATACGGACGACCTGGTCAATGTATATCAGTGGAGGATTCAGCAGGAGCATGCTCTTCGTCAACGGACCAACGAGAGCATGACAGACGAAGAGGTGATCCGGTTTGTGAAGGGGTATATGCCCGCATATGAACTGTATCTAGATCAGCTGAGGGGTGGATTCTTTGATCCAACTTCTTCTGATACCGGGAAGGGTCAGTTGCGGGTTGTTTTGGATCAGAACAGAAAGGTAGTCCAGACAGCGCTGTATCCCTGAATTGAAATTAAAGAACATATTGTACAATATCTTCCTCCAATCAACAAATTTAGAACTACAAAAAGTTGTTGTGTATCATCCATGGACCATCGGCCACACTCCAGAGATCGTTCATAAGCATAGACGAGGAAAACGGCAGGGACTCTTGACCGGCAAAATTGGGGTTAAAGGCAGCATTGCTGTCTGCCATGTTTCCGAAAACAAGCCCAGCGGAGGACTGTCCGGTGATAGGGTTGCCAGAAGGATCCAGCATTTCGGCATAGCTGCCAATGTTGTCCGAAGGTGAGAAGATAGCCGATTCATAGACTTCTGTAGAGTTTGGTCCTTGGGTGGTTGGACGCGCAGCAGATTGGAAAGGCTGCATCCCCCCAGAGATTGGGCTCTCTTGGTATCCATTCATCGCGGAAGACCGGGGTATGGCAGGCGTGAGACCTGTATCTCCAGATTCATTTCCATCTTGAACAGGTAAAAATTGAGTTCTTCTCCGATCCATTAATGGCGTGGTCTGTGTGTGCTGCGGTGCCTTCTCGGTTCCATTCATTGTTGCGGGAACCTTGAATTGCTGGCCATTGGAGTTTTGTGCCGAAAAGGCAGACTCCATACCTTTGATTGCTTCAATGCAGGTTTCTGGCCAGCTGCTTCCGCGAAGTGACAGATTTTCCAAGACCGCAATCCCCATCCGCGCGTACTTTAGAGCGCTCGATGCGGCAAACTCATCTTCCCATGCGGCGAACATGAGGATCAGACAGGCCATCCATGTAGACCATGTGAAGCACGGCCATGAAAGCGGCGAGTCCGATGTAGTGGACATGTGTTTTTTCAATGCCGTGAGTATTGACCTTGAAGAGCCAATGCAGGTCTGAAGGGCGTTCTTGTAATCTGCGCTTGGCTTCTCAGCTGCTAGCAAGGGGCGGTTGAGTGAAATTATCGCCTCGTGTCTAAGAATCATCAAAAGAAGTCGATGGTAGGGTTGCAAGGCTGGAGCCTGGTCTTGACCATCTTCATCCGTGTCTTCAATCGGATTTACATCATCGTAAACCTCATTCCACCATTGCGAGAGCTCCCCTGTGACGTGTGCCGCCTCAACTTGGCTATCGTGGCTGTGTAGTATAGATTTATTGCGAAGTTCCACAATCAGGCCTCTGATGCGCGCAAATTTCGCTAGGTGGCAGACTAGTCGCAATCTCCGATCGTCATGGTTTTGGTGGACGGTGGAAACGTGCCTTTCTGCGCCGGGGTAGCACACGTCGATGTCGTCGTCCCGAATCGAGAGAGGAATGCCGAGCGCCTGGGAGAGATACCTCTCGAGCGAATAGATTGACCAGAATAGCCGACATCTGATGTCAACTTCTTCGCTGCTGAAACATGAAAACCGCCCCGGGCATCGGTGTAATCCGAGATGAAATGCTGTGCGGGTGATTACACCGCCCACCCGGGAGGCTGCATTCAAACGCAAAAGAGAAGTGAGCGCGACTTGCGCGGTGAAGGCCGCTTGTAATAGTGCCAAGGTAGTTGGTTGTTCGAGCAAACTTTGTACATCCTGCATCACATGCTGGATGCTGCGAAACACTAACCCCGCAGGGACAGGATTTATCTTTGACACAGGCGATGTTGTTTGTCGATTATCGCCCAGAGATATAGATATAATAGACCGCAGTATCATCAGCTCGAGGCTATTGACTGAGTCGATTCCTTTCTGGCTAACGGCCTCCATAGTCTTCAAGACTGTCGGTGCGTGAAGACATGGGAAGATTGGATGCCAGTTTTCGAAATAGCTGCGCGTCCATTTGACAAGGTCGTCAAAAGCAACGGTTGGATTTGATGAGAAGTCAAGTTCATCTTTTCCCCATAGGGCATCCGTAGTGCTAGCGGTGCCTGTGTTTCGCCTCAGCCGGTCGTCTTCGCCAGGCACCGACGTTCTGTCGCGCGCTCGCGTTTGATCCAAGTCCGCCGAGCGGCGCGCGAAAGCATTGTAAACGTGGCGGATAAAGTGGATACCACTTGAGCTTCCAAGGAATGTCGCAGAGCCCTCGTTTTGGGACTCTCGCATGAATCCAAGCTCGCGAGGCGAGGGACCTGATGTTGCAGCGACAGAAGGGCGCTTACGCCTCTTGTTTGGGCGCGACCACTCCGTGTCAACGTCCTCGTGTCTCGTGCTAACAGAAGATGGTGACGCCATTATTTCGACGCAATTTTTCTCACATCTTTCAATTTTCCCATCGATTGAAATGTGAGGTTTGCATTGGCTTGGCAATGCCGGGGTCCGGGGAACATTAGTCATATATTACGTCAGACTTTTTCCGCTCAAGTGCTCCAGGGCCACCGAGCGCAATGTCACGTTTACCACGTCCCAGGGCTGCCACCGGTCGATATTTATGGATATTTCAAGATTAACGACTGCGAAAAATTGGTATTCCAAGGTTATTTCGTCTCGCCATAAAATATCGATAATCTTGAATATCATTGCCAGGCTCCAAATTTATGTTCGTGCCTGTACATATCGAGGTGACTATTTCTGACTTCCATACTTATTATGTGGACATGCAGTGATCTGGGTTTCCAGATGGATTTCCCCACCATGTTGGGAACGGGTGTTCCTTTCCACTCGCCCCCATGACCGCAAAAGAAAGAATGAAAATTATGATCTGGGAACCCCCATCCAACGCCGCACCGATCAGATAATTATACTTGTTGTAGACGCGAGGCAAGCGACGTCGGAGATATAATTGCGAGAAAACACCAACGGCGATGGAAGACCAGACCCATGAAGTGTTTCCATAGTAGTTCATTCCGGTGTAGCTCGCAATTATAGGAGTGTTGATTGGCAAATTTCGTAGGCGCGGAGAATATCTGTTCACCACCCAGTGGAGAACAGGCAGAGCCAGCCCTATCAGAATCCCCATGGGGACAATAAAGTAGCGACCCTGCAAGCTGTACATGTCCTTGGCTAGAGCCCATGTGATTGCTTGAGAGTTCATGCTCTGAAGAGTGGAACCACTCCAGACGTTGGTTCCCACGGGATCGAGGAGAACTTCCCTCTCGTTGGTGACAATTATAGTCATAACGACATAGTTGAGAGCAGCTCCGAGGAGAGTACCGTATATCTGGGTGGCGAACATGACCCGGTGGGGAATCTTGGTATACTGCCCAACCTTCAGCCAGTTTGCGAGGTTGACAGCAAGAAGAATGACCTGGTGTGACCAGCTGGCGAAGTAAAGATTTGCTAGTGGCCGGCCGGGATTAACAGCACCAGCCACCATCTTGGAAATTTGGTTGGTTCCCACCCCAGATCCAAACAGTCCGTATAGAATACAAGAGAATGGAGCGATAAATCCACCGAGAAGAAGAGAGATGATGTAGCTCCAAACAGGCAGGGTTGTCTCACCCTTCGCAGTCACAACAACTCCCGCAATGAATGTCAGACCGAAAAGTGCGTAATACCACCACATAGGGACTTCTTTGTATTTCAGCATTCCCTGGTAGTGAGGGTCGGGTTGAGTTCTCGCTCGTGCCTGCTTCCACGCAAGAATCATGTCCTTGCTGTAAAAGATAAGAACATGTGTGATCAATGCACCAATGGCCACATTTTGCGTGAAATAGCCCCAGACCGTACTAGATGTTAGACTGGGCAGTCCAACCTGCTTAAGCTTGTTCTCATCGACGATATTGTCCTCAGTCAAAATTGACGTGGTGGAGAAGGTCGTTCCATTGGCTGCGAAGAGAGAGGTAGACATGAACGGGAGACTCTTCGCTCCCCATGCGTTGCCGTACCACAGTCCCAACATGACTGGATACCAGATGAAGTACCCGATCCACGAGTTTAACTGTTGTTTGAAAGGCAACGACAAGTATGTGCTCTGAATATATTGCCAGTCGAGTGAAAAGTTCAGCAGGCCCATCCCCTCATTAGAAGAAGCACCACCAAAGACCTTCGTGAAGATAGATCTAGTGTTTACAGGAGCTTTCAGCGATGCAAGGCAAAAGATTGAGAGCCCTCCAAACCATGTCACCACGTATGACGGGAAAATTTCCCAGACCAAGGCAAAGCCCAAAGCCCACCCGAACTTGATCAGACGAGCTCGATTGGCAATTCGATCGAAATGAAGATTTTGGAATAGCACAACCTGAGGTAGGGTTGACCAATAAACCATTTCAGCCGGGTAGACAATCAGTGGACGCAGGACGCCGGCCAAAACGAAGCCGCAAAGCGAGATCGAAAATGTGGCTAGGACTGCTGTCGAGGCAGAGATACTGCGATCGTAGAATAGCCGCTCGATGGCGTAAACCTCCACTCCAGACAGTCCATTATTTCCGGAGGATGCGATGAGAGATGCGACAACATGTTCTTTGATTCCGAAAGGCTGCCCGAAGTTGAGAAAGAGGAGCGTGCTCCGAAGCCATTTCGATTTGATCCTGTCAGGGCTAGGTGTTAAGCGAGCCCAGGCCTCTCCGAAAATGAATATCATCACTTTAATCTTTGTTAGAAAATTGGCCGAGCATGAGCTTTGTGTTGAAAGGGCACATACGCTGTAGAAAAGTAGCCGAAACTTGCATCTGAACCGGTTTGAAGATGTATAGCATTGTTATCACACTGGAAAGTGCAGTAAAGGCCGTTCCCAGAACAAAGCAGCGGAAGGTAAACGCAGGGTCACCATCGTCTCTTGTCGATATCAGGTACTTGGAAACATCGAGGCCTAAAAGGCTGCGTTAGCAAGCAGGTCAAAACTTGATGTGTCTATCACTCACCGGTTTCAATGACAGGATGACCCTTCAAGAACTTCGTATCGGATGGGCTTGGTTCATCTTCTGTGGTCGTGGAAACCACCGCTGTTTTGTCGCCAAGTCTCGCCCGAATTTCAGAATCAGAATCCACTCCCGGGCTCCCTGAGTCTTGATCTTTCGTTGCCATCTTTTGGGACAGACCTCGGGATGGTTTGCGTCGGCTTTGTCGGGGAGTACCGGTCAATGTTTGTTGGACAGGGATGGTGGAGTATGCACGTTCTTTCCTCTTGCAACCAACAACAGGGTTCAGTGAAGAAGTTGGAAATTACAAGTAGAGATAAAATAGAAGTATCGGAGTAAACACTTTCCAAGGTTTCCAGGGCTACGCTGAGGTTTCGCCGCGATGTTGCGGAGTATATAAAACTTCCCAACACCATGTTTCCTCTCTTTCCCTCCTTCCTTCTTCGGCTTGTCGACACAAAGCAAACGTCCAGCACGTGCCTTTTCCATCAGCTAATGAGACCAGGATTTCCGCCTCCAGTGTCTTTCACAACCAATCAGGGTGCGATCCTCGAGGATGGAACTAGATAGAAAATGATACGATATGTAACATAGATGGTGTGTGAGTGTCTAGGTGTTTGGGCCATTTGCCTCGCTTAATAGCGGATATTCCTCTTCCTTGCAATCAAATTGTACACGCATTGCCGACGTTGGCAAATGTGTGATGGATCAATGAATGGCGCGATAAGCAACCGAAATTCCGAAATGCAACCAAATCTGAAAGGGCCAATCAGGAACAATGCAGCTTTTCGGCTCAGCACCTAAATTCACTTAGGCTTAGTCGGTCGGCTATCTCTTGATAACTTTCCCCCATATGGAAAGTTTCTTGCTTTTGTGGCGCATGGGGTTACGTTGGTCCTTTGATGCTTTTGTCATTCCATACATGCATGGTTCAAGGCATTCATGCTATCTTCCCTCGTTATTCCTGAGGTGATATTGACACAATGGAGATGTTGCAAATATACTGCGTCAAATTCTCACTGCATACCTGTAATAACGTAAGGTTTGGACAAACCCTGGAACTCAATTTACCGAAAGCTTGTTCATACAAGCATGCATCAAGGCTTTCCTCCTAACCCGGTCAGTGATATCGGGTCATATCAGCAAGCGAGATGAGGACTGGCGCAATCTTTTACAGACATGTACACATAGTGGGGCGTTTTAGATCCTTCGGACTCCGGGTTAGGCTGTCATATGCCCGCGGGGTATTTCTCTACGTACATGATAAAGGTGGCCGGTATCGCATTAGATGTGCAGAGTCGCCGTGCTCCATAGGTGACTAGTTGGAGGAGTACGCGAAACATCAGCATAGAACGGGGAGCTAGCATATGTGTGGGGTCTGATGGACTAATCTTAACGTGTAAGAATTAAACTTTGCGGGGATCTTATCGTTGTTTTGGAAGCATCCATGGATGCCTTCCTTTGATTGCGATATCAAGCGTCTATCTGTCAGGTTTTGCAGCTCGTGCTAAAATTCTGCAAGGGCGGCACTTGATTCTCTTTAAATTTCACAAGCTCTCTGTCGGAAGCCCTATGGACTGCCTATTTGGTCAGGCTCCCCGCGGTCTAGATAGCGTAGCTCGAGAGAGTTCTATCTCTCTCTCTCCCCCCGTCTTCTCCCCGTCTCACAAAATATGATCTAATTTCTCTACGTTGCTGTCTCTCTGTCTTCTAGTATTCTCCCATGTGCACTCACTCTCCTCTCTTCTACGGCGTTGGCAGCGTTGGGGTCCCCACTTTTCGCCGAGAATTCAGCCATCCGAGGTCTCAATTGCGTCCGAACTTTCTGAGTACTCCGAGTTTACCGAAGTTACCGCGTTACTTTGGGCTACTAGTTGAGCTTGGCCTTTCTTCTTCCGTGGGGATCGCGTCTTTGCTCTGTATTGATCTATCCCACGCATAATTATTACGTGGTCTGGTGGTAAGATACGGAGTATGGTCTCAACAATCGGGGTGGCGATTCTTCCTTCGTGTTTATCGCGGTCGCGAGGTTCAGGGGTAATGTCGCCACTTGGTTCGGAGTGCTCCGTACCCTTCTCTATGATTCTAACTACGCGCACTGCCACTTGATACCCCATCAATGTACCAATATACAGTCAGTCATGCTCGCTTTTGATTTGATATACTGAACTCCGTACAGCAGATGGCCCCGGCTTTTATGCCTATAATGATAGGTAAGAAAAAAGGAAAAATTCACACAGACGGCTGAGTGACAAATTGGCGTGCATCCCAGCGCACCCGTCGCAAATGCCGATTGGGATCTTTGACCTCATTTCTCGCATGCAACCACCGCCCATTATCCATGAGGATAATTGACCCCCGTGGCAACATCTCCGGCGTGAGATTCAGAATCTGCTCTTTCGCCGCAGGTCCGAGCAGGACGTTTTTCAGCTCCGCCAAGGCCTTGGCCGCCTCCCCAGACAGTGGCGTAACAATATCCTCCCTGAAGCGGAGTTGCGTCGCCTTGCCATTGGGATTTATCGTGAGCAGATTTCCCACGATCTCAGTCTCTCCTTGAGATTTGATAAATTCGGGTGGAACGGTGATGCGATAATTTGGCGTAAACAGACATTCCCTAGCAGACGGGGACAGCAGCGTCAACAGTCGGTCGACATTCAGCACGGACAAGGTGCCTCCGCCACACTGATCTGGCTGGAGAACCTGCAGCGCGAAGAACCTTGGCGGCTGAGCTTCATAGCTGCAATCGGTGTGCCAGGGGAACTCTTCCATTGTCTCCGAGCGTGCTTGGTGGTTATTACTCTGGAAGGAGTCTGGAGAGGGACGGATATCCCACATCCAGCCGCGGTTGGCGGAGTGGGTGAGTGGGAGGCCATGGGCGTGGTTTTTGTGGAGATTTAAGAGGAGATCTTGAATGTAGCTACTCTTGTCGTCGGGAAAGTCCAGTTGCATGTGCAAGATCCCTTCATTTTGGAGCGTGCGGTTGATGGTGTCTAGGTGGGAGGATTGGGAGGCGAGAGTCGGACTGGGAACGGGGATGAAGGGTATTGAGTGGATTGAAGAGATGGATCGGGTATCTGTCAGCTAGCAGTGAGTATATTGCGGGCAATTGAGGACGGGAGCATGCAATTGAGACTTACTGTGTCTAGACAGCTTGAAGGCCGTATGAAGAGGGCGTGATAATCGCTGCATTATGGCTGACTTGAGGCAAAGAATCTTGAAAAGAAAATTGAACTTTGTCTTTAGTACGGAGTGTAGTATGGTATTTTAAAATCTCGGATCTTGGAAAGGGCCAAGATGATCTACTGCAAAGGGACGAACACCGTCCAAGCGTCCAATTAAATTAATTAATCTAGGTCTATTTAGGGACAATCCCTGTATCATCGCGTAAGAAGAACTATTCAGCTCGCTACGGCCCGATGACGGACCCACTTCAGCTGAAATATTTGGAGTATTTAGCATCCTGCTGAGCCAGCCTTGGTAGACTTCTCAAACCCACTCTATTGATTGTCTATGCACCATGAAGAAACCATCCTCTGCCCTGCACACTATCATTCTCCCCTCCACAGCTGGGGAGCAACATGTCTCCCCACAAGATAGTGATGCGGCGACACGCCAGGCCCTGATTGATACCCTCCGCTCCAACATCCTCAAATGTAGTCCCCCAGAAACCTGGGGAGCTGGCGATGTCTACGAAACCTGTTCTCCGCATCCAGTCCTTATGACCTCTGCTCACAAGGAACAGCTGGAAAACCTGAGTGGAGCGTTGGCTACTGCGATATTCGATATCGTAGACCGATGGTGGAGGGATACGGAGGCTAGATTTCCAGAGCGCATGCCAATTGAGCCTTTTGAGGAGGATTTGCTACGGGTATGTCTACCTATATTTGAGAAAGGCTATGTGGTTTCTAATCATCTTCTCGAGTAGTGGATGGACTCCCAACCAGACAGTGTAATTCGGCCCTTTGAAACCTGCACGGGATCATGGAGACCGGATATGCTGGTTGAGCCGGGAGTCGAGGGGGGAATTGAGAATTATCGCATCTGCGAGATCAACGCTCGTTTCTGCATGAATGGATTCCTAGTTACTGCACATGGCCAGCAGGCGCTGCTTAACATGGGTGTTGGACGGAATGGACTCAAGGGCGTGACGGATCCAGAGACAGTAAGTCCCGAACATCTCCATGAAGAGTAAAAGCTAACGGTACAGGTGAAAAAAGGACTGAACAGTCTGTATAATCCCAGTTTACCGCTGCACTTCTGCAAGGGTGAGGAGCCTGGGTATGACATTCATCTCTACCGGCATTACGCAAAATCACTTGGAATTGAGGTACGGCTCATCGATCCGGCTGATTTGCGTTTACTCGAGTCTTCTAATTCGCCTGGTGGGTACAAACTGTACTGCCTGGCGCAGGAGAACGCTGCTGGTACCGTCGTCAAGCACGACGGTGAAACCCTCGAGGAGATCCACCAGATTGGACTGGAACTGCACCAGAGGGAGCTGGCGAGGATGACTCCTCAAATGCTGCAGCAACTCAGCATACGATGCTTCAACGACATGCGCACCATTCTCCTCGTTCATGATAAACGATTACTTGGCATCATTATCCAAGAACTGGACAATTTGGTCGCGCGCAACGTGCTCACCCCGGAACAAGCCACCATCCTTCAAAGAGGCATTGTTCCCACCATCACCCCGGGCTCAGCACAACTCTCCCACTTCATTGGAGAATGTCGCAATTCTTCCCTCAAAGACGCCTACATCCTCAAACCCGTCCGCAGCGGCAAGGGAGCCGGTATCCTCTTTGGAGATCAACTCGACCGGGATGAATGGCTGGCAAAACTGGAGAACATGCGGGACCCTCATCTACAGTCTGGAAAGACGACATATGTGGTACAGAAGCGCGTCGAACACAGCCTTTACGAGGTCCTCCTGCGCGAGAATGAGGGTCTGCAGCGCTACCCTCTCATTGGCACTTTTATGATGGTACATGGCAAGCTTCTAGGCCTCGGGCTGTGGAGAAGCGGCCCAGGGCGAATCTGCGCGCTAAGTTTGGGCGGTGGCTGGATCTGTTCAGTTGAGGAGTAGAGGGTTTTACGTATTACTCGCAGGTATTGCGAGCTAATGGAATTAAATGATGCGTGCTCGAACATTATGTCGAGCTGCCTTGATCGACATAGTGGGTCATGATCCTCCGAGACATCCATGGATATTCGTAGACCAGTTTGTTCAGCCCGTGAAAGCCACCTGGACAGTGATTGATTACAGTCTAAACGAGTCCGAGGGTCAACACCTTGTAATGCAGCATATCCGAAACAATAGAACCAAAGTAAAAGAAAATACGGTGTAACCCTGAAATAATGCATCACTGAGTACGGAGTACTCCGTAAGGGATCTTGAAAGTGAAGTGGATCTTGAGATGCAAGTCAAAATAGAGAGAGAAATGAGATACCGACTCCCCAACAAGATTCCAACTTTCAACCTTCATCATAATGATGACGAGCCAGAGCCTTCCTGTTTGTGAAAACTGCCCGTAGACAATTTACTCCGTACGTGTACCTTCGATAGTCTCAGGGGAACCTTGTAGTGGCTTGATGAGGGACCTCGGGGGATCTCGATCGCCTCGGCTCTACCCACAGTAGTACTCAAAGTGGGCTGCATTCACTAGCGCACTCGTAGGAGCAGCTACGTGACCAATCAGCAGTGGACCTCGGATCACAGCATCTCCAGGGCTTCTGCTATTTTTTCCACCATAACTCACAAACGCACCAGTCCTTCTAGCGTGGTCCACGGGTCTCACCCGGCATCTTCAGCTCTCCTTTGGTGTGGGGTTAGCCTCATTCCATTAGGTAAAACTCGATACATCTACTGCACACGGCCAAAACAGTGCCCCAGGAATTAATGAGGTGAGCCATTGTCACGATGTCCTATTTGAATACTTGCATGAGGACCCTCTGAGCTTGCAGGGACCCACAATATTGGGACGATCTTGGTCTGATCTTGGAACGATCTTGTGAGAAATCAGATCTTCCATATTGCCACTGGAGAAAATATCCGGAGGCGAATTACAAGCATACTGTACATATGTGTGACCTTCCTGATCGGGAATCCACGGTGTGCTCGCTCCATAGCAAAAGGGGCAAGCTATGCCGCTCTGTACTCCCTGTTTGTATGATCATGGAAATAAACCCCCTGAAGAAAAAGAGCACAACGCACTCCATAAATGACGTCGACCCGACCCGTCGTAATGGGCCGAGCCGTGACCAAACTTTGGCTTTTTTTTTGCTTTTTCTGGACTTTCCTGCGTCGGAAAATGTAACTCTGACTGGGTGACATGATTCACTAGTAAATTCAGTAGTTGGTGGGTTCAGGTTTGGCCAATTAGAGCCTCGAGGCCAAATCGGCGAACTATCGCCCCACCGATTGAGCTTGCAGAAGCCGATCTCGAGATGTAAATTACTAGCGTATTACCGCCGGATCTACGGAGCAGCTGCAGAGTGTAATTAGTTTGCAAATGTAATTAGGGGTTTGATGCTAAACACCTCTGAGTGGATGCCATGTGAGTTTCTATCCTCCAAGTTTCGAAGTGCAAAGTGCAAAATGGAGGGCGATTGTTATCCTCTCTCCGATGTCCTGGCCATTGCCAGTGTTCATCCCTTCTACTCCGACGTTGTATATCCTCCGACTCGGGAAGAATTGCCCTCTGTTCTCGCCAAGGCAAGGGAATCGGGAAATGATGAATTAACATCTTTTCCTCTGACCCACAAAGAGCAACTGTACTGCATCTCGTCCTTTCCCCTCTCATGTTCTCTATTGACAGTCCAGATATTCACAAATCGCACGCCTTACCCTCGATAAAGACCCCCGCAATGGCTACCGACGCGGCACGTATATCAGCACAACAGGCGGAGGCTCGGGAGGAGCGCCTATGGTCTTTGCGACTGATTCAATTGAAACGCGGAAACAGCGCGCCGTGTTTGGCGCATTGATGCTGTCTTGCGGTGTTCTTGGTCCCGGTGACTGGATGTGCACGATGCACGTAACAGGGCATCTCTACCGGTATCGTTCCCAGCTGATATGGTGATTAGTCCTCCATTGCTAATACCAGACAGAGCCCTTGACCTTGTGACAGAGTTATTCGAAGCCACTGGCGCCACAGTGCTCTGCGCCGGAAACGAAATGTCCCTCGAAAAGGTTGCTCAGACAATTGCCCAATACGACGTCAACGCTGTCGCCGGCGATGCAGGCCAGCTGGTCCAGCTAGCGCGACACGTTGCCGGGCTACCCGACACACAAAAGCACCCGCTGCAAACGCAGATCACGAAAGCGCTATACACATCGGAGCCCATGACACCCGCTCAACGCAGCTTCGTGAAATCCGTCTTCCCCAACGTCGCCATCTCCTCCGTGATTGGCAGTGCAGAGGCCGGCCCGTGGGGTGTTTCAACAGGCGATTTGACCGAGAGCGCCTCGCAACACAATTACGAAGACTTTTTATATGATGATCGTCTCATGCGTCTGGAAATTCTCCCCTCCTCAATTCTCGACCCGGATCACACAAATAAGACCCCAACTGTGCCTGTTCCAGACGGAGAAAAGGGCCTCATGGTCCAGACCTCCCTACAGCGTCTTCGTAACCCTCTTGTGCGCTACATTTGCGGCGATGTTGCATCCTTACATCCCCTCCCCGCATCTATTCAATCCCAACTAACGCCCGAAGATGCATCGCACCTCCGTGTCGCGCGCGTCTACGGCCGTGACCGAAACATCAGCTTCGACTGGTACGGAGAGTACTTCGAATTCCCAGTGGTGCAGCGTTTATTCCAGACCGAGTCCTGGGGTATTTTGCAGTACCAAGTCATCCGGCGGTATCCCGAGGCGGACACGCAGGGGATCAACGTAGTGCTTGAGCTTCGTCTTCTGCGAGACTCAGGTGCTGGCAAGATCAGTGATGTGGAGTTGATGCAGGAGATTAAGCGCTTTTTCTACGTATTTGAGTGCAACGAGGAGCTGTTTGAGCTCAAGATCTTGTCTGAAGCTGGTGGATTTATGCGCAGTACGACGGGTAGGAAGGTGATGAATTTTGTCGACTTGACTCAGAAGTGAATAGATCAAGCTAGTTCTTAGACAAGGCCGGATATAATATTGACAGTGAGCCGGCCAGTAATATTATGCCAAGACGATTAGCTCTGGTAATTCTAACACAAGGTTTTAACCGTGCGTTGTCTTTTTTTGAAATATACGATGTACCAAATCGATCCATTGAACTGGACCCACAGTCAACGAGGGCTGAAAACTAATTTTTCTTTCCATTAGCAACCAGAAGGCTACACGTGATTAATTAAAAGGGGCCTGTGTCTTGTTGGAGGTCGCCACTGAACAGTTGGAGTCTCCTCAATTGCTCACTCTTGTTAGAACACTCAAAATGCAGATCCAGCTAGGCTTTCCAAATGACCCTATCTTCACCCAGCTTCGCAGGCTAGCCAAACAATCACCGGACGTGTTGTTCCATGATGAATATGGCGTTGATGCAAGATATAGTGACCTGATCCGTGATGTTATTCACATGCGGGAGGTCCTGCGAGAGCAACTCTCGAGTGCTTCATTCGACGAGCGCGGCTGCTTGCGAGAGGATTCCAGGTCGATTGCATATCTGGCCTATAGTGGATATAGCTTTATCATCAGCTTCTTTGCCATTGTGGCTTTGGGGGGTATATGTGTCCCTCTGTGTAAGTCTTCCAATCGCGATAGTCTGATGCGAAGGTACTAAACTACAATAGCAACGGGTCTGAACCCGGAAGAGGCGCTGTACTTTCTGAAAAAGGTCAAGGCATCCTATATTCTGACTGAGAAGCGAACGATGAACATGGCCACGACATTTACAGAACATGCCCGAAACGAGGGCGAAAGGGTGACTTTGATCACAATCACGAGAGCGAATCCCGCGAAAGCGAGCATCTCCAGCTCAACAGAACTCGAGATCAACGAGGAGCTTACCTTTCCAGAAACATCTGGCTGTCTGGTTCTATTTACATCCGGCACAACTGGGCCCCCAAAGGGTGTCGTTCTCACTCTGAAGATGTTCCATCTTGGAGAAGATATACCACCTGCAACGCTCTATCTCGCATCATGTCCCCCGCACTGGGTAGGTGGAACAGGACTGATCGACAGTGTGCTTATCGGTGAAAGTCTGCATATGCTGAAAAATGAAGCCCCTCCTGCCCGGTTCTGGGAAGTGTTGAGGGAAGGAAAAGTCACGGAAATGGCCATCTCCCCGACGTTGCTGAGACGTTTGATGGAGTATTATCAGGAAAACATCAGCGATCTTGCCGCTGAGCAACGAAACGAATATATTGACGGGGCAAAGAAGCTAGAGCGAGTTATCGTGAGCGGCTCGATGCTGAATCCATCTACCAGGCGCTTCTTCGGTGATTTAACCGGCATGCCCATTATCAACGGTTACGGGATTACAGAGATGGGTGGGGGTGTCATTATCAACCCCCCTGGTTCGGTCTATGAGCAGGTATGTGCATGTTGTTTTCACCATCTCGAACCTGCAATCTCTCCTAACATAATCAGGGCTATATTGGTAAAGTAATCCCGGGGATAACAGTCAAGCTGTCCCAGGGTGACCATGGGGAAATCCTCGTCAAAAGTCCAATCAGATTCTCCCAGTAAGAACACCTCCCCTCTCCTACTTAGTATCCGTCTACTTACACAGACAGTTACATTGGTGACGAAGTAGCGACTCGCGCCGCCTTTGACGAGGACGGATTCTACAAAACAGGCGATCAAGCCCGCCGTGTCGGTGACGATTACTATTTCGAAGGAAGGATTTCATCAGACTGTACGTTATTCCTATATCTCCTACACACACATCAAAGTAACTAACCAGACAGTCGTTCGTTTCCACGAATACACGATATCCATCCCCGAGCTCGAGAGACAACTCCTAGATCTCCCATACATCGCCGAGGCGCACGTCCTTCCCGTCAAAGACCACGGCGCTGGCGGGCTAGTAGCCGCTCTTGTGCGGCTTCAAAAGCAAGAAGGTTACGGTATTACCTTGAAGCAGATACGTGACGACCTCGCTGCGACGAACCTGGCTTCTTACAAGTTGCCTACTCTCTTGCGGGTTCTCCGGGACGAAGAAGAGGTCCCGTTGACGCCTTCTGAGAAGGTGCTGAAGAGGGAGTGTCTTCGGAAATTCTTCCAGATCTCTGAGTACATACCGGATTCATATGTCGTGGAAGGTGTTGAGTACTGCGGGAATAAGCTTGATGCGACTGCTTCGTCGCGTGTGTTTGACTGGGGAGGTTTGTAAGCTGTGAGGCTGGATAGCGTTCCATGAGGTCTGCCTATCAAGAAATAGATTATATGATCTGTAGAGAGAGAGAGAGAGAGTTCAAACTATTAAGAATGGGAGATGTAGGTAGGGCAAGAAGCGAAGCCACGTGGACAGCTGGAATTGAAATTATATCGAGGCTTTAAACAATCTGCGCACGTTTTTGCTTAAGCCTTTTTCTGCATATTTCCAAGGTTGTAGCTCGACATCTTGATGACGGAGTTAACAACTCCAGAGCCCAATCTGATCCAGACCTTCGGGCATTCCTCACTTCCCTTTGTAGATAATTTTTTTTTCATCAGGCGAAGAGATCAAATTAAAGTTAACTTACATGATGATCAGGCTGTTGAGTATCTTGTGGGCGCCTTGATAACCAACTGGTATTCAAGCACATCCCGAGGTCTTCACCGTCTACTATCGTATCTTTGAAATTCCTTTCAGCAACTATTCTTGGCTGTCCACTCGTTTCGAAACTGATTGGCCACTTTCAAATAAATAATCGCTCAATGACAAAGACTTTCTCATCTGCCATAGTCGACGACCAAGATTTTAACTCTTATGTGTGTCACGTGCGAGCCAGAATACTGGCCGGAGGTTTCTTACTCCGAAACCTTCATCCGGCAAGCATCATACATAACTATCACCAGCTCGACTCAAAAACCGGCAATTGGAATCTTGCATCTCGGAGTATGTCCGTGTGATTTACATATCGAACCCTACTAGCAGATGGGGCAATTGCGACCGAAGCGCAAGGCATCTGCTACTACAAATACGACCATGCCAGGTGAGCTAAAATACCCCACACTAAAAAAGACATAGATTGACTGACATTGGAAACCCACTATATCAGAAGAGAATCTGAATCCGATTTCATGTGAGGTTTGCAGAACCCGGAAATGCAAAGTAAGTTCCGAACGAACGGACCAAACTGTAACATAAGCTGATAATGCATAGTGCGATCGCAAACTGTAAGATCGAAATCTGTTTCAGCCATTCCAATCTCTGACACGCCCAAGTCCATTCTGCTCTCAATGCGCAGGTGAACCCTCCAAATGCGTCTACCCAGAGAGCGGTAAGCGGTAAGTACACCCAGCGCCGGACAAATCCAACCACTAAGCCATAGCTATTCAGAGGCCTGCCACTGGGCTACCTTAACCAACTCGAGCAGCGACTCGCAGAGACAGAGTCCGCTCTGTACGGCGCTCTCATGACACTCCGCTCAATAGGCCAAACCACAACGCCGGTTTCGAAGCCAGAGGTGCCAAAGCAAAAAGCAGCTCGCATGGAAGAATGGTCCCAGTTACCGATTCGCGAGTGGAGCGATCTGGAACACTGGATGACAGCTATGTCGGACCAGTTCGCGCAGAGGGCGACGTCCGAGAGCTATGCTCCGATTCCGATTCCGGGTCTTGAAACCCGCGAGTCTCAGTCTCAGGCTGCTTATTCATGGCAAGATGGTCGGATTAGTGGAAATTCATACGAGGGGCATGATCAGGTGATGCCTTCGCCTTATTTTCAGGCGATGGATGAGGTCATGTCGTCGCCGGGTAGTTCTCGTCAGGGAGTCGCTGTGGACGAAACGGTCGGTGTTTCGGAGTCGGGATCGACTCGAGCTGAAGAGCTATCACATCGAAATCCGAGTCTTTATTTTTGAGAGTGAACCATGCGGAGAATTTTCGTAGTTGACACCTCCAGTGTTGCGGCTGGGCTTCTTATCTGTAACGGGCTAAGATAGTCCGGGTGATTTGGGTCCACGGGTGTTCTAAGAAGGCGAGTAGATAGAGAAGCATCAAAATCGGCACAACATGTAAGTCGCACTTCCAGACTACCTATCCATGGATGAGAGAATACGTATCCTACCATCACTTTTTTGAGGTCATTGAGAGTAGTGGTGGAACGCAATGTTGAGCCAACGACGTGATCTCGATAGACCAGTCCAGATCGGGTTAGTGTAATGGATCCAAAAACCAAGGTCACATGATCCAAGGCTGTCCCGGATCGGAATAAGTTTAGTCCGGTTGACAAGTGGGTCTATCATTTGCTGGATATCAAGAACCCCCATAGATTCACACCTTCAATGCTCGGATGAATAAAGGATCAGGACCGAGCCAGTAAAGGTTTTTACTGTGGTCTAAGGGTTCGACCTGGTGGTCGAGCTACCTGGGTTTGGTGACATACACCATGTTCTCAGGGAAAATTCCATCCCTCTCGGATGGGTACCTGTTTCGTGCCACGGGTTTTCCTTTTTTGTCTCCCTGGTTCGAAACTCGGGCTCTCCATTTCTCTCTCTTTTTTTTTCTTTTCTCTATTCTCCTATCTCTTTTCTTACACTCTTCTGCTGTGTCAGGTCTGGCAAAAGCACAAGAAACAAGAAAGAAGTCTTATGGTCTACTATGAAGAACTTTTTTTTTGGTCTGCACTTGTCTATGCTGGTCATTTCCAACTATTGTGTGATGGGCTTGCACACCGCAATATTCTCGAGCGGAGAAAATCAGCCACATGTGCAGTGTGCTAGGCTTACAGCGTGCTGCAGATGTCGGGTTAAGGCAAGTTAAGGCCGTCCCACACGGAAACGGTGGAGCCCGAGGGTTTGAGCACACACTCCACACACAATTATCCACCAGAATGCCCTCCGAGTATGTATTTGTACGGAGTACGTTGTGTGCTAAGTCCGGAGTAGGGCTTTTGCGCTGGAACAAATACTCCGCTGCAGAGTACACTATCTACTTTAAATGAGCACGGAGTACTCCGTATCCAGCGCAATATGGCCGAATATCCATCCGATCATCTGATTGGCGGATCTGGGTGATTGCAGCCCTTGAGCCAAACGGGACACGGAGCACAGACTTCGGCGTGGGAAGTTGAAACGCTCGTCGAAGTAAAAGCCCGGACCTGCATTCGGTTGTTTCATTCAGATATTTCCATTGCATCATGGTATTGTCGGTCAGGGGTGACTTGTTGATGACAGCATGGGATGGCAGTAATGCAGGAGATGGACACGGGTGCAGCCAGGGTACTTCGTAGACACGTTAGATCCGACACGTACAGGAACACGTCGAGACCCCTCCATACTAAGGTGCATATCGGTACCTTACAGGGCAAACAATCATCCTTGGATACCGGACCCCTGCCAAGGACCCAATATTGGAGTGTGTAGAAGGCGAAGAGGCGAACCCTCAAAGTCTGGATGAACCACCGAGGAACACTGGGGCGGACAGAAATGGGGCTTCTAGACTCGAAAGAACGAAGCAGAGTGGACGGGAATAAAAAGTAGACTGGACCAGACTGGACCAGACGGGGTCAGACGGGGTCAGACTCGCTCTCGTTGGGCTCCGGCGCAGTGAATCCTTTGGGACGGAAGAGAAGGTTCGCACTTGCACTGGTCGAACTGTTAAGCGCCCCGTAAGGGACCCTCGCCCCCTGCTCTTCTCTCTTCTTTCCAACCTCTGCATTTTTACTTCCTTCATTCTCTCCTTTGGTTATGTTCCAGTGATCTGAGATCCTCGACTCCTATTCTGATCGCATTCCTTTAGTTCCTCGTTTTGCTGCGCGAAACCCCGAGGACTCGACATTCATTTTCAACAGAAGTGCAAGACATTTCTCTGGACTAAATCTGCAAGACTTGACTATATCTCGACGATATTTCACCATATCCGACGATATCTGGTATCTAACATTCCTTACCCGCAATCATCGCAAGATCCAATTGCCGCATTCGCGATCGCAACCGGACTTCAAAATCCAAAATACACAGCGTTTGCCCAAGCAATCGCCGATCGCACCGTTCTCATCCAGCAACTGAATCTAAAAACCTAACGCACCATGTCGAACCTGTCGCGCGCCTTCACCCGGCGTAATAAGCGACCGGAGGTGTCCGCACCCATGCCATACCGCGAGGGGCATGCGCGACTGAATTCGGGAACCATCAAGCGGGGCAATATATCAGGCCCCGTCCAGCTGCTGTCCACCACCAACATGCTGGCCTACAACGCGCCCGATCTCAACTCCGCTTCATCGTCTGCCTCATCGCTCCGCTCAGACGACGCCATGTCTCCCCAGAGCTACGCCTCCTCAATGACCTCGCCAGATGTCTCGCCCCATGAGAGCCATCCTATCGAGCCCAACCCTCTGACATCTTACTTCCCCAAGCGCTCGGCGACCGTGACCAGCCACCCGCGCTCCTCGACGTCCTCGAACGAGGCTCCTGTCGTGCCGAAGCGCGCCCTGTCCCACACCAAGCGCTCGCACCAGGAACTCGCTCGCAAGCGCTCGGTCTCCCGGATGTCGCCGCCGCCACTGAATGCCCCGCGCAGCACGCCCTCCATCCGCGCCTCGCAGGACTTCTTCCAGCCCGAGCCGCATCCTTTCAGCAAGGAGCTGGAGCAGGTGAACGAGGTGGCCGAGGAGTTCGGTGGACTGAATCTACTTGACGAGGAAGAGCGGGTTCTTCACAGTAAGGGACTGAAGAAGTTCTCGGTCGAGGATTACCTGGTGGAGGTGGAGGAGCTCTACGGCAGCATTTTCGACGGCGATAACCGTGGATCCCTGTATACATCCTGGTTCTAAAGCCACCGGTTGATCCGGGCTCACGACTTGCGGATACAAGGACTGGATTCTCTTCCGCCACGACGACCAACTCTTATTCTCTCTCTTACGACTGCTTTTTACACGATACCATGGGAGGGCCTACTTGTTCCCCGCGTTCATTCCTTATTTTTAAATTCACGGTTATGGGATTCTTTGCTATATTCTTATTCTTCTGTAAATAATCTTTTGATCTTTTTTATGCGACCATGCGATTGTGTTTCAATGCGTATAGATCGAAGAAAAATCAAAAACATCTGATTGAGGAGTATTCAACTTGTCTATTCAACTCTCATTCATTGCACACTTCAATAAGATCGAACAATACGGAGTACAAACAATGCAAACAATGGCAATTGCAATAAGCTGGGGGCAATGACCACATGATGACCTAAGCCTCTCCAGCCAATCAGCGGGTAGGGCTCACCGACTCACGGGCTCCGCCAGGCTCCACAGCAAACGAAAGGAAAAATTTCACTTTATCGGACTGAAACATCTCGTTCGGTCTATCTCGTCCTGTCTGCATCCTTATTTGCTATTGTTACCAGATCCAGATCATCACCGGGTGCAGACAGATGCTCTCCCTTTTCCCCCTATCCCAGTAGCATAAGTCTCCCACCTCGACGTGAGGTGTCGTGTGCTTGGACCAGGCTTCGATAAGCTCCGGTCCCATCGAGCATTGAAAGAACCAGTCGATTGCATACCCAAGGAAGCCAATGTCACCACTGCCATCTACCTAGAACCCTTTCGAATTCCCTCCCTCTCGGCCATGGTATCCCTTGCCACGACTTCCAGAACCCCGGCGCTTACGGCTACGCCCTCCCAACGATCCAAAATGCTTACGGCACCATCTCCCGTCCCTATCCTCAAGTCCTCCAAGGCGCCCGCGGCTCCCTCTGTCGGCTCGAAGCGGAAAATGAGTGACATGGAGGACCTCGAGGTCTCACCGTCCGCGCCACAGGATGACGACGAGAATCGCACTAAGAAAAAGCCCCGCGTGCAGTTCGACAACAACGTCCAGTCCCATGAAGATACCTCGTCCGAGAAGAGTCTGGCCGTTGTTCGCGAGGAGGTCCGCAGTGCGATCCATCGACATGTCACGATGTCCGAGAGCGAAGGCTATGACCACATCAAGGGCATTTTCACCGCCGATCCCAAGAAGCAGGGCGATGACAGTATGTTAGCGTATGAGATGCCTACACATACAACTTTGAAGAACCATCTTCTTGGCCTTTTATCGCATGTTGCCTCCCTAGACAGATCCTGCAGCGGCCTGGTCAATGCCGTCATTAACAGCGAATGGCTCGGCCGAGATGATGCGTATGTCAAGCTTTTCATCAGATTCCTGGGAAACCTTGCCGCTGCACAAGGTTCCTACCTGGCTCCCGTGCTGAAGATGCTCACCACCAACCTGAGCACGGTCCCTCGAGGCGTTGGCCGACTTCCTGACTACGACGTCGTGCCGGCTTCGACTATTCACACTCGCGTTCACATGGCCATGCGCCACGTACTACGACTCATTCCTGCCGGTAGTGGAGCCCTGTCTCCTATCCTGTCTTCACAGTTCCCCTTCGATTCGGATTCTGCCAACGCCAACGTTACCTACACCCGGAACCTGATCCAGATAATCGCATACGCCCCAGAGCTGCAATCGGATATCCTGGCTCTTGTCACGGAGAAGCTCGTCAAAATCGATGTTCAAATCCAGGTTGATATGGAAGACTACGAAGATGAGATTGGTGACAACCTTGTGCATGCCGCCGAGGAAGAGGAGGAAGATGACGATGCCTCGGACGTAAGCGACGACGAGGACGACGAGGACGGCAAATCCGGCAAAAAGATCAAGGAAAACATCAGCAAGGTGGACGGTATGATCGATCTTCTATTCGATTACTTTACTCCCCCATTCTCCACCAATAACCTGGACGACAAGGAGAACGCCTTGGACCTCCTCCTCAGCCATTTCCAGACCATTATCCTCCCCACCTACCGATCCCGTCACACCCAATTCCTCCTATTCCACTTCTCCCAGGCATCGCCTGTGCTCATCGACCGTTTCGCCTCCACGTTTATGACAATCCTCTTCAACAAGCTGCAGCCGGGCATCATCCGCCAGTCCGCCGCCGCATACCTGGCCAGCTTCGTCGCTCGTGGTGCCCACATCTCCGGCGACGTGGTCCGCGACGTCTTCGATCTGCTCCTCACCCACCTCAACGGCTTGCGGGCTGACTACGAGAACACCTGCCGTGGTCCCGACCTCCGTCGCTACGGTCCCTTCTACTCCACCGCCCAGGCCATCCTCTACATCTTCTGCTTCCGCTGGCGTGACCTGACCACCGCCGCTGCCGACGGCGATACCTACGATCAAGTAGATGAGCTCGAACCCACCCAAGTCACCTTCCCTCCCAACATCAAAGAGTTCCTCCACAAGTGCATCTACTCGCGGCTCAACCCCCTCAAGGTGTGCTCACCGGCCATCGTCTCCGAGTTCGCCCGCATCACCCACCACTTCCAATTCCTCTATGTCTACCCTCTCCTCGAGACAAACAAGCGTATACGAATCTCTGCTTTCCGAAGCATCTCTACCCTCGCAGACCCCCGTTTCAGCCATGTCGGGCGTGAGATCCGTGCTGGCGATAATAGCGGTTACCAGCTGGACGCATACTTCCCATTCGACCCATATCAACTCCCCCGTAGCCGACGCTGGCTCGAGGGTGACTATGTTGAATGGCGCGGGATCCCGGGTCTTGACGATGCGGACGATTCCGACAGTGGAGCCGACGAGTCTGACGACGAGGACGGCGAGGATGTCACTGAGACGGATGAGGAGTGAATTTTCTTTTCAGCCAATCCAACGTGATTGAGCTTTTGTTACTTCAGCGCGGCGTTGGGATTTCCCTCTGATTTTCTTCATTTTTTTAATCTGCCCAAAAGTTCCCTGATACCTTATGATTGATGATATCGTGATTGAGCGTGGCATACCTGCCCATGTACTACCACAGTGCCTAGCTTCAAAAAATGGGAATTTATTGAATTTACGCCTTCCACCATAGGAAACCTTTGCATCACATCTCTCACATCTCACCCCCATGATGATTCTTCCAACTCCCCGCATAGTGATGCGTTACCAGCGCCACCCCACTCCCATTAACATAGTTATTACTCGACGCCGCAAACGAAAACCCAGGCAGAATCAACACATCCTCAACAAGCGCCGGCTCCATCAACTTGGATATCGACTCCATATCCACAGCCTCATCCCGTATCATCTCCAAACTCCGCAACACACCTCCCGTCAACCTCCTCGGCCCAGTGAGATCAATAATATCCCCCACCATCTCAATCGTCAACCCATCAACCCCAACCCCAAACAAAAGCCCCTTCTCCCTAACAGCCTCCACAATCTCATCAATAACAACACCCAAATGCACACACCCCGCCCTCGCCATAATCGTCCAGCTAGCAAACTGCCTAATGAAACTATCTCCCCACCCCACATCAAACTCCCACCCAACCACCAACCCCACATCCGCATGCTTATATTCCCTCGGAATATACTCCGCGATAGGCACCTCGCACGAAACATCGAGATCAGACCACACGCCTCCTTCCGCGAACAAAAGCAGGTACCGCAGGAAGTCTGCTTTCAGGATCGGGATCTGTAATCCCAGGTATGTGTATACGATATCCGGGCGGTGGGAATAGTGGTAGGAAACGTATTCATCGCCCGTTTCATCGGTAAGGATCTGCGTGTCGTGGAACGGGTTTTTGTGGAGACATTCTCGGAGCCAGGATTCGGATTGGTCGTTTAGTCCTTTCGGGCCGGTTTTGTACCATAGTTTGGCCGGGATTGATGTGGTGTGGTTTTGTGGTGGTGAGGTTTGGTAGGTGTATAGGATGAAGAAGATGATTGTGAAGAGGACTATTGATGTTGTGGATTTGGTGAATGGGACTGGCATCTTGAAGGGATTTCAGACTGCGTCTGAGGTACTGTATGCTTTTGCAAGCTCGGGTCAGAAGTGTTTACATTTACGGACGTTGGAGTATATGTAGGTTTTATCCCCTTACCCTGATTGACCACTTAACCTATTTTTAAAGTGAATGTAAGACCCTGAGACCCCTGAAAGATGTTTGGGATTAGATAGGGCTTGGAAAATGGAATTGGTTGCTTTTATTGGTCGGCTAGGCTGGATCGAGCTAATTGAAGCCACAAACTACTGGAGGCCCACTGCACTATTTGATTGTGAAACTAGTGTTTGGGTGTGAATATAGTGACACATCTAGAGATGGTGTGCAGGTGCTATAGATTCCTCGGTAAGGTTTTGTTTACGTTATCTATGCATTTCTGATGCATAGTGTTCTTTCAGTCGATCATTTTTCTCCCTACCGACACCCGTAGACCTGGGCGATTTCCAGTCGATCCGCATACTATGAGCAGTAGCATGGCCATTCTGATTTCAACGGCATCATAAGACGCCAGAGGCTCATTGGACAGGATAACATCACCTGAGTTTCGGTGCGCTTTCATCTTTGGTCAGAGGCATTTCCGGGGTCCTATAACCTTGAAGGTCCTTTTAGATGGAATGGCAGCAAACAACACAGGTCCATTCTCCTCGGATATCGACTAACTCAAGTATCCAACCCGATTTATCCAAAAAGATTGCTCGGTTCCTCAATTCCTCCCCAGTAAAGGCTCCCGCTCGGCATCCACCACATTTTCTCTCTTCGCTCTCCGCCACGCCGCCGAGAACAACACAACCTGCCCCATTGCAAACACCCAATTATCAAAAGCCGGGAATCCAACCAAATTATACCAGTACATAAGATTGTCGATAGCGATGATTTCCCATCTCCCTGGCGCCCAACCTAAACGAGCATTCTCGATAGGAACACGCCAGATCCATGTGAAAGCAACGACAGTGAAAACAAGAGCTTGCACTGCTAGCCCGTAGACACTGAGGGCATTTCCTGGCTGACCCGATAGCTCTGGTCTTTTCGCTCTTTTGATTTCCCGTAATTGCGAGAACACAGCATATACCGCCAATACTGTGACTATTGGGTTCAGCAGACACATGGAAAAGAAAAATATTCCTGAAGCTATGGGGTCCCCATATGTGTGGTCTGGTGAGGGAAATCCATAGAGGATATCCAAGATTGCGGGGATGGTCGCTATGGGGATGTAGAGTGCGTATGCGCTGATGTAGAAGAGCTTGGATGATGAGTGTCGCAGACAGGCGCAGAAGCTGTGATATGTTAGTTTGGTTAATCTTACTGTTCTCGGGGCTGGCATCACTGACAGTACGAAGAAGGATAGCCAAAGCACGGCAGTCTGGTACATATTCAGTCTATCCCCGTATGTTGGAGGGCGATATACGAGTGGGATATCTTCCTCGGGATGCTCAGCGATGAGGAGATAGACAAAGAATTTGGACTGCTCTGATGCGCAGAGCAGATTCCAAAAGACATAGTCTGTTGATATTCCTTTGATGGTCTTCTGAGTCCAGATGCGATGCAGTTGAGGTAGAAATGACAAAGCCGTTAGAATGGTCAGTGCCCTAGAGTTCGAAGATTAGACCTCTCATGATTTTGTTTATGGTGGTGCTAAGACGTACACTCGAAGGCAGCCCGGTATGTGTATTAGCAGCATCTTGAGCAGAAATACCCTTTAGGTACGATTCATGCTCAAAGATTCAGGTGTTTAACGAGGTCAGATACGAACGTGAGGTTTCTCTTCGGCGTCACCACCTTGCCTCTTTTGGTATGGCGCCTCGCTGTGGCCCCCAGATTTGTTTGGTTCGTTTGCACGTGGTTTACTCTGAGCAATAATTATGCCATTGCCTATATTGTTACTGAGGATTTGACAACTGTCGAGAAGGCGAGCCAGATATAATTGCAATTCAAGATAAGCTTCGGAGCAAACTGTTGTGGCACTACTAGGCCCGATCACCTCAGACAGTCTATTCTGATTGTATTTGATCAGAACAGTCACAGGCTGAGAACTTGATCTGCTTGTTTACTCTATTTCAGTTCTTGTTTTACAATTCTCTTCAACTTTCTCACTTCGACTTTTCCACTTTGCAATGTTCATTCTCAACTTCTTCCTATAAATTGTTCGTTCCAAGGTTCTCAACTTCTTCCTACATCACCCTCCATTCGGATGTCTTCCACTGGTTCTATACAAACACCATGGCAAGCTCTCCCTGTCGACCCTGCTGCAGCTCAGCGGGCACTATCCATCCCCCAAATCATGAGTATCATCCTCACACGCGATGATCAAGAAGCTGGCAAAGATGGGTCAGATTTTATGGACTCCGGCTTGACAAACGAAGAGTTTGGCATCGGTGGATTCGTTTCTCTCCGCTTCGATGATGATCTCGATACTGAATACATACATACAGATCAAAAACTGGGGTCTGGGCAACCTTGGGATGACGAAACTCTATACCGCTCTGGTATAGAGCGGATGATCAACACCCCGTGATTCCTCTGGTTATGAGGTCTGAATTCAATAATGGATTAATTTCTGAACATTTCCACCGTTACATACGAGTTGCTCACCAACGGGCCTATCACAAGCTGTCATGAATTCAGTGATATCTATGGCAGGGGAAGCCAGCCGCGTGAGCTGCCTACAAAGAAACATGGGTTGAATTTGGGGTGGGTCACAGGTGGCTAATGAACGCACCGAATCCAGATTGAAACCTGCTTTAAGAAAGTGATGGCATGAACTCAAACTTAAGTATGAAGTCAAGAATGCCACTAAGGGTTCGCCAAGACATCAAAACAAGGCACCGAAGTCAAATAAACACCGTTCTTCAACGTCAAACCGGTGGATTACTAGGGGAATGACACAATGCCTATGATCTACTGGAGATATCCATTGAAACGTAGTATTGAGACCTTGAGGACCTGTCTGGGCTTGAGGCGAATGACATCATCCCACGGCTACAGGGCGGGGGCATGTCGATCATGAACATGCATGTCTGTACAGTAGGGCTGTTGTCACACTATTGTCGGAAAGCTAGACCGCCAATGAGAGGTCTGATTGTAAAAAGTAGGTTTTGATATCGACGTGCATGTACACCTGGGCAGAACCCTGGGCTCGGGCCCGAATCTAATGATGGAGCCTAGATGCACACTACACTTATCTCTGATGGCAGATACAGGGATCAGGTGTCAAAATAAAACAGGATTTCATATACAAATGATGAAGCAACGCTATCTATATTCAGCTAACGCCGTGAATGCCAAGGGGACCCCGCCAATATCAAAAGTCAAAAGTGCTGAAGAAACGGAGAGCGCAGCCACAAGAAAAACAAGAATGGGGGCCAAGCGATCACCGATCGAAGATTCCCTTCATGGACGCGCACGCGTCACGGTACAATACGTCCACACTATCTTGGTCTCGCCAGGGATTGGGAGACTTGTCCCAGGCATGTCGGGCTTTCTCGATGAGCATGGCACGAGGACGCTTTCCCAGTGCCTCCAAACGACGGACGAAGGCTTGGCCCTCCTTCATCAACATATCCCACTCGCAGATGAACATGAAGACATCACGTGGCAGGCCTTCTGACAGAAGACGATCGGAGGCATGGATGGGAGAGGCATATGGCGAGGTACGTTCCTCCAGATCGGGCAGGTAGGCCTCGTCAAACAGGGTCGTGAAGAAGGCGGGGAGAGTCTTGTCCGGCATGAGACTCATGGCACGACGATGGTCACGAGATTCCTGGAAATCGAGAATGGGATACCAAGCGAACAACGCGACGATGTTCAGATCAGAGACCTGGGTCAACAGGTTCTGCGTCGATTCTGCGCGACCGAGGTTTTCTTTCACTTCTGTCGATATGCGGCCACGTAACCGCAACGGCACGGTCACTGCCAGGTTACCACCCGCCGAGAACCCGCTCAGCGCCACCCTGCTCACATCCAGTCCCAGCTCCCCAGCATGCATTGCCAGGTACAAGAGTGCTTCGACTCCGTCATCCACAGCGGCTGGGTACGGGTGCTCCGGGGCCCGCCGGTAGCTGACACTAACCATAACCGCGCCGGAGTGTTCCAAGACCGATTTCGCCCATCGGGAATCATCCGTAGCCGCTCCGAGGGTGAACCCGCCACCGTGGAAGTTGACACATACGGGATATTTATGACCGAGACGTCGCTGTTCGTGATAGTTGGGTGGGACGTAGAAATGCAAGACGAGGGAATGGCAGTGCTTATCGACGCTGACGGTACGGGTGAATTGCGGTCGGGGCGGTCGGGGTGGACCGATGTCATGAAGAAACATGCCGATGCGCATCAGGAACCGCCAAAAGACGGCCTGTACGTAGAGCCACCAGCGCGAAGAAGCCATGGCGGATGTTCGGATTGTGATGTTCGTGTTCTCGTTGGCATGCGTTGCGGAGGTCCGGAAGGACCGGAGACTTGGAGCGGGACGATAAGCAGACGGGAAAAGTACGAGGATCACGTAGGAGGGAAAATGTAGAAAGTGCGTGTACGAAGTAGGGAAATGGTATCACTTGTACAGAGGAGGTTGGATTAAGGTCAGAGATGAGCATCAGAGCACTCCGAGGCACTCCATACCAAGAAAATCAAGGATCCGAGGTGGAATTCTTGGTTTCGTGAGTGATGTCATCATCGGTTTCAGCTGTTTGTCTTATTTTCGCTCGGAAATAGTTTATATATTCAATATCTCCTCTTATATTACCCCTCCTCGTGTTTCCACTGTGACTATTCAAATCATCACGAATTGCCTTTCTCTGCCTCGGGGCTGTTCCTTGCTTACCCAGTAGATCGCCGGGTCCGGGCCCTCTCCCCCACCATATACAGTTACCAACTCCCTTTCTTCCCCCCTCCCTTTCTCTCAACCCAAATCTTTCGCCATGTCTATTAAACGTGCCCTGTCCAAAGCCATCAAGGGCCATATGGGTGGAGGTGAAGAGGAGAACTCCAACTCCAATCCTTCCAATCTTCGTTTAGCCCTCTCACCCAAGGTCCGGACCTCCACCTCCCGTTCAGGGTCTCCTACGGCCTCCCCTCGTCGCAGTATTCTAGGAAACTTCCTCCGCGATAAAAACGACTATGTCTCCTCTTCCGATGATTTCTCTGACGACTCCTCCACCGGTGCTCTGAGCAAAAACCAGCAGAAGCGACTGGTTCGCCAGCACCGCCGCAGTGAGCGCAGCCGTCTCAGCGAGGAGATGTTCTCCGAGACCGATCACCGCCGCAAGGAAGAGGAGATCACGAAAGCTGCAGCGGAGGAAACTGCAGACATGAAGGCCCGCTATGGCCAGTTGCCTTTGATGCAGTCCTCCGTGCGGCCGCGGGAACTCCGGACTCGGATCGATGACATTACCGCGGCCATGGAGGGCCAGGAGGTCACCTTCACTGCGCGACTCCACGTTATCCGCCGGATGAGTGCTAAGCTGGTCTTTTTGGTGTTCCGCCAACAGCTGGGTACTTTCCAGGGTGTGCTGCACGAGAAGGCGGGGGTCTCTTCGATTGCCATGATCCAGTGGGTCGAGCACCTCCGAGTGGGGTCCTTTGTCAAGGTCCGCGGTATCCTCCAGAAGCCCGAGGTTCCAGTTCTTGGCTGCTCCATCCACGATGTCGAATTGGCCATTGAGTCCGTTCACCTTCAGGTGCATCGCGAGGAACCCGTCCCCTTCAGTGTGTATGAAGCGGAGATCCGCACCAATGAAGAAGATAAGGTCGAGGGTCGCCGCAACCATATCCCCGATCGCACTCGTCTGGCCAACCGAATCCTTGATCTGCGCACTGCCACCTCGCAGTCGATCTTCCGTATCCAGGCTGCCACTTGCAACCTGTTCCGTGGCGCCCTCGATGACCGTGAATTTATCGAGATCCACACACCCAAGCTCCAGGGCGCTGCCACTGAGTCTGGATCCAGTGTATTCCAAGTAAACTACTTCGGTCGCCCTGCGTTCCTTGCCCAGTCTCCTCAATTGGCTAAGCAGATGGCCATCGCTGCTGATTTCAACCGTGTTTACGAAATTGGCGCCGTCTTCCGTGCCGAGAACTCCAACACTCACCGTCACCTGACGGAGTACACTGGATTGGATCTCGAGATGGCTATTGAGGAGCACTACCACGAGATGCTCGAGACCCTTGATGCTGTCATCAAGAATATCTTGCAGGGTATCTACACCAAGCACCGCCGCGAGGTCGAACTGGTTAAGCACCAGTTCCCCTCCGAGGATCTAGTGTGGCTGGAGACTACCCCCATCATCCGCTTCACCGATGGTATCAAGATGCTGAACGAGTCTGGCTGGCTGAACGACGAGGGCGAACAACTGCCCCTCGACGAGGACCTGGGAACTCGTGACGAGATCCGTCTCGGTGAGCTTGTCAAGGAGAAATTCGGCACCGACTACTACGTTCTGGACAAGTTCCCTCGCGGTGCTCGTCCATTCTACACGATGCCCGACGCTGAGGATGACAAGTATACCAACTCGTTTGACATGTTCATTCGCGGACAGGAGATCGTGTCCGGTGGCCAGCGTATCCACGACCCCCACATGCTCGAAGAAAACATGCGCCGTGTGGGTATCAACCCAGATGACATGGAGGAGTATCTCGAGGGCTTCCGCTGGGGTGCGCCGCCTCACGCGGGTGCTGGTGTCGGCCTGGAGCGTATTGTGATGCTTATTCTCCAGCTGGGCAACATCCGACTGACCTCGCTCTTCCACCGCGACCCCAAGAGTCTGCCCGCGAAGCCAGTCACAGAGAAGCTCCGACACCCTGAATCTTCCACCCTGGAGCCTATTTGGCAACACGAGCGGAAGGCCAGAACCGCAGCGGACGTGAGTGAGCTTCAGCCGCTCGAGCACCTGGTCGCCAACTATGGTGACGCCACATCAACCTCTTGGTTCGATGACCGCTTCAAGATCTGGCGTGATATGGTTACTGGTGCCGCTGTTGCATACGTGCCTAGCTCCAGCAACTTCGCCATTATCCCCGGTGACCCAGCCTGTGATCCTAAGCAGTTCACCCGCACCATCACGCAGTTCCTACAATGGTTGCGTCGCGAGACCAAGCTCAAGCCTGTTTGGATTCTCTGCTCGCCGGCCGTTGAAACCATCCTGGGCGAACGCCTAGGCTGGCGCAGCTTGTCTTGCATTGCTGAGGAGCGCGTCGACCCCTCACGCAACCAAGCCGCCTCCGACGGCGAGATCGCACGCAAGCTCCGCCGTGCCGAAAACGAAGGCATCAAGCTGGTATCCATGAATCAGGGCGAGATGGTTCCAGACGACATCCGCCAAAAGATCGATACTCGCATCAGCGAGTGGCTCTCCAACCGCAAGGGCACACAAGTCCACCTGTCCCAGATCCGCCCATGGTGCGACTCTGAGCACCGCTGGTACTTCTACGCCTTGGACAAGGATGGCACCGTGTGCGCTTTCGTCGCCTTGGCCCAACTCTCCCCCGCCCACGGCATGCAAGTCAAGTACAGTCTCGACTTCCCCGGTGCCCCCAACGGTGTCATTGAATACATCGTTACGCACGCCATCCAGACCGCCGCCAAGAACGGTGTCAGCGGTCTCACTTTCGGCGCTGGCGCCACCTCTCAACTCATCCCCGGTCACAACATGCACGGTACCAAGGTCAAGATGCTGGAGCACACCTACGAGGCCCTGGCGAAGCAGTTCCACCTTGTTCGCAAGAGTGAGTTCCGTGCTAAGCTCGGTGCTACCGAAGACCCATTGTACATTTCGTACCCGTCCCACGGCCTTGGCTCCAAGGGCATTCGCGCGATCTTGAACTTCTTCGAAGATTAGATGGTTTTCTGGTCATGTGCTACGATTTGACGTTGTTCGATATACTTGACGATGTGTGCTGTATCCTACACTCTATTAGAGTTTTGGGAGATGCATAGAAGTAGACAGATGAAAGATGAAAGATGAGGCGTTGATTTTTGGCGTGTTTTGCTTTTTGTTACCTCGCTGTCCCTTTTATTCCCCCTCACCGCTCCTGTCATCCCCCTGATGTATCTGTTTGTTGAATTGGCGGATTTGACATATAATTGCTTTTTACACAATGGAATTTTACCAATTTATTCACCACCCTATGCTGTGCCCATCTCTTATCATTATTGAGCAGGCGGTTTTCTTCTCGCCCGTAGCTGGCGCATCTAAACAAATTCCAAGTCGATTATAGTACAATACTCTTTTCGGGGTTTCACGTTGGCTCCCAATCACTTGTTCTTCATCTCCTCCAAGCTCCTCTGCCTCCTAGCATCATCGATGACTCTACCAACCTCTCCCACAATCCATCTCCCAAGCACCACCGCCAGAACAGCAACGGCGATAATCCACCCCGCAGTCGGCACCAACGAGCGCGGGAAAACATTGAACAAGAACGGATCCAGAATCAAATCCACCGCCACAGGCGGCACATCCCGCATCAACGTTTCATTGGTGCTAAAGTAATCCGCCGCAGCGTGAACGCGCAAGAAAAGAACAGAATCACTGCTCGGCGCTGTATCGAGCGATTTCTTCGCTTTGCGCGTGCCTTGGGGCTGGCTATCCAGCGTTGCCAGACGGGCAGCTGTGTAGATGCTAAGCGAAGACAGGAGAGATGTGTCTTCGATAGTCTGGGATAGCGGGTATGTAGTGAGAGCGAAGGATGTCGGTTGCTTTGGTTTGGTCAATACGCCAAACTGGGGATATAGTATGGGTAGTTTTGGTTTTGTGGGATGAACTTACAGTTGACAGCCAGCAGACGCGCACCTCGTACCGCTGACCAGGATTCAAGTTCTCGAGGAAAAACCACGACTCTGTGCCTTCGGGCGCGTCGGTCGTGGGGAATGATGCATTGAGTCTAGTGCGTACTACGGGATTTTGAGGTGACAGTCTTTCGACGCCGAGGTCGTCGAGGGATGGCTCCTTGGATGGGATGGTTGCGGGTGCTGGTGCGAGGAAGATGGTCTTTTCCACGTTTGCTTGCACTGCTGAGAAGAGTGGGAGCATAAGACCCAGGACCGAGAGGGGTCTGATATGCATGATGGTGCTGTATGGTACTTGTAGACTCCGGTGACGTGATGTTGACCGGTGATGTCTTGATAACAGCTTATGATAGGCTTTAGCCTTTAGCCTTTAGCCTTTTTGGAGTGTTGTTTGGGGTGTCTGGAGGTCAATTAGCTCTGCTTGTCAAGATACATGTTTGAATTGGACTTTACCGAAGCTATTTACTCTTGATGCCTAGGCTGGCCAAATGGTTCGCGGTTGGATTTGCGGGTGGATCCGAACTGACCGAGTATTTGGCATCGGAGAGCTCACCGTGACGTCGCGGTTTACCACACTTTGATGCCGCCCAGGCATGGGAGAAAACGTTTTACTCGCTTTCGAATCAACTTAACATCTTTCACTTCCTTTCTATTCCAACTTCAATTTCGACGCTTTAGACAACGAAAAACACGGTGAATTTAGGGGACATCACGTGCCGTCACGGGACACCGTACGAGGCGGTCAGCAACTGCAGCTTGTCGCCGGGAATGGACCAATCACAGGGCCCGACGCGACCCAACGAACGGATCAACAATGAAGTTCCCCCCCTGTACAGCACAGACGCTCCTCCTCCACAACATTTCGGGTCGACTTTGTTTTCCCTTCGACATCTCCTCGTCCATTCCTCCCATTCTTCAGGTACTTGCCCTTCTCCCCGCCCCCTTCCGTCGTGCGTGAACTTTGAGACTGACCCCTGACCACTCCAGACCGCCGTGTTTGTTGTTTGGGTTTTGATTCCCCTCTCCTGATTTTTTAGCCTCAAAACACCCACCACAATGAGAGAAATTATCAGTTTGAACGGTAAGCCAGCATGATATTTCAATTCTCTCCCTCGGAATTGATGATTTCTTGATGAATTGACGCGCTGACTTCTCTTTTCTACAGTCGGTCAGGCCGGTTGCCAGATCGCCAACTCCTGCTGGGAGGTAAACATTCACCCCCATTGAAAATTCAACTCAATGTCCAGTAAACTGACAGCAGTGGTCCTTTAGCTGTACTGTCTGGAGCACGGTATCCAGGTATGTGAGAATTCCAATCGGAACTCGTGGCGCCCGATCGTGACTCGGGCACCCGACCCCTATTTTCTTCCCGCGATGTAAACACCCGCGACTAACACGGTAAACAGCCCGATGGATTCCTCACTGAGGAGCGCAAGAAGGCCGACCCCGACCACGGTTTCAGCACTTTCTTCTCCGAGACTGGTATGGATTTCATATTTTTCCCACCCTTCTGATGTTCTCCCCCGCTTTTGGGTGCAAAATTCCACGGCCCGTCGCTAACATTCTTCCCCCACTTGACAGGCCAGGGCAAGTACGTTCCCCGTACCATCTACGCCGATCTCGAGCCCAATGTCGTCGATGAGGTCCGCACCGGTACCTACCGTTCCCTTTTCCACCCCGAGCAGATGATCACCGGTAAGGAGGATGCTTCCAACAACTACGCCCGTGGTCACTACACCGTGGGTAAGGAGATGATCGATGAGGTCCTCGACCGTGTTCGTCGTGTTGCCGACTCTTGTGCCGGTCTCCAGGGATTCCTGGTCTTCCACTCCTTCGGTGGTGGTACCGGTTCCGGTTTCGGTGCTCTCCTCATGGAGCGTCTGTCCGTCGACTACGGCAAGAAGTCCAAGCTCGAGTTCTGTGTCTACCCTGCTCCCCAGAACGCCACCGCCGTTGTTGAGCCCTACAACTCCATCCTGACCACTCACACCACCCTGGAGCACTCCGACTGCTCCTTCATGGTCGACAACGAGGCGATCTACGACATCTGCCGCCGCAACCTCGGCATCGAGCGCCCCAGCTACGAGAACCTGAACCGCCTGATCGCTCAGGTCGTTTCTTCCATCACCGCTTCCCTGCGTTTCGACGGTTCCCTCAACGTCGACCTTAACGAGTTCCAGACCAACTTGGTGCCCTACCCCCGTATCCACTTCCCTCTGGTCGCCTACTCCCCCATCATCTCCTCTGACAGAGCCGCCCACGAGGCCCACTCCGTCACTGAGATCACCAGCAACTGCTTCGAGCCCAACAACCAGATGGTCAAGTGTGACCCCCGCAACGGCAAGTACATGGCCACCTGTCTGCTGTACCGTGGTGATGTCGTCCCCAAGGACGCCCACGCCGCCGTCGCCAACCTCAAGACCAAGCGTACCATCCAGTTCGTCGACTGGTGCCCTACTGGATTCAAGCTCGGTATCTGCTACCAGCCTCCCCAGCAGGTCCCCAACGGCGACCTCGCCAACCTCAACCGCGCTGTGTACGTTTCCCCCCGCTCTGACGAGCCAATTCCCCCCATCTTGCCTGACCCCAGTACTAATAACTCTCTAGCTGCATGCTGTCCAACACCACCGCCATCGCCGAGGCCTGGTCCGCTCTCGACCACAAGTTCGACCTCATGTACTCCAAGCGTGCCTTCGTTCACTGGTACGTTGGTGAGGGTATGGAGGAGGGTGAGTTCTCCGAGGCCCGTGAGGATCTCGCTGCTCTCGAGCGCGATTACGAGGAAGTCGCCTCCGACTCCATCGAGGGTGACGAGGAGTTGGAGCCCGAGTACTAGATTACTCATGTTTGTTGACCGGCTTCGAGACTCTTGGTTGTTTCACTTCTACGGGTTGGCTTGGGGACCAACGCCGAGTCTAGAGGTTCGGCTCTCCCGCCATCGGGCTTCTTGCAAATAGAAGGGATCATAAGTTTTGCTGCCAATGATTTTCTGGCTTTGTTGTTCGATATATCTTTAATATCCCTGAAGCAGCGATGAAATTTCCCCTCGTTCCATCTACCTTTCGGGATGCTACATACGTATGCTATTGTAATTACTCTCAATCTTTCTTCTCTTAGTTTGTATTTGCTACTTTGCCTCGGGGCTGTACTTCAGTAGGTAATCTCCTCCATTGGAAGGTTTTCCAACCTTGGAATTGTCCACCTCCAGCAGGGCTGGGCAGGTCCACGGGTGTCTTCCACACCTTCCAAGGTTGGAAGGTCCACCTGGGCAGTCTGGCGGTAAGGTTGTTGGTTGATTTCAACATTGATCAGCCTTGGAATAGACTGTTCTCCCGAGGTCTGCGGTTCGTTTTTGTAACCTTGAAACTTTTGTCTAAATGTTAGATAGGTCCTCGCTGGGTTTCAAAATTCTCAGGTTGCTCAATTCTCAGGTTGGACCAATTTAAGACTAAATATATATTCCCCCGAGGTGTTAAATCAGTGTCCAGTACAGCTGCCCAAACCGTAAAATAGAGATAATCTTGAAACCTGTATACATGAGCATGTTTCAAGCCGTGGCCTGACAGTCATATTGAAGTTATCTTTGTCCTTTGTGTGGTAGGCCAAGTATCTTCCAAGGTCGTCGGTTTAATAGACTGAATGGATTGGGCGAATGAGGCTACAATATTGCCAACCTTGGAACTGGTGATTGGTGTAATGTGGGAATGGATTGCAAATAATATCTAGCCTATCAAATAGCCTGAAAAAGAGCCAATTCATCACTCCATGAACCTAGAGATGGTCCGAGTGAACAAACGACCTTGGAAGTATGGAATGGACGCTAAAGGGGACTGACCGCCTTGCCGTGCCCAGGAACCTCCGTTCCCTACGACGTCAACTCCAGCCACTCTATACCTCCATTCTCCAACATTATTTTCCTCCTGGAAGCTTGGGAATAGTCTTTGCTGTTCCATTTGACATCTGTCAGAGACCTGCGCTTCACCCATGCCCGTCGCGTCTTACCACTAAGTTGACGGCATCCCGTATCCCTCATCTGTACCCCAGGCACCCAACAATTGTGAAACCATTTGAAGGAGGGGAGTCAAGCTCCTCCTAGGACACAGCAATGGCTGATACCAGTATGATATACTACCCAATACATGCCACAAGACCCCCCAAGCATGACAGGAGAGCTCCAGCGCACTTCAGGAGATGACCCGCAGGCCTCCGTCATTACCCCCTCCCCTGCTAGCAACCGCCTCTACCATGCGCAACCAGACAAAGCTGACGGATCATGCTTTCTTAGCACAAAGACACCCGAATCTTAACCTCTCGCCAGAGGAAAAGCGCGTGTTCTACCAGCTCTTCCAGGCTGCCGACACCACCAACCTCGGCGTTATCACTGGCGAAATCGCCGTCCCATTCTTCGAGAAGACTCACCTTGCCCCCGATACCCTTGGCCTGGTATGTGGATATAGCCAGCTTGCAGTACCTGCGAAGAGGAATATGGCTAATGGTGCTGGCGCAGATATGGCAAATTGCGGATAAAGAGAACAGGGGTCTTTTGACCCCGTCAGGCTTCGGTATTGTCCTGCGCTTGATCGGACATGCTCAGGCTGGTCGCGTTCCTTCTGACGAACTGGCTCTGCAAAGTAAGCTATACAGTGTCCCCCCGGGTGATCGGTACTAACGACGCATTTGATGTATAGGCGGTCCTATTCCTCGTTTCGACGGTATCGTGGTTGATGCGTCCGCGGGCATTCCCGAGTCAGGAACCGGAACCCCTCCTCCCGGAGCTGGAGGACCTATCAGAGTTCCCCCACTCCAGCCTGATGATGCTGGTAAATTTGTCCAGCTGTTTATGAAGTCAGATGTCCACGATGGACTGATGAATGGTATGTTGCTCTACATCCGAGAAGAGATCGGGGTTTTAATGCGAATGTTGCGATAGGCGAAAGTGCGAAGCAGATTTTCGAAGGCGCCGGACTTCCGAACGAGGTTTTGGGTCGCATCTGGTCCTTATCGGACACCAAGCAACGAGGTGCTTTGGATGCTACGGATTTCACAATCGCCATGCACCTCTTGACATCTTACAAGTACGGCACATTGCGCGGGATTCCCGCGACACTTCCACCGGGTCTGTATGACGCCGCAGCTCGACGAGGATCTGGAGCTGGCGCTGGACCTGCGCGTGCGTCCTTTGGAGCACGTCCCGATGTGCCTCCCGTCCCTGCCATTCCTAGGCAATTCACCGGCCCTCAGCGGACCACGAGCCCGCTGAACCCAGCCAGCCGCCAGAATTTCGCGGGTTCTCTCTCTGCCCAAGTCACTGGGGGTGATTGGTTGATCACTCCACCCGAGAAGGCCCAGTATGATTCTATCTTTGAGACCGTTGACACAGCCAAGCTGGGATTGATTACTGGAGACCAGGCCGTTGCCTTCTTCATGAAGGCACAGCTTCCGGAAGAGACACTGGCTCAGATTTGGGACCTTGCCGATATCGATGCGGACGGTCAGCTGAGTCGCGATGAATTCGCCGTGGCCATGTACCTCGTGAGAATGCAGCGCAGTGGAAAGGACCAGCTCCCACAGGTGGTCCCACCCGCGCTCATTCCGCCCAGCATGCGCCGTCAGGCGCCTGCCCCAATGGCAGCCCCTACTCCTCCCCCAGTGCCAGCTCCCCCAGTCAGGACCGCTGCGGATGATTTGTTTGGCCTGGACTCTCCTGTCCAGCCTCCCGTTCAGCCATTTGCTCAGCCACAGATGCCTCAATCTACAGGAGGCTCCAATAGTGCATTCCAAACACCGGCCTCACCGTCCCGCGCATCCCCCCAGACCGCATCTAACACTTTCAAGCCATTCGTTCCAAGCTCTGCCTTTGGTCAGACCTTGCAGCCCCAGTCGACTGGCGCATCTGCGGGAAATTCTTTCGGTGCCCGCTCACCTCCGCCTCCATCGGATGACCTTCTTGGTGACAATGACCCTGAAGAATCAAACAAATTGACACAAGAGACCACCGAGCTTGCCAATTTGTCGAACCAGGTTGGCTCTCTGGCAAAAGAGATGCACAATGTGCAGGAAAAGCGATCTTCTGCCGAGCAGAATCTTACACAAAGCACGCAGCAAAAGCGTGACTTTGAAGCCCGTCTAGCACAAGCGCGTTCCATGTACGAGCAAGAGGTCACCAACTTTAAGGCACTCGAGGAGCGCCTCAAATCATCGAGAGCTGAGACTACTAAGCTGTCGCAACAGTATGCTTTGCTCGAGGGTAGTCGCCAGGATTTGCAAACCCAGTACAGCCAGATTTCAACTGCCCTGGCCGCCGACGAGCAAGAAAACTTGAGCTTGAAGGAGAAGATTCGACAGGCAAATGCCGAGGTAGCCCAACTCAAACCAGCCTTGGAGAAGGCTCGCTCCGGCGCACGCCAACAGAAGGGACTGGTTGCTATCAATAAGAAGCAATTGACTACTGTTGAAGGCGAACGCGACAAGATCCAGGGCGAAATTGATACTTTCGCGACTGACACCCCGCAATACTCCCAGGAGTCTTCGACCCCGGCCGCCGTCTCCGAAGTCGCCAGCCCTGCAGCTTCAACTGCCAGCCAGAACACCAACCCATTCTTCCGTCGTACTGGTAGCGCAAGTGAACAGCCGCGATCTCCAGATGCCTCAAGTGACCAACAGAAGGCATTTGACAGCCTGTTTGGTCAATCTTTCGCGGGCTCTGCCGCTGGACCACCACCCACCTCATTCCGCTCCGAGTCCCCTCAGGTTGCAGTCAGCTCTCCTCCTACCTCTTCCGCGCCGACTCCATCTGTGTCTCCGCCACCTGGATCTTTGCCCGGCGCATTTCCTACGGGCCCTTTAGCTGAACCCCCAGCTCCCAGCATCTCTCGTCAATTGACCCCCAACTTCCTCCAATTCAACGATACTCAATCAGTGACCTCGTCGACTATGGTATCGCCTCCTGGTAGTCGCTTTGGCGGTGCTGAAACCTCTGGATTCGATACTCCGTCCCAAGGTCCTGCCAGTGATAACGGTGCACCCTCCATCACGGAGTCCAGCGACTACAGCCGTGCGCCTACCTCGAACTTTGAAGTTACTCCCGCCCGATCTCCGTTTGAAGAGGAAGGATTGGAAAAATCGACAAAGTTCCCCGAGGTTCCTGCCGCCGCCGCCCACGAGCCTGAGTCCGCTACTTCTCCGGTTCAGGGTAACCAGGATCTTAGCTTTGATGAGCTGTTTGGAAGCAAAGCACACAAACGCTCGGAGTCTCAGCAAGGTAACGACTTTGAGGAAGCATTTGCCTCTATGAAGCAACCAGCCGGCGGTGACAAACCAACGGCCGTCGGCACTGCTGGTGCTTCTGAATTCCCTCCTATCCAGGAGCTCCACCCCGACGATGAAGATGACGACAGCTCGGACGACGAACGTGTTCTGGGCTTTGACGACAACTTCGCGCCCCCCACACCTGCAGCCCCCAAGGAAGTTCAGCCCGACTCCATCGATGCTGCTCAATTGGCTGCTTTCCCTGTGCCAGGAAATATCAGCAAGCCCCCATCACCGGAAGAGCAGCAAAGCCCTCCTGGCTATGAGGCCCCCAAGGAAGATAACACCCATCTTCCACCCCAGTACAATGGTCTCCTGCCCGAGCGCACTGATCCGACGGTCGCTCCCGATGCGCCTCATTCAGTGGAACATGCCACTGGGGCGCCAGTAGTCACCGGCGAGACCCAGCGGGACTCGATCTCGGAAGCCGCTCTGCCCGCAGGCGGTGCGAAGGTGGGAGGACCTGATTTCGAGGCAGCTTTCGCGGGAATGAACCTTGCACCTGCTGCCGAAGCAGAGGATGATGATGACGAGCCTGAGAGTCATGGCGTTAAGAACACCAACGACTTTGACTTCTCTTTCGACGCGCCGTCCCAGAAGCAGCAGCCTCTCTCGGCCACCAACACCGGCCAAGGCAGCTCGTCTGAGTTCTTCTCCTTCGACAACAACGCGCAAGCCGCCCCCGCTCAGTCTTTCGGCTCTCCCACCGAGGGTGCGCCAAAGCCAGCTGCCCACGAGTGGGATGCCCTTTTCGCACCCCTTGACAACGCCCAGCCCAGCACCGGCGAGGAATCGCCCGAAGACAAGTCCAAGCAGCCTGGATGGGCCCTGAACACCGAGAGTGGCGAGGATGACCTGATCCTGCAGCGCCTGACCGGTATGGGTTTCAGCCGCAACGATTCTCTGGACGCGTTGGAGAAGTTTGACTACAACCTCGACAAGGTAAGATCGACACCAATTTCTGCTTGTGAATCCCACTAACCAAACACCAGGCCGTGGACTACTTGACCTCGAAGGCTTGATTACGACACTCTATCTTTCATTGCACATATCTCTTACATACTCTGCTTTTGACCCCATGCCTTTCCTTTCATGAAACCCGCGGACCCCTCGGATCTGGTGGTTGACCATACGAGTGGGCTCCTTTGCATTGATCCTTCCATTTGTTCAGCGCTGTGTACATCGCCCCCTTTTGCTTTTGACTAGGTTCTTTGGATATCGCCTCTCTGTTAGTTGTGGGCAGGACCCAAGGATCTTCCTGTCTCTTGTTTGTGTAGTGTAGTCTACGATAATCCATAATCGAGTACCAAAAACAGCTTAATATTTACCATCTTCTCATATAAAAGTCGTAGATAGTGTAGAATTGACAAGAGTCGGAAATCGGCCGATCTGCCCAATATTGAGCAGCACCAAGACGGATAGGATCGACAGCCTACATCACCAGCATCCATGGATGAAACTACTTCGGACCCAATTCTGACTAATACCCCAGATTAGCCTTCGACCCCGCAGGATCTCATCTCCAATTCTTTTTTTTTTTCATGGAAGCATCATGAGTTCAAAGGGAGTACCACGCCGGTACGGGTTCGCCTGTTTTATGTGTCGACGTCGGAAGATCCGCTGCGACGGCAAGAAACCAAACTGCGCAAACTGCCTCAAAGCAAAGGAGATCTGCAACTACAAAGAGAGTCCCAGCTACAATGCTCATCTGGTCAACCAGCTACAGCAGTCGCAGCGACGGGCCGAGGACTTGGAAAGCCAGCTTCGGGATCTGGCAAGTCTCGACAGCGAGGAGCGCGATCGTCGACTTGCAGGGATCGTGCGCGATTTCGATACACTTCAGCTCGATGCGTCGCCCGATCATATAACTGAGGCGTCGTGGGATGAAGAGAAGGATGAGGATTTGCCGTTTGGGAAGTCGGTGGATTTTAGTGTTGGTGAAGATGGAACGGTGTGTTCGGCATTTTCTAAATTGGATTGCATGCTAATGATGGGCTAGTATTTCGGAGCTACATCGCGGTTTCACCCTCTGGAATCCGGCGACGATCCTTTACCGCGAGCGCCCGGCCCCGAGGGCAAAGAACACACCGCTACCGAGGAGTACCACCAGAGATGGCTAGCTTCGAATGCGAGATTCCAGGAGTCTATAGAAAGAGTGGCATTGGGGAATCTTCAACAACATACGGATCTTGACATAGATGTCTGCACTACGCTTTTGGAGATTTATTGGACGTGGCAAGCACCACTGCACAATTGTGTCTATCGACGATGTATGCTTGAAGCCTGCAGTGAAACAAACATCTCTGACAATACTATCAGGTTTCTACCGCGACTTGGCACTGGGTGGCCCTTACTTTTCGCCATTTTTGCTGAACGTGATATTCGCTCACGCATGTCGTCACATGAAAGACGATGACCCGAAATTTGCCAGTTTGGAGCGAGGACGGCATTTCATGCAAAAGGCGAAGCAGCTTCTGTTGATCGAGATGGAACAAGACAAACCCAAAATTTGTACAATCCAGGGGCTTTTGATCCTGGGTGGCCGACAATGCGCAATTGGAAAAAGCAGTGAAGGGTGGCTGTACACGGGCATGGTTTGTGATTTTGGCACCTGCGATGGATCAAGGCTAACTGTTCCAGGCAAATCGAATGATCGTCGATCTTGGGCTCAACTTATACAAGGGAAACATGACCGGATTAGACGGACTAGAGCCCGATGACCTAGAAGTTCGGAAGCGTCTTTATTTATCTGCATTTGCATGGGACAAGTATGTATACCACCACCAGCTCAAAGAACCTCACTGACTTCATAAGATCAATCAGTCTGTGTCTGGGGCGTCCCCCATCTTTACCAGATCTCCCCTTCTCACCCGATAGCCTGTGTAGGTACTATCAAAATTCTTCTGCGCCGAGCTAATTGTTGGCAGTTGATGTATCAGATAATGATGCCGAGTGGAAGCCATTCTATCTGAAAGGAATGGAAAACCCGTACCCTTTCACCAAATCGTACAACACTCTCAATTTCGTTCATTTCTGTAAACTAGCCAAAGTGAGTCAATACCCACCGATCTAGACGTCTCTAACCATCATCACAGTTGATAAACGAGAGCTACGAAATGGTCTACAACAGGAACATCCAGGATCTCAAGCTTCAAACCATCTTCAAGCTTGAGAAGAAGCTTCGTGCATTCCACTCGAGTCTCCCGGATGAACTAAGACCAGAGCGAGCTGCATCCTCTTCACATTGCCTTCCTCCACATATATTCTGTCTTAAGTAGGCGAACCCCTTTGCTTTGTGAGCCCGCTAACATATGCAGTATTCTTTTTCACACGATGCTGATCTTGATCTTCCGACCGTTCTTCGGCTGGTCGCAAAATCCCAAGCTTCAGGACCATGCCTTGGCAGTTCGAGCTCAGAAAGTGTGCACCGAGTCGGCCAGCAAAGTCAACGAGTTCTTCCGCCAGTATGGGCGTACCTTCAATTTCCAAAACCAGACCTATCTGGTGTCTTACTGCGTATATACGGCTGCCACTATAGACATACAGCAAATCCGGCACGAAGACCCGAGCCTCGCTAGTGCGGCAGCGAATCGACTCTCTACAACCCTCAAGATGCTGGAGTCTGAAGCCCGCCAGACTCCCGGGATCAAACGGAGTATTGAAATCATCAAATCACATCTGACTCAAGCAACAGAACAATTGTCCGTTCAGTTGCCAGCAGAAAACCCGGAATTAGCACATCCCAAATCCACCACCCGCCAACATTCGCTTCCGGAATCTGTATCGGACTATTCATCATCACACAGCGAGCCAATGATTCACAGTCCAGCAGAGAGAGCGGTCAATCGCCTGGGCCCGAATATGGTACCATACACGAGTCGCTTCCAGCCAAATACACCGCTCGTTACCGATGTTCTCGCAGCCCAGGTCGCATATGATACAGTCCCGGACGAGAACATTGGCACGCTCATGAGCCAAGCAATGGATGTGGATGCGACATGGACCGATTGGGACTTTTTCAATGCGGGGGGAGGATTTGTGCCGGACAACGGTAATTGGGCACCGGCTGATCCCTATAATTTTAACGCACAGTATCAGACATAGACTAGACCATAATGCAATATCCGTTGGATCGGAAGCTGGTTTCCCCGCACAGATTGCGGGATCGGCGGATCGGCACACCGGCTCGATGCGCCTTGGCGTTCTTAAGCAACGATCGCCCGGATGTGTCCACTGTGGCTAACGTTTCTTGCCAATCACAATGCTCTCCGGAAACATACCGCACTTGGGTCAGCTTCCCCAAGGACTGAGCGGTCTCGATTTTAGGTCTATGCGTAATTCCTTTCGGAAGACATAAGACACCATTTGTCGCCTACTTTGACCAACAGAGTGCAATCTTTGACAGCTGCGCTAGTATGACGTTTTCACAGGACAGTGATCTCCAAAAGGATGATGTCCTCGCGCTGGAGGATATCGAGTCATATGAGAAACCCACACAGACAGTCGAATATTCACCCGAAGAGCTGAAAAAGGTCGTTCGGAAGCTGGACCTCCACCTCATGCCGCTATGTTTCTTACTATACACCTTCTCCGTGTTAGATGTAAGCCACCGACAGCTTCCGGTCCAAGTCAAAGGCTAAACCAGACAGAGATCCAACCTCGGAAACGCGAAACTAGTCGGAATGAAAGACGACATCGATCTATCCGGCAACCGCTACGAATGGCTCGGTAATATCTTCTACATCGCCTACATAATCTTCCAATTCAACACCCTCGGCTGGAAAATCTTCAAGCCGCACAAATGGGTCGCTTTCGTCGTAATGTACTGGGGTCTTACAAGTACCCTCCAAGCTGCCGCATTCACCTGGAGCGGACTAATGGCCTGCCGGTTCTTCCTCGGATGGGCCGAAACCATGTTCGGTCCCGGAATACCGCTGTATTTCTCTTTTTTCTACCCGCGCGACAAGATCGGGCGAAGATTCGGAATTTTCCTTGCTGGTTCTGCGCTTGCGAATGCATACGGGGGTGCGCTTGCTTATGGGCTTGGACATGTGCACTCCACGATCTCGAGCTGGAGATTCTTGTTTATTATTGAGGGTGTACCGACTGTGTTGCTTGCTGTTGTGGCGTGGTTCTATTTCCCGGATTCGCCGTCTGAGGCTCGTTTCTTGACGCCTAGAGAGAGGGAGATTGCGCAGGCTTATGCGAATAACCAACCTGGCGATTATAAGCATGAGGGGCTGCAGTGGAGTCAGTTGGGGGATGCTTTCAGGGACTATCGGAGTATGTTCATGTCATCATCAGATGCGAGATTTGCTTACGAGACTAGATTATCTGTTTGCATTGCAAAATTTCTGCAATAACGTCAGCTTCGCCTCTTTGCCGTTGTTCCTACCGACCATCGTATCGGAAATGGGGACATTCACCGAAGTTGAATCGAACGGGATCACCGCACCTCCTTACCTCCTATGCTTCATTCTGATCATTGCAGTCTCCATTTTATCCGATAAAATGCGAATGCGAGGCCCCTTCGCCGCACTCTTCGCTGTCCTCTCCGCCGTCGGCTTCATCCTTCTTGGCACAACAGACACCGTCGGCCCACGATATCTAGGAACGTTCCTTGCAGTGATGATATTTGTGACGACCTCATTAGTTCTGATCTGGAACTCGAATACCAACTCCACTGGCTCGAAGAAAGCAGGAGGATTGTGGATCATGATGACGATCGGACAGTGCGGTCCGTTACTCGGTACAAACGTGTTCCCCGACGCGGACAAGCCATACTACCGGAAAGGATCATGGATATGCTGCGGATTTGCCCTTCTATCGGCGGCCACGGCTTCTGTCTTGAGCTTCTTGCTTTGGCGGGAGAATAAGCGACGCGATCGAAAGTACGGCCCTGTTAGAGAGGGCGTTCAGGTGGATATGACTTCCCCGGAGAGCCAGGAAGCTAACCTCCGATACATAATTTAACTGGAACGATTATAGAGAATAATTTCGTAATAGGAGAGCACGGCCAGGAGCTCTATGTCAATTCGCAATGAAACGCTTATCATAATGCTCGCGAGCAACGCGGCGAAAGCGGCGAACACGGTGGACGCGGCAAATGCAATCAACATAATGATCAAAAGATAGCCGTAGCATTAGCCGGGCTCGCTACCCCTCCGGGCACGTCTAGGGGTTGACTAGTCAACATGAACGTCCATCGGCCAAGTTCCTGACACACTTGGCTCAGTCCTTCCAGATCCCAACATTCACCAATAGGCATGCCCCATCCACTTAAGAGAACCTTGATTTCATCAGTAAATTATCAGAGTAAAAGAGTAGAGATACTGACCTCATGCATACTGACACCCCAGGCCTTGGGCGAAGGCCAAGCTTCATATGCCACCGTATCACTCGCGACAGCTGCAAAGCCCTGCTCCCAATGCCATCGTAAACTCTCCTCTGTTGCCTCAACGCCAACCGAAGCGCGATCATCTCGACCACCGAGAAGTTCTTTTTCATCATTTGTGAGGAGGTGATATGCTGCTGTCCACCCAGTGCGAATGAGCAGTATATCTCCCCTGCGGAATACCAGGCCTTGCTCAACTGCAATCTTTTGAAGATGCGAAAGGGGAATTGCTGAGTTGGTAAACGGGCTTGATAGTAGGTTTTCCCGTTTTGCGTAGCTGTACCAGTCGAGTAATACCCCGCGTGATACTATTGGCTTCCTTGCGAGATCTGGAATTGTTAGACTGACCAAATGTTTTGGGCGGAAACATACTTTGTATTCCTATTTTGTCAGAAGCTTGGGGTCCGGATATTTCGTTTTGGGTTGTGCCGTTGTAGAACAGCTTTGATTTTGAGTATGGAAAGTGGCGAAGGCCATCCCAGTGGCTTGAGCTTTGGGTGTTGAAGTCGATCTGGAAATGATTAGCCAGTGCCAGACAAGAAGAGGAAAGAAAAAGCCTCACCTCATCATCGTTCGCATGACCTTTCGCCACGATGGTGTGCGAGCACTTCTTCCTCCGAGGGTTCATCGGTTTAAGAGGAACATCCAATGGCAAGCTGATAAGTTAGCCAGGAGCACGACTCAAATTTGAGCAACCACGTACTTCAAACTAACAACCCTACCAAGCGAGACTTCCGAACTAGCAGCCAGAACTACATCTTCTGTTAAAAGATTCAAAGTTCCTCGCTCATCCTCATCGCCCCAAAGACCCCATGCTGACCCCTTCGGATGACCCGGTTGCAGGGGTAAATCGTCGAAACGGGGACGTGTCGCATGCACTGGGACATTTGAGTTGGACTTATTTGCATGATAACCATTCCCCTTGGGATCGTCAAGATGTATAGCGGTCATGCTAATAGTCATGGTCAACTCGGGTTGCGCGCGGACAAGATAGGGGGAACAACTCTTGAATAGAGAAAATATCTCCTTTCTGACACTTGTTTAACTATCGGATAATTCTGCGATGGCATGTTCCCGAAGCGGACGGGTTCCGATCGTTGGGTTGCGGAGGGGAGATTCGGTATGATGCCGAACCCCACTAACACTCGGACTGACGTTGTATTCGCATACGGAGTACTCGCTTTTGATTTGCCGCTTTGTTCTTCACAATGTAAGTCCGTCTTAATGAGGAGAATTCACAACTATCGCGCTCAGGCAATCGTCAACTGTTCACATTGCAGGCATTTGCTTCTAGCCTATTCAATTGCATGATTGTCTAATGGATTGTCCTCCGAGTGATTGATGAGATGAGATTTCATTGCCTGAGTTTTTAAATCTGAATTCCATTATCAGCACTAAAACACCATAAAGGTTGCATTCCATAAGAGCTTTCGTAAAGGGTAGATATTTGGCACAGGTGATTCAAAGCGACCCGCTGTCCTGATGGGGAACTTTCATGCTTCGGAAAATTCACCGGGAGACATCGCTGGTTGTAATGGCATGCTGGTCCAACAGTCCCGCCAGTCGCTTCTGAGAACCTGCTCGGTAACCTGAGGCCAGATGCTCCGAAGAACCGATACGGCTCTCTTGGAGAGAACGTGCTCTTGATCAAGAATGCCATTGCCCCGCGAATCCTTCCAGGCTCGGTAGACCTCCCGTGCTCTTTTCCAAATTTGTTCAATGACTGGTACCCCGGGATTCTCAATATTGTAACCTGTAAGCAGATACGATCGCGCAAAGCAGTTGAGCAAGTAAGACTCTTCTTCGGAAAAATGCTGGTTTCCGAATGGCAGAATGCGTAAGTCTTTCAAGCGAGAGTCTTTACTTCTGATCATGCTCCAGATCTGGAGAGCCAGGCTCTGATCCATGGCTGCATTTATGAAGGTTTGTCGGAGAGCGTCAACATCTTCTGTTTCTTGCTTGTTTCCCGATCCCGGTACCTTTGGCCGAGCATCGAAATCCAAACCCAGAAATAGTCTTCGGAGATTGGGGAACGTACCAAGAGCCTTGTACATCTCACACTCTGTCTGATCCCCCAATGACCTCTTCATGTGAATGCGGAGCTCTTCCAAATTTGGACACCGTGTCGCGATTTCGAGAAGCTTGGAAGGATTGAGTGTGGGGTAATTGTAGTTCGTGGGTTCTAGTGCTAGTCCCTTCAAGGACAATCCATGATGTTGGACGATTCTGTCCAAGTCTTCAACATTGCGAAGGCCCTTGATAGAAAGATACTCTAGAGGGTGGAATGCCTGGATCCCAGCGATATCTTCACCAGAGTTGATAGTCGAAGTGCCCGAATTTCTTGTAACCAGACCAAAGAAGAGCCTCTTTAGATTTGGAAATAGCCTGGCAATGATGACAAGTTTCTCTGGCTCAATAATAAAACCAATATCGAGTGTGCGAAGTTGAGAAAGATCTCCTGCGGCAGCTAACTTGGAAAGCATGCTTGCTCCGGGCCACCACAAAGAGGGAATTGTGACTGACTCCAACTGGGATACTGCCTTGGGCTTGATGGTATCATGCAAGCTTTGCCATGCCAATTCTTGCAGCTCTGCTGGGAGGTCGTCACCCCAAGAAGCGGGCTCCAGCACAAGGTGCTTTAGTCCTGGACTAGAGAATAAAAAGGGCAACATATCGTCAAGCCGATCGTATTCACCGAATGGCTTATAACTGATAGGAAACCCCGTATCGATGGTATGAAGGCCCGACAGATGAAGGAGTTGCATATACCAGTTGTTCTTGAGTTCAGCCATAGTCGTGGAATCTTGATAGCGTGAACTCAATTCCACTTCCTGCGCCCCGAAAAGATTGATCTTGCAATGGGGATGATTGCGTGAAACAACCTCCATCAAGTCGCTGGTGAGGTCATCGCTCGTGAAAAAGTCAAATTCTTCCAGGTGGTTCAAGTCAGCGATGAGCGACACAACCGGTGCCCATTTTTCAGGCTTGCGAAGCCCTTTGAGCTCTCTGTAAAACATATATCTCGGAGTCGTCATGTCGCAAGAGGTCATATCATACTCCAAGAAGCCTTTCCTTGTCGCCGGCTTTCGATCGGTTGACAAACTGATTGCCCACGGCTCCCGCTCCCATGTCTGGGCTTGTTGGGATTCAGAGTCTGGATGCAAAGAAACACACACAACGGAGAGCCTTCTAGCAAATCTCGTGAAAAGACTCGCCCGTGAAGCTTCCGTCACTTTCGATAATTCAGCTTCCAGGCCTTGGGATGTCTTGAATATGAGGGTAATATTTCGATAAAGGATAGGGACTGCGGCTCGGTTGCAGGCATGGTTTACCTGACTGAAAGATGACAGGTCTTTGGGTGGACAGTAGTCAGGCCCCTCGAGCTAATATTCGTCAGTATGAGAAATGTCGCGAACCGTAGAGGCCCCGGAGGCTTGTAGCAACGTACGTTGAGGCATATTTGCTCTAGAATTTCGTTCGGAAGGCAATCCATTGTTAGGGATTCTGCCACTCAGGGTGCAGAGGAAACTGGTAGAGCGAGAGGAGAATAAACCAGCTGCTTGTGATCAAATTGTCGAAAAAAGTGAACTCTTGGCGCGTGTAGCTTGAGCCTGGTTGTCCCTCGTGAGCCGTTGGAAGTCTTGGTAAACGAATGTGGCTGACAGGTCGAGGTGCAATGGAAGTGAATAATTGATGAGAAGGTTGACTTGTCGCAAGTATTTCAACAGCGGCAATGTGTTGTGGGATGTTAGGAGGAAAAGAAGATGAGGAGAGAGAGAGAGAGAGAGAGCTCTGTTGGGAGGTCAAACGACTCCCTTTGGCTAGATAGCTCCCTCTCTTTTCCTCTCTTCTTTTCTTTGCCCGGTCGGTCTTTTTACGTCAACAGCCAAAATCTACTTTTTGAAGCAATTTCTGCTTCTTCGTAGATTAGCCTATTATCACTCTTACTCTACGACTATACACTGAGTCGTAGTCTGCCCAGATAAGCAGCCACAAGCCCCAACAGCAACTTTGGAAACAAGAAAATTAGAAGCCCAGTGAAAAAATGGCAAACATGCCGACAGAACTGATCATCAACGTTGAGGGCATGGCATACGTGATAACTAAAGGGGGAGTGGCAGAAGCACCCGCGATGCACTTTCGAAGACCAACTGGGCAATTTTGAATCACAGCCATATATAGATACGAAGACCCATCGTCGTATACAGATCCCTTGATTTCCTCGAATGCACATAAGATGCTCCTCTTTGCGTGATAAATTCCCCGAAACACTGGAACTGCACCAACACTTGCTTTTCTCACTTCAGACCGGAGCTGGATACATTGACATATAAATCGGGGAACTCCCACAGATATCCATCCTTTGCGTTTTGCTTCCATTCTATCGGATCACTCACTATCTCTAGATCATAGAGCCAAACAATCTTGGCCAAGGTAAGACGAACTGATTGAAGGGCCATCATCCTACCGGGACAAATTCTGGACCCGTATCCAAAGGGACGGAAAGCACGAAAGTCATCAGTCGGCGCCTTGTTTATCCACCTCTCGGGTCGAAATGAGTCGGGTCGGTCCCAGTAGAGAGGGGATCGTTGCATTGTCAGAGTATCAGCAGACACCGCGATCTAGATTCAGTCAGTACGGAGCCAAGGGTGAAATCTTCCGACGTCATTACATACGCCTTTTGGAACATAAACACCGTCAATGGTCGTCCCGAGGGAAACTCGCTGCATGACCTTACCATTGACAGGCGGGCTGAGCCTTAATGTTTCATTGATACATGCATTGAGGTACGACAGTGGGATGAGCCTCTGATCTGATATTTCACTGAGCGTTTGGAACGCGCCTTTGAGCTCTTCTCTGACTGCCATGAACGCCTCACGATCACATAGAAGGTAATAGAATAAAGCCAGAACTGTAATCTTTGTTGTGTCGTATGATGCAGCCCTACGGATGTGTTAGAAGACATTGCTCATATCAGCCAGTCTAAAGTACCCATGTCATGAAACTCACATGAAGACGACAAGGTTTTCATCTAGTTGGGCGGGCTTCTGGTTCAGCTCTGCTATTTTTGCAGGCGTGAGGTTACCTTTGAAGCTTGAAGCTCGATTTTCTGGGTCCAGATTATCTTCCTTGGAAGGCCCAACGAACGCAGTAGTCTGGATGAATGGCATGAAATCTATACCCGAAACCTTAAGAATACGTGCTATAGCACGAGAAAACGTTTGAAAGGAATTCCTCCCTAGCACGTAGCACCCAGACTCAATGATAACTGAGCCTAGCGGAAGGAACGCTTTGAGTCTCTCGAATTGAGCTGTGGCTGCGTCAGTCTAAATACCCCGCAGCTAGAGCTGGGGACAGAGATACCTTTGGCACTTGGTGGCAATCGATATCCGAGTATGGCCTCTTCGGATAATTGCCAAGCAAATTCTTGCACGAATGTTGTGAAATTGAACGAATTTTTCTTGTCGTCCAGTACGGCTGGATTAATGAGGTGTTTGTTGAACATATTACCATGAGCACTCTCCACTGTTCCCCTTACCATTTCACTAAAGATAGGATGAACATCGGTTCTGGACTCTTTGTGAATCTTTTTGTCGGATTCAGAAGCCATGGATCCGTTGAATCCCATCACGAGTGCTACAGTCAAGCCTTGAACCGCACCTGCCTTTGTTGCGTTTCTATCAGAAAGAGGGCCATAGAGTGTGTTGAAGGCACTGATAGTTGAAAAGGAAAGTTCACTGGGTCCGGTCCGTACAACAGAACCTTTGAAAAACATTAACAAAAGTTGATGGACGGTTGCTAATTGATCTTACCATAATTTTCGTGAAGCTCTTTAATGTCTCGAATCAACTTTCCTTTCCACAATCTTGAGATTGACCAAAACTAAAGAGGACTAGTTAGAAACGTGTATCTCACATCCAGGGTGAGATTCTTGAACCTACTGGATGGAGTGCAACTAGTCTGGGCCCTGGGATCTGGGAAAGCTTGTCGAAATAACAGCGGTAGACGGAAGCCAGCACCGCTATAACACTGAAGTATATCTGGAGAGAAGAAAAACGAGTTTTCAAGGTTAGAATTGCATCTGAATAAAACATTCCTCATTTCTGTGGATTTCTTACAATTGTGGACACCATTTTTGGAAGATAATTCGCAAGCTCTTTCTGCGGTCGTCTCTTCAAAGGCCGATCACAGCTTACGGCACCAGTGAAAACATGGAAAGCTTTGGGGACCCAATATATATCCCACTTTTGTAAATGATTAATCAAGTCAAGCACCAGAAGCGTCAAATCCTCAAGTGGATCACATGCAATTAGATAATTGACCTGGACGTTACGCTTAAGTACCTACAGTGGTGCTGCATAATTATTTGACCTTGAGTACTTCGACCACAGACCTACTCTTTTAATACTGCCTGAAAGAAGGCTCTGGAATTCGATTTGGTACAACATCTAAAAGGAGATTTGGAAAGACGACAAAAAAGATAAGAAAAGTTTATCACTTACAATTTGGTCAAGTTAAAAGGTAGATTCCAAGTACTGGAGGTCAAATACTTATGCAACACCACTGTACCTCTAGGCAATATTTGTTTGAAAGAGCATGTATTGTATTTAACAAAATTGACGACATCCGTACCTGGGAATAATTGAAGCAACCATACCTACTCCCACGGTCTGGTATATCCTTAAACCCCGAGAAGCCTTCCCAGGTCTCCCTTCCAAGGTTGGCCAGATACTTCCCATGCCCCAACCCTCCTGAGGCAATAACTTCCGTTTTTCAGAACTTCCTTTCCTTATGAAAATTCAATCCCTGAAACTGCAATCCCTTTGTGGCCTTAACAATTGAGGCGAGGAGATTTGGAATAGAAGACACGGAAATGAGGCCTACAGCCCCAACAATCATCAATCCTAAAACCTCGGCAGTCCACCAAAATCATTTCAGACAGGTGTCTAAAAGGTGTACCTATATCAAAAATATATCCTTCGAGCTATAAATGCAAGATTTTCCAATGCGCCATATCTCCCAACGGCGAACGGGCCTGCTGCGGTTGCGTTCAAAATCCATCTTTGTAAATTATGTCGTTATCCATCCTCAGAAGCACATATTGAGTGCCCAGGTGGCTGCTGAAGCAAAGTTTTCTTATCTACTTACCCAATAGAATGTGCGTGAAAGCTGTGTGAAGTGATCTATATTTTCATGTGATATTAAATTTCAATTGACAGCAGAAGATCCATTGGCAATGTTATTATAGCTTCATGTCTACCAAATCAATAAGTGTAAGCTCCAGGTATTGGCCTTGCTGCAAAAAATCAAAACCATGGAAGGAAGGAGAAGAAAAGAAAGAGTACCGGGTGTCATATTGGTGCCTCAGGCAGCTGTGATGCCTGAACCCTCAGGCTACAGACTTGCGATCCTGACATATAGTCCAAAATTGGCTAGCAATGTGCTTGTTATCTATTTGCAGCATGACTGGGAGCTCATGATCGAGGCCTGTTGACCGAAGTTGGGTCTTTTGTAATATCTTGGCATCCTTGTGTTTCGATGTTTCGATGTTTCGATGCAAGACTTGTTTGAACATTCAATGCAAGTGGGAAATTCCGCAAAATATCAGGATACTAGGCGTTGAGATGAATCAAAGATCATAGAAATCTTCGAAGGCTCTGATTCTTGCTTGTAAGCATTTCCCCGTGCCAAGAGGCAACGGAAATGCATATGGCAGGACTCTTCAATAATTACGGGTTGGCCTCAAAACATAGATTGAAAGTTCGAATAGAAAGGAACGGGTGGATACTTTCGTTGCCAGACAATTAGAACATCTGATAAGCTGAAGACCTGCGTCTGCAATGCACGTACGGAGTACTCCGTACTCCGTAACGACATTGAAGATATTCATTTTCAATGCATATGATTCCGTGCAGATTTCGATCAATCACAAGATTTCCAAGGTTATCAAAAATAATTTCATTAGATGCTCATCCTCCCTTTTTCTTCCTGGAATTAGCATTCGAGGTATATTCAAATGACCGTGTAAGCCATTCATCCCTTCTTGCGTAGGCCCTTATCGTGCAGCTGCACAATGCATAAAGTATTTGCTGCGCGTCCCAGCAGACTCGGAGCCTTTGCATAAAATTGAAGAAGCATAGTATGGACTATGCAGTTAAGCTATTCGACTGTTGCGATACAGGCATCACAAATGAAAAGGAAAGGGAAAGATAAAGGTCCACAGAAATGTATTCCGCAAGGCCACATGCCCGTGAACTAGATATATGCACGCTAGAGTAGCATACTCCTCTCCAATTTAGCCAATTACCTATACCCAAGCGGCCAAATTTTGAAGATATGAATATGCACCGACAATTCATCAAGGTCCCTCCTGCCTGGCTTTGATGCCTGAAGGATCTGGCGGAATCAGGCAGGAATCAGGCAGGGGGGTCCCAGTAGTCTGACCCTTTATCAATTCCATGTTGATCTTGGTGGCTTGTTACGTGTTTTCTATGAACTTAATACTCGAAAGATAGCTCCAAATTGTATCTGGGTACATAGTTCTCGGGTTCTTGTAAAATATAAGAAGAGGTCGGGACCTACCGCTACTCTCGTTTCTCATCAACGCCCCCTTGATTCATCACGAGCTAGGAAGCAACTTATATTGGAAAATGAAGTTCCCATACTCTGATGTCATAGATCCACAGGTGATCGCTGAAACTTGCCCCACCCAACTTGACGTGCGTATAGGCAAGTATGATTCAATTTCAACGAAAGCCAGCGAGGAATTTCTGCAGCAGTGGAAAGCCATAGGTGGAAATTTTGAAGGAGGATGTGCCTCTGCCAAGGGTTCAATCATGACTCTTGGATTACCCGAGTGCAAGCCAGAGAGAATAGAGGTCTTGACGAAGTTGACAGAATTTCTTTTTGTGGTGGATGGTATGTTGCTTCTTTTCACCTTGAATGTCATTTCATGATGGCAGAACTAAGTCATTTTTGCTCTAGACACCTTTTCGAGCAGAAAATTGGAGGAAGTACGCGACCCTCTCCCATTTTTTATCTTATTTGCTTACATTTTTAGTCATTCTCAACACGATCCACGCAGTCGGAAGAAGCATTCCTAGCCAAGAACTCCGATATGGCAACAAGTGACAGTCACCACCTGAAGACAAATGAGAAGCAGATTTACGCTCAAATCTTTGTTGAACTTCTCAAGATTGATCCTATTCGAGGAGGTTTGATTATTCAAGCGCTCGACGAATACCGATCTTGGATCGGGACACGAAAGGCAGAAGAGATTCAATCATGGGAAGAATGGTTCCAATATAGGTGGGAAGATGCCGCTTGCCAGTGAGTTACCAGTCACTTCAAAACTAAACAAATCCCACCACTCATTTCCAAAAGTGTTTATCTAGCCATCATCATCTACGCCTCTGAGCTCAATTTGACTCAGGCTGATTTGAAAGCTGTTGAGCATATCACTTGGCCCGGTATGGTTGTGACAGCTTTGAGCAATGACATCTACAGCTTTGACAGAGAAGCTTCGTTGGAGCTTCAGACGGGAGGCAACATTAACAATGCAGTGTGGCGCATGATGACAGAACTTGACATTACAGCATATGAGGCCAAAGACAAGGTTTTGCATGACAAGATCCGCCCACTCGAAACACAATTTTTGGAGAAGAAGAAAGCCTTTTTGGCAGAAAACGAGACATCGGATCTGACATACTTTGTTGAGCTTGTTGAACTCATGGTGTCAGGGAACTGGTATTGGGGAGTTTCCGCAATCCGATATCTGGATTGGAGAGAAAAAGTACTCCGTTTTGGGGACGTGAATGCAGATGACCTCGAGTTTTATCTCGTTGATGAGAAGAAAGGAAAGTGCTCAGACTACCTCAAATCAGCATCCTTAAGGTCGAAAGCCTCAGAGAAAGAAGAATGTACTGATGCTGGGATCCACGTTAACAAAAAGGCGCCCAAGTCTGAAGAAAGTTGTCCCGAAACGAACAAAGTTGAATCTAATGGCGATGACCATAAGGCTGAGCCCGATGTTTCCAAGATTAATAGAATTAATCCTGGAGCACTATCCAAGGAAGTGAGTCATTTCGGTAGCTAAACCTCCACACGGAGTGGAAACTGATGATCTATAACCAGATACTCCTAGGGCCCATTGAGTATATCCAGGGACTCCCATCAAAGAACGTCAGAGGCATTCTTATCGAAGCACTGGCCTCTTGGTTTACCATATCGGAAGAATCGCTGAGCCGCATCGAAAAGATCGTTTCGTCTTTGCATCACGCATCGCTCTTGCTCGATGATGTTGAGGATCAATCTCCTCTTCGCCGGGGAAAACCATCAGCGTATCGTATCTTTGGAATGCCTCAGACAATCAACTCAGCAAACTACCTTTACGTTACAGCCGTGCAGGAATTGCTACAATTGAATGCTAGTGCATCTCATGATGCTTTTCTCGGTATGTTGTCATCATTGAGACTCACAAGCGGCGGTATTAATGCTGACTATTTGGGCAGACGAGATGCACAATCTCCACATTGGACAAAGCTACGATATCCACTGGGCACGCAGAAGCAGTGTTCCCTCGGTTGCCGAGTATATGCAAATGATCCGACTCAGTGAGTGCAAGAAAAATCCACGAGTGACATGCGTGTAGACACACACATACTAACAAGATTCCTGTTGTTAGAAACTGGAGGATTGTTTTGCATGTTGGGCCGTTTGATATACACAGAAGCGCAAGAGCCACGGTCTGTCCTTATAAACAAAATTGATTCACATCCTTGACATTTTGATTGACCTCTCGCCTTGCAGGAAAATTGGACTCGATGAGTTGACCGGTTTTTTGACCCTCATGGGACAGTATTTCCAAATTCGGGACGACTATATCAACCTCACCTCAACGGCGGTATGTATTACCGGCATATTCCTAAGATATCAAAATGCTAACGAGTCATTAGTACAAGGAGCAAAAGGGATATGCTGAGGATCTTGATGAGGGAAAACTGTCGTTCCCCCTGATCCATCTTCTGTCACATTCTCCCGACCGTCTCGTGGTTGAGAATATTCTCCACGAGCGATCCAAGAACGGGAAGATGTCCTTTGAAGCCAAGGAACTCATACTGGAGAAGATGAACCAGACCAAGAGTCTCGAGTTCACAAAGGAGACTCTTGTCTCTCTAGAGTCCCAGACAAGGGACGCACTTGCCAAACTTGAAGAACAATCCGGCACAAACAATTACATGCTCGAGTATTTGATCCAGCGACTTTGTGTGTGAATTATGTCAGCGACTATTGGCCCTGCTCGGAGTTGACAGATTGTTTCTATCTTGTGAAGCACATTTTCTTGCTCTTGAGTCGCAGAATTTTAGGTTTATTCTCTGGATTTTGGTAGCAACTAGAAATTGAAATTACAGAGTTTGGGTTGTCTTATGAGGAATTGGGCCTCAGTTGGCTTGAGAAGCAAAAGAAAACTCCTTCTTTACAAAGTTTTTGGAGTGGTCTTTTTCGTATTCCAAGATTTTTATTGAGTATATCTTCGAACCTACGACTTCATGTTTCCGCGGTTGATCAGCTCGTTTTCCAGGACCAAGTAACTATGACCATGAAGACTCGTCTTTGACCTCGCAATTTAGGCACCGGCAACTACCTAGTAGGGATCTATGAGTTCGCTAAATCCTCAGCAGTTCACGAGTTGACAATTGTGATATCATTCATGATTATCTCTGCTAACAATAAGATTCGTGTTGTCACTTGGTTTGCACCATTTGCCAGTGTTTCGCTTCATATTCCATTTCCCCCGTTGGTCAACGACGAGACAATTCCCAGTACACGTTTCTTGAAATTTGTCTCAAGTCCCGGGGTGTCGAAGAGCGCGCCAAGTATCTGATAGTATTTTAATCTCAAGCCGGAGTTCCTGAATGTGAGTTGGGCGAAGACTACCATTTGCATAGGCATCATCGGCACGAATTACGCGTTCGAGTACCCGATCAATGCAATTTACGAGGAGTTCTAAGCCTTCCAAACCAGCGTCGACGCTTTGGTGTTGAATACCTTGTTGCGCCATGGTGTGCTGATCAACGCTTGGAGTTTGAATTCGTCTTTGCTGGCGATGAGGTCTCACAAGAGGAACGCTGCCCGGGTGAACGTATTTCTCGCACAGCAAGCCTCGACCAACTCGATGGCAGTTGTTGCACGCTAATCCCTTCCCCGCCGTACCTTGAACAACAGCACATCTCGCCCATGGGCCAGTTCGGTCCTTGCAATAGCCACATTCATTTTCGATCTCCATCTTCTGTCCCACCACAGTAATCAGCCCGCTCAATGCGTTGGATTCATTTCCCTTGAGAAATGCATCGAAACTTGAAGCCGTCATTGCCCGAGAAGCACTTAGGAATGGCTCATTGAGAGCGGGTAACGCTTGGAGATCACTAACAGTCTGCGCGGCAATTGGATCGCTCATTCCGTTGGAAAAGTAGATGGGGCCCATTAATCTCTGCGCCCAAGGGCCCGCAACCTGCAAGTGTTGACCGGCGCCTGGGGCCGGGAGTATCTCGACACCTGCTCTTGTGATTTCCGGAGCTGGGGCGATCCTATCAGAAGCACGGATTAGCTATGGAATGATTTTGATCGGGTAATTGGGGTATCTCACGGACGAAAGGATAACCCGGGGCGCACTGGTTTAGACATTTTCTTGGATAAGTTTCCTCCTCACGAGCTCGTGAATATTTGAGACTAAGCCGAGCGCTGGAGCAGGAGTGCAGAGTTAAAAGGTTTTGCTTTCCACTCTGTGAAGGCGACGGAGATGTACCGAATATTGAGGAGATTTCCCTCTTCAGGGCACAGAGAAGAGATATGCGAAAGGCTGTCTGGATGGAAGCAGACGGCTCAGAGTTGAAACGTTGATGAGCCCTAGTCTGCAAAGGACTTGGCGATGAACTGAGGCCTGAGGGGCTTATTCCTCGTAGGACACAGATAAGATGCGTGAAAGAAAAGACCTCTGGGTCAGAGTGAGAAGATTGAAGGAGAAAGAAAACAAGAGAAGGGGGATTTAAGTTGTGGCAGTTGGCCAGGCTTGGGTACCTTCCTGTTTGGGGTTGACTCTTTCACTCATCCGCAAATGTCCTTGGGATGCATTGATATTATCTCTGAATCTTTCCCATCGGGTCAGACACTTTCGGGTTTCTTCAACTTCTGAGGTGCACAGTTCCGTGCCTACCGAATCCTTCCAGAAGACCTGGTGAGAAGACAACAATTACTGGCAGTGATATGGCGTGGTGATGTTTTGATATATTCAGACTCTATCTGATTTACAGATCCTCAACGCGGTGTCTCGAGTGCGCGAAAGACATGCATTCTATTCCACGACCTCACTCGTAGTGCCTTCCGGTCGTGACCGATCAATACCCAGTACCGCACCTTCATTTTCACTTCGGAGCTTGCGAGCCCGCACGAACAAATTCAGAATGGTGGCTAGTCCAGCAAAGGCAACGTACTAATACAGCGACATTTGGTTAGCAACGATGTCTTCATAAGACAACAATAACCATTGCGATATTGAAACCTACCATGACCCATACCATCCTTAGCGCCTCAAAGTACGTCTTCCGAACCATGATTTGTTGGTCGGTACTCATTCCGGCACTCTTGATCTCCTCCACACTCGAAGCAGCGTTTTCACCGTTGAAAATGCTGGCCAGAGATGGATTCGAGCCCAGCTGATTTGCCAACTCCCCATTTCTCGCATTCATCTCGTTCTGAAAGACCACACCACCAACCACAACCGAGATAGCAGTGGAAAGCGACCGCACAAATCCCATTGTCGCAGTCACGGCGGCCGTATCACGAACACTTGTCGCAGCCTGAGCCGCCAGGATAGGGGCTTCGATATTCATGCCCACGCCGACCCCGATCAAAATCTGGAAGATGACTAGTTTCGTTATATTGGCTTCAAATCTGAGGCTGATTAGCAGTCCCGAGCCAAAGACCAAAAAGCCTTGCGCAATGTACATGACGGGCAGATATTTGCCAGTTCGCTGCATGAATATTCCCGCTGCAGCTGCGGCCAATGCACATGAGACAATTAGTGGAAGGAGGTACAATCCGGACGTCAAGGCTGATGCGGCGAGGACAGACTGCGCGTATAGGGGTAGGTAATATGCCTGCCCTATGAAGACGTATGAGTTACACGCGAAGACAACGTAGGGCGCTATCTTTGTTGGCGAGGTGAAAAGCCATGGGGGAATGATAGGATTCCTGGCAATTTTCCACTCATTGACCACGAAAAGCGCCATCACTGCTGTTCCAAAGATTAAGAGACAGATAACTGTTGCTGAAGACCATGAATAGGCGACATCACCAAACTCTAGGGCCAGGAGGACCATCAGAGCGCCACCTACAATCAACACGCTTCCCGTCCAGTCGATCACCTTGAGACCAGCGGCGATCGGGGTCCGGGGGCTTTCGACTCTCAAGAAGAATAGCAAGACAACAAACGAGAAAGCGCCGACCGGTACTATAGACTGAGTTAGCTTAGAACTATTACGTGAAGCGATTTCCCTCACAATTGATCCAAAAACACCATCGCCAGCTATGAAACGGTCAGCTTTGCGTTATCCGATACCGAGCACCACCTGCCTCAGCCTCTCTGTAAAGACACCACCCAACACCGGTCCAATGGCACTTCCGACCGCCCAAGCCAGCGATGTGACGGCCAGATATAACCCTCGATCCCGCAGCGAGAACATATCACTAACAATGATATTGACCATAATTCCCATACCCGAGCCACCCAAACCCTGAATTGCACGACCCACAATCAGGGCGTTCATTTTTGGCGCAAGTGCGCAGACAAGACTTCCGACCAAAAAAATGGCTACCGCGATCAGCATGATCGGCTTTCGGCCCCAAATGTCGGAGACTGACCCCCACACTGGAGTGACCGCCGCATACGCTAGCGTATAGGCGCCCCCCACCCAAGTGTACCCGGCAGCGGACTTTAGGGAGCCAACTATGGCCGGAATGGCGGGAGTCACGATCGTTAAATCGAGCGCAGATAGAAGCACGGAAAGACAGAGTGACATCATTGTCAAGGCGATATTCGCGTTGGTTGGGCGAGCAGGCTCTGTTTGGAGCTCTGTATGCTCGGGGGAGGGGGCGCGCGCGGGAGCGGCATCGGAGTTGTCAACGACATTTTGAATACTTGTGCGGGCCAATGGGGCATTATTGGCACGTTTGCTGCTCGAAGAAATACTAACAAGTCTCAGAGCATTGGACATAATGCAAGAGTGACAAATCGTTGTAATGGAACAAAGATAAATGTGGATGGGGGCCCTTAAGTAACAAACAGCCCCCGGTCATTGTTCACCTGACCTGACCTAGCTTTGTCTCACGTATACATAATCAAAATTTCAATTTTCACTTCAATTTTCTTCGCTGGGCGCTTTTGACTGGGGCTAACACCCCAATGCTGTCACAGTTTGCTTGCCTCATAGGAATGGCTCACGTAGAGCTGGCACGAGTTGAAGATCCCGCATGGTACTCGAGGTAACTCGACTACGCCTTCAGACGGGAGAAAATCTGGCACTCATTAAACTCTCCGCCCAAGGGGCCGCATGAATCTTGTTTTAATCAATCTTAGGGCCGCGATTTGGGGGGTTGTTCCCAATACTTTTTCAGGTCACTCACTGCACATGCCGCGAATGTGAAGAGATTCTTCAAACCGGTGTGTCTTTTTGTTTTAAAATAGCCTCGAGGTGAATCAGTCTATGCTCATTTCTCTTCATCTGGGATCGGAGTAGGTTCATGCTGATCTCGGAATCATGGCAGGCATATTAATCCTCGCAATTCCCCAACAGACTTTCTCTTCTTCTTCCACACTCGAAGGTAAAGCAGGTATCATGATCGGCATCAAGATCTTTTAGACCCCGGAATCGTGCCTTCCCAATTGCTGAAAGCTTCACAACGGAAGAGGAGGATGCTCCTGCCGTTGACACCCGTGGCAAATACCCAAACACACCGGGTATTCTTTCAAATGTTCTTGGGCAGTCCTCATTCTCGCTGTAACAGTGTGCCAGTAATACCTTTGACCTCACATTTGTCAGAATCTCATGCTTCTTTTGCCTCTGGCTTGCCGAAACCCTCTCGGGTACACTTGGTGGCGAGTTCCACTCGACCCCTTTTGACCTACACGGAGAACACACGAACCCTCACGAGTCCGTCTTTGAACCGACTGTCGCGATCGATTGCCTAAATCGAAAAATGCCACTGTGGTCCACCCACAACTTGAAAACCAAGAAACAATACCTTTTCACAAAAGAAACAGACGAGCAGACACCTGCTCGGCTTTGGGTCGATAGCAACAAGTTCAAGTTGTGAACGCAACTCTTGAAAGGGCACAGTGCACAGTTCTATACCGCATCAACCCAAGCCCCTGGAACACGTGCGGATCTTCTACAATTGGAATGAAAGTTCATCAAGCGTTAGGTGGAATTAATCCCACCCCCTCAAATGCGACTTCAGTTATTTTGGCTCTGCTCGGATACATGGCAACCATATTGCAACGGCATCCAATATCGCCACCTGGAGCTCCTCTGCCACCATCACTAGTGCTATAAGTGGGAATGTCCGAGTCATATACCAAGCTCATGCAAGATGCACAGCGGTGGCATTCAAACACCCCCATTCAGCAAGCTGTTGTGGGAGTCATCGCGACCACCCAAGCACCGAGTTTCAAGGTTGATATCGAAATCAAGACCGGCTTCGCAGTCCAGAATCGATATAACCCGACAAAACCCCTGGTCATGGTCATGGCTGCATTGTTCCCAACACCTACAGTGGTGCTTCATAAGTATTTGACCTCAACTACTTTCGAGTCCACATTTTAGCCTGACCAACTTGTGTATTCTTTAATTTACTCTATCCTTTTTGCTTTGCTACCCTGCCCAATTGGTTTCGATTTCTTTGATTGCATGTGGCCCATTATTATCGTTATCTGCTTTCGCCCTTTGAATAGCTCCTCTGATTCAATTCATCATTATGTCCATCCTTTTTGTTGTCTTTTTTGTTCTCTTTCCAAATATTTTCCAAATATTCTTGTAGACTTTATACCGGATCGAATCCCAGAGCTTTCTGTCAAGCAGTATTAAAAGAGTAGGTCTTTAGCCGAAGTATTCAAGTTGGAATACTTACAGAACACCACTGTTTAGTTCTCGTCGTCATTTTCCTGGTTTGAAGCGCTTTCATCCATGGATAGCACATCATATCATGTGACATGATGTTGCCAGACTACTTTGCTCTTTCCTTCCCTCTCCTCTTCCTCTTTTCAACAATCCCAATAATGCTCCTCCCAATACCTTCTACCTCAGAGAAGTCTCTCGGTACACTACTTTAGTCCTGAACATTTGATACAATGTCTCGCCCAGGCAACTTCGACCACATGGTAGGCACTGATTTCCACCTTGCTCACTCTTTTTTATCGCCCCCGGGGGCTCTTCGCCTTGACGATATCATGTCTGAGGTATTTCAGACGTTCTCCCGGGATAGGCGGGAAAGCGAACGTGGTCCTCCTTTTGCCGTCCTAAAGTTTGCCTGTCACAACACCGCAGACCCTACTCAACAAGGGTTCCTTCGAGTTTACATTCAGATACCATACGATAATACTATCCGCGGTAGCCGGGAAGCCCGAGCTCTCCAAGCTGAGCCCAGCCCTACTCATAACGAGTACGAGGCCTTAGTTGCACTCGAAACAAACACATCAATGGCAGTCCCAAACCTTTTAGGTTACGGACAAGGCAAACAAGGACCCGAAGCGTATGTTCCTCGTGGCTATGTGCTCTACGTTGCATGGGAGCGTATTTCTGGATCGCCCATCGATCCCCAAATCTTCTGGCGAGAAGATAATCAACAATATCGTGATGAAGTTCGCGCTGCCTTCGCTGTGGCCTACAGGCGAGTCAGTTCTCTTTCTCTTCATGGTCAGTCGGTATGGATCCAAGTCATTAACATATACAAGGGAATTGAATAGATTTCGGTGGAAACCAGCCATATATGGTATGAGGAACCTAATCTACGATGAAGCCAGTAAGAGGATGTAAGTGAAGTGACCTTCGATTTTGACAATACTGATCATTGGCTTGAGATGTTAGATACATTGCTGGCTTCAGCTCTGCTAAAAAGGATGAGGACAAACCACTTTCTCCGATCAGATACGCGTTATGGGGGCTGATGAAGCACCCTGACAAGGATACCTGGCATCTCGATCAGTCGGAATGGACGTGGTGAAGATAAATCGGGAAATCTGAAGCTGCCGCTAGCACGGGCTAGAAGCCATGTCTTTCCGTTTCAAACAAGATCCATAGAAAAGCCAATGAATTTTGAATGGTAAAAGCAGGACTTTCGGAGGTCTTCGACTAGATGTTTCAGTCCAGCTAGCCATGCTAGGCTTATCAGCGGGCCAACTAGCATTGCTCCATCTAGTTCCATATGTTAGCATCACTGCATTCTCGGCGAGGCTGTAGTGGAATCCTTGACTTACCGCATGATCCATTCTCCATATATTCCGTGATATCTGAGGGACTTGCTATTTCCGAGTTAGCCTTGTCAGATGTTCGGTATCTGAAAAGCTTGAAGCCCATGCTTTTTGAATTTGCTGGATTTCGTGGCCATCCACGAGAGAGAGAGAAAACCCTTGTGACCATCGTCAATCGTAGTTGAGGTCCGGTGGTGGGTCGCACTCCTTTCCATTCCCCTGATTGCAATTGGCACAGGCGCCAATGGATACTGCCGAGGAATCCCGGGGGACACCGCGCGGAGGGCCTTTTTCTCTTGCAGGAGGGAGGGTGGGGTGCATGGGTTGCATGGGTCGGATGGGCATCGTCATCGGCTGCTGTCGGTTGTGGGGTGTTTACTTTTTGCGGTGTATCGGGACTGGTCATCTTCGTCTTATTTTTCATTGTGCTTCTTGTTGTCCTGCGTTTTGGCAAACAGCTTTTGCGTGTCTTGGGTGCTGCTGGAATGGCTCCACTCATAAACAGAGCGGGTCAGGATGTTGGAATTTACATGTGCGACAAAATTGTTAGCTCCATTATTACGGGGTAACATGATCCAGAGTTCAGTAGGTCTGGTGACATGATGCAGAAAGTGAGTGTCCTTTTGATAGTTGGAAAGCATCTCATTGTTCTTCAACATCCATATTTTGCCAAGTCGATTGTACCGGTCGAGCTTCGATATTGAAGGTCTCGGTACCAACGATGCATTATATCCTGGTACATTTCTTTGAAAGGCGTATGCCTGGCTCACGGCGAAGGGGTTGGTTGGGCATTGCGTGATTCGGGTTATGTAGTCCATCTCAAACTCGTCGCCCACGAGTACACGGGGTTGTCAGACAGCATTTCGAGGGCGGTACCCAAGATGCTTTGATTTCTCCGACAGCCGGTTGAGAAAATGTGTTGGATAATAGCCCAGTGGCCCTGGGCTATAGTGTTGATTATGGAAAAAAAAAGGAAGAGGTGTGACGGAGAGTGGTATGCAATTGTCTCCTGAGTGTTCAAGAGTTGAGAGTTCCGAGTTAGTCTCAAACAGCAGCAGCGGGCCGCATTTTGCTTCTTTCTTCCTTCCAATTCTCTGTTCTTTCTAATTTTCATCTCGCATTCTGCGTCGGCTCTATGCCAAGGGAAGTCACCTCTCTGGATCCTCGCTTTCCCTTGATACCCAGGTCAAACTCAACGCATACTTATATTGCAGTAAGAGAAGCTTGGCCTCGTTAAGCTCTAAAATGATGCTGATATGAGTAATGCTCAAATAGCTCTTGAAAGAACACAATGTCATTTGCTTAGGTAGACATTATAGTTGAGATCTCATTTGGCTGTTCAGTTAAATTTTAGTCATTTATTCCGCCAACCTTGGAACATTTAAACCTAGGAAGACCCTGGGGATTGATGCTGTGACGCCGTTGTGACAGGCTCTATGTCTCTGTCGCCCCTCACCGCCGATGCATGTGCTCTTTCCTCTCATTCCCACAAACCACAGTAGCTTTTATGAACATCATCACCAAACTGCCCAAGACTGCCTTTTTTCATCGTACTCCATCAAAGTTTCATCGTCTCGCTCTCGTGGCGAAGGAGAAAAGTTCACCCTGTTGACGCGGTTTGCAGAGGATCGATCACAAGCGTGCAGGTGCATCGAGAAGGAGAAACCTTCCAAGGTTGGAACTCCCCGAAACTGGAAAAGTTCCGATTGGCGGCTTATTTGCTACCAAAGCGCGGCGAGATGACCATCTTTAAAATCAAGGTATTCGATGGAACTAGCCGGAGCCAAGACTTCGCGGAGGACTTCATTGATGACCTGGAGTACTCGGTGCGGAAAGAGTATGCCCGCGAGTTATCGATGTTTCCTCGTCTTCGAAGCAAGAAGATTCACAATGATCTTACCATGGAGGAAGAAGAGATCGTTGAGTCGATGAAGGATGATCTGCGAATCGCCTTTCGTCAAAATATCGCCGGGCAAGCAGACAGTTGGTTCAACGAACTGAGCCCGGACCAGAAGAAAGACTGGGGATCTCTGAAACAAAGCTTCCTGGAGCGGTTTCACGTTGAACCCGAGAGCAAGTACGCAGCCAAGTTCAGAATGGAACAGGAATACAACCAGCTGGCGCAGGGTCCACATGAACCCATTGGCGAGTATCTTAGTCGGGCCGATGATTTTTACCATCGCCACGGGGAGAAGAAGCCCAATTTGGGCTTCAAGACAATGTATGGTCTGCAGGACGGGTCCCAAAGGGACCTGGTGTATGTTCTGGCCAAGCACAGTGAGAAGGAAACGTTTGCCGAATTTCGGCAGATCATTGTTGATGTCTATTCGGGCGCCCGCCAGCAAGCTCTGGATGAGGACCCTGAGTCAGTCACACACTGGTGACAAAAAAAAACATGA
>QAGG01000040.1:0-216247 GCA_003138045.1 Penicillium sp. MA 6036 | reverse complement strand
AAGAGGTTAGAAGAAAACGGAATCGTCAACTCAAAGACCATCAGTATCGCGTTTGCGGAATGGCAGAAGAAGCGGAAAACTCGAGTTGAGGCAACAACCAGAGAAGCAGCAGCAGTGTGTCGGATGCAAGCATTGAACAGCATCAAGGCGTACATACTCGCGTTTTATGTGATGCCTAATGCCACAGAGTTGCTGCTCAACCTGGTGACTGGGTCTCTCATAGGCTCGGAGATCCTTGAATATCTTCCAGTGCCCACTCGATCATTCGAGGGCTCGTGTCCCTTCAATCCGAGACAGGGAGTTGGCCACCAAGAAAGCACACTTAAACGAGCCGCAAAAGCAATTCCCTTGTTGCTTATCTCCCTTTGGATGAGGAGTCAGCAAGCTACGGGGCCTGTGCTTCAACCATCCTCATTCCCTTCAATACTCCAACTGACCGAGGGGGTACTGATATTTGCAATTTGGCATATCGAGGCCAACCGACGAGGCAATGCGTTCAACTTGGCCAAGTTCCCCCTCATATGGGCTGTTATGTGCATTGTATTTGGCACAGGCATTGTCGCTCCTTGCTATTTCTTCTCTCATTATGTCTGCTCCACTGTCGAGAAATTCGCCGCCTTGGACATGAGACTTACGGAGATTGCCTATACCCGGACTATCTTGCCCTTGAGCATGGGTCTGATCGGCGTGGCAGTGGTGGCTGAAAATCCCACCTATATTCCAAGTTTGACCTTCGGGGAAAACCAGTGGATTTGGGGTGGAATTGCCGCTCTGATCATGTCAGTTGTACCCTCGTTGCTGATGAGAATCGGAGTCACAAAGAGCACAATGCATGCGGACTCGATGAGCAACCAGTTACGGGACATTCCGTATATCAGGAAGTGCGTGTATACGTTGACCCTCATATGTGGAGCGGCTTGGGTGGCCTGTCTTCCGAGCACGCTTCTCGCTGGGCAATCATTGTTTGCTGGAGTGGTTGATGGCAACTACGGCTTGGCCCTGAGCAACGTGAATCTGGGGAATATTGGACTCCTTTTGTCTGCTGCATGTTGGATGATGCTGTCGATCGGCGATTTGAAGCGAGCTGGCATGGTGGAGTCAAGTTGGGCCAAGCTCGTAAGCATCGGGTTGGCAGTCGGCGCCGTGGGAGGACCTGTGGTAGCCATTGGGCTTGGGTTCATGTGGCGAGAGGAGACTTTAGCGACGAAACGAGAGAAGCACGCCATGACCAGGGAGAAGTATGCAGGGAAGTCGATGGTTGAGGTGGAACTTGGTCGGGAACCTCTAACCGAGAAAAGGGCGAATGGGTCTTTCAATTGAAAGCCACGCCTTGTGGACTCTGACCGGCATGATGCCCAGGTGTAGGCAGCAAACGTCTCTAACTTTTGAGATATGCGTCAAGCAGTTGCGTTGAATTAGGAACGCTGTATTAGTCGAAATAGAGTTGTTTGAAATCATTTGTGGATTGTGTTGTGCATTCCAAGGTTGTGTGTAATTAACTTGGCTATCTTTCTTAGACTCCTTTTCAGTGTCTTTTTGTCGTATTCCGGATATTGTATCGTTTAGAGTGGCTTGGATGATTAGACATCGAACGAGTTGGTCTGAGGTCGAAGTAATCAAGGTCGAACACTCCTGGAACGCCACTGTAAACAGAGACAGTGCAAACAGTGCAAACAGTTTTTTCATCTTAGATGGTGCAAACACTGCAAACACCGACACGTCAAGACGCGCCTTCACAATAGCAATTCCGTAATGCGCCAGAATTAAAATCAATCAACATTTATATTTATGTTTTCTATATATTCAAAGGTGTTCAAACACTATGGACAATCGGACAGAACTTGGAGTTTGAATCAGCTTTGCGGCTGAAACTTTCCTATGCGTTGGCGAGTCCCTTCGCGACCATAAACTCGCTCTTGCCGGCCACAAGGGTCGCAAATTCAGTAAGCGATGCACTCTGAAGGACTTCAAACACAGAGACCTTTGCTTTGAGAGTTCCACTGATCCAGTTGCGCAGCTCAACGGCTACAAGAGAGTCAACACCGTACCTGGCCAGCGGCAACTCAGGGTCAATGTCCGTGAGTGGAATGCTGAAGATGTCGGACAATTTGCCGGATAAAGCATCGATCAAAAGAATGCTAGCTTCAATAATTGACGAGGCACCCTTGAGACCTGCAACCAAGGCAGCAGTGGATCCTGAGCCCGAGTTGCTCGCCGCAGCTGCACTGCTGAGACCGCGCTGAGTCGTGATACGGAGAGTACCGAAGCGACGGTCTCGTCCCATAGCTGAATCCTTTGCGAATGCATGGAAGTTGGGGCCGACCGCAATCTGGCACTCCTCGAGAGTCTTCCGCAGAGGGTCACGAATAGCGACGTCAATGATCCCCAGGACTGCGGAAAGGTCTACCGAGCCAAATCCAACGTTCTCAACGCGAGATCGCAGATTCTCGTTGCCGCTAGCTTCCTGATCAGCAACGTAACCAACTGAGCGGACGGCGCCGAGGTCGATTGTCACCGCCGGCAGGCCGTTCGCTGTACGGTGGCGAGCGAGGGCGTCTTGGTAGGTGTTTCCAGCGGCGTAGTTGGCCTGCGACATGTGACCTGCGACACCAGCGACAGATGACAGCATGATGTAAAATTCCATGGCAGGGAGATGCTTGTGCAGGTTACGACTTCCGTCGATCTTCGGGCGGACACCGTTACTCCATTGCTCGAAAGTCATGCGCTCCATGATACTGTCGTTCAGTACCATAGCACCGGTGATCGCACCGCGGATGGTGGGAAGGCCGGCATCCGCGCATTCTTGCAGCAGACCAAGCAATCTTTGCTCGTCCGAGACGTCGCAATCACGGATCAGGAGGCGGCATCCCGCACCTTCAGCTTCCTCAAGGAGCTTGGGAGCTTCGTCATGTTTCGTCGCGTTTCTCGACACAAGGACGACATTCTTAGCGCCATTCTCGATGAACCAAGAGGCGATAGCACGACCAATACCACCCAGTCCACCTGAGATCAGATATGTCGCATCATCTCTGGCAAGAGCGAGAGGTGGAGGGCGCGTAACAACCTGGAATATTTGTTAGCCAATGGCAGGAACTACGTTCTTGGAAAAACTTACCTTGACCAGATCACCCTCGAGGGGAACAAGAACAAGCTTGCCTTTGTGCTGTCCTCCCTGCATCTGGCGCATGGCAGTGGCCATTTCAGAGATCGAGTAAGGAGTGATAGGGTACACTGGGGCTGCACTCCGATCGTGGACAAGACGAACGCATTCAACGAGCGCTTCATGGGTCAGGCGACCAGAGTACTCTGTGAGCTGCAATAGATCGAAACTGGTGTACACAGCACAGCGGCTGAAAGGCGAAGTCTCCAGACGGCGGTTTGCCTCAATGTCCATTTTGGTGATGTCGACGAAGCGACCGAAGCGGGCCACACAATCCCATGTTGCTTTCAACAAAGGTCCTGAGAGCGAATTGAGAACCACATCCACACCCTTGCCGGCAGTGCTAGCCATGATGGCTGGGGCAAAGCTCGCGTCACGGCTGGAGAAGATATGGTCTTCGGGGATGCCATATTGTTCAACCAGAAGATCCCGCTTCGCCTTAGTGCTGCAAGTAGCGAACACCTCAGCACCAACAGACTGGGCTAAGATCACGGCTGCTTGACCAGTACCGCCTGCTGCGGCATGAACCAGGACACTCTCACCCTTCTGGAGTCTGGCAGTTTGGATCAAACTACCATAAGCGGTCACGTAGGCTGCCGGGAAGGAGGCGGCTTCTTCCCATGAAATCGCCATCCTTGCAGGAAGTTTGGCCACAGAGGTCCACCATGTTCTACCTCTGCTGGCCATGCGGCCTCGAACCAGTGCGCAAACACGATCACCGACTTTGAGTCCACTTTGCTCGGTGTTGGGACCGAGCGCCGTGACAATACCAGAGCATTCATGTCCTTTCAGGGGCTCATCGAGTTGGCCAAGTTGAACCATGACCTCTCGGAAATTGAGACCGTAAGCCTTAGCCTCTACCTCAACCATGCCGCTGGGCACCTCAGTGGTGGCAACTTCCAAATTGTCGGTAAAGTAGGGATCAAGGCCTAATGTACCGGACGCGGGCACCTCCCAGATCAAAGGTCGGCCTTCTTGCTTGAAAGGCTGAAGCTCAGGGGTTGGATCAATCTTCAGGTTCCTGGCCAGAGCATCCTGGGCCTTATCGGGGAACGATCTGGAGACACGCAGCAAAGAGTCCTTGACGGCATATTCCCACTCGATATCTGAGGGGTCAAGTGACTCGTCAAAGCTCGCCTGCAAAACATGGAGAATGTGGTTGAACTTGTTCTCGGTCCAAGGCTTGCTATCCTTTTCAAAGTCAAGTCTGATCCATCGCTTTCCAGCATCTTCTTGGCGCATGGATCTGATCAGACCGTCTGTGGCTCCGAAGGAAGGCTCTGTGGCATCAACCAGCCCTCCGCAACTGAGCCACAGAAGGCCCCCGCTGCTGAGAAGCAGTTTTCGCTGCTTTTCGAATGTGTCGGCGTCCAAGCCGTCGACGAAAGGAGCTTCCATCTCGGCCGTGAAGATGCAGACGGTGTCTTTCCAGGAGTCCTCATCATCCAGAGACAAGATAGAGGGAGCGATGCCAACTTGTGACTGAATTTGATCGGCAAGTTTGGAAAGCCACTGTTGCTTGTCCGCAGGCACGGTTGCGAGACTCTGACCCGAGGGGAGGACGATACTGAATTGTCCCGAGACTGCGTCGTGGCTCGTGAAGAAATAACACGTGCAGATTGGAACTCGGGATCCTCGTAATCGGGCACCTCCAGGTCCACGCCAGTGAATCCGGTCTGCTGCAAGACTCGGTTCCACATGTCAAGCGGCGCGTTGGGGCTGTTCTGGCGCTCAGGCTCTACACCGAGCCACCAACCAGGCAGAGTACCGAAGATCAACTGCGAAGGGAGACTGTCGGCAGTAGCCTCGATCAACAACAGAGTACCACCTGGCTTGAGGAGCTTTCGAACATGACTCATAGTCTTTGCGAGATCCTTGGTGGCGTGCAGACAGAAGGAAGAGACGATCAAATCATACGAGGCACCGGTAAAGCCTTGGTCGAATGGATCGCTCTCAATGTCCAGCTTTTTGTAGTCCATGAGGGAAGAGTACCCGGCAAACTTGGCCTTCGCACCTTCCAGGAAAGCAGGCGAAACGTCTGTGAAGGTATAATGACCAAGAATCGAGGAAGTATTATCACCTCTGGAACTGAATCCTTCCAAGACAGTTGTGGTGGCACCACCAGTACCGGCTCCAATTTCGAGAACATGAGCACCAGGACGCTTGGTGGCGTACAGCTCTGCAATCGACGACAACTGCTTGTAAGAACGCGTCTTGAGGGCCTGATGATCGCCATAGAACTGGTTGAGGAGATTTCCTTCCATCATCAGCTCGAGGGGGTTAACATCACCACGCAGAATGCCAGCAAGATTGCGTCCGACACGGGCAACCAGACGGCCAGCAACATCTCCGGAGCCAAGCTCATCGCCATGCATGGTCTTGAGACCCTTGCTGGTCTTGTGCCATGTTGCGCTGCCGGGACCAATGTTGCCCAGCTTGCCCTTTTCAATGATGGTTTGCATCCACGCAACCATGCGTTTGTGGTGAGGTTCCCAGGTGTCCTGGTTCTGGTCTTTGAGCTCCGTCAACGCATCCAAGATCCAGAAGTATGAGCCCTTGTTCAGGTTTCGCTCGAATTTGACCTCCTGCTCCGAAATTGGAATTGCGAGGGACTTCTTCATATCTTCTGGGAAGTTGTGGAGAACATCCAGTTCCCAGCAGCTCTTGGAGCACATACAGGCCTCGTCGTCCGCATCATCGCCGCTCTTGGGAACAGCCTGGCCGAAGAAGTCTTGCATTTGAAGGAACCCAGCAGAGGGATCAGCATCAGCAGCGAGAACGGACAGGCTTGAAGTGACACCCTTCTTGTCTGCTTTCACCATCTCGGAGAAAGCGCGAAGCTTGTCGCCGCCCTGTCTCTTGAAGTCACGTGGGACAGACAGGGTGCGAATAAACCGGGGCAGCACCATGGTGTCCTTGTCCATGTCCTTGGGCAAGCTGCCGAATGACGCTTGAAGGATTGAGTCAAGCGTGGTAGGGTGCAGAACGTATTCATGCTCTTCACACGCGACATTGGCGATAGTGAAATCAGTGATGGCACGCTTTCCCGCCGCGCGACTCTTGACGAGGTTCTGGAACTCGGGGCCATGGTAGATTCCTCTCTCGCGGAGACCAGAAAAGAGTGTTTCGATGTCGACCTCGCTCTCGGGAACAGTGTCACTTTGCTGGAGGTAACCTTCCTCTTTGGGTGCCTCAAGACCACGAGTAAGTTCCGATGTCCTGGACTTGTCACCAGTCTCGGCTGAAACATAGCCTTTGCAGTGCTGGATCCAGGGCCCACCGGAGGTCAATGAGCTGAGTTCGAATTGCCACCAGCCCTCGTGGTCAAACTCCTTCTCGCTGCAGGGGTGCAGCGTCAGTTGAATTTCAAGACCGAAGACCGTGTCGGGAATAATCATGGCGTTGATGATGTCGATGTCTCGCAAGCGGTAACCATGGATGGTTTCCTCAGAGGGGTCAGTGAGCAGACGCACAGCTTCAATCGCATTGGCAATATAACCCGCTCCAGGGAAAACCACAGATCCATCAATCTGGTGATCCTTGAGCCATGGGATCTCACCCAGGCGCAGGAAGTTTCGCCATGTTGGTGTGAGACCATTGCTTCCGTTGAGGGGAGTGCCCAGAAGCTCATGGGGCGCAAACTTCTTGAAACGCTGTTCGCGACTGATACGTGGCTCCACCCAGTACTTCTTGCTGTGGTTCCAGGGATAAGATGGGAGACCGGTCACAAACTCGGGAGTCTGCTGCTCTCCTGTGAAAGAATTCACCTGCTTGAGGTTGACCGGGTAGCCTCGACCAATCAACTCACATGCCAGGTCCTGCATGGTTTCAACGGCATCTGTAGGTCGCTTGAGGCACGAAGCATAAGGCATCTCCGTTCCCTGGGCCTTCAGAATCTGCCTGATTGGTCCTGCGAGGGTGCCGTGCGCACCGATTTCGAGAACCATGTCAATGTCGCCAGCCATGGTTTCGAAGGCCTGACTGAAGAGGACAGGACTGGTCATGTTGCGGGCCCAGTGCTCAGGGGTCAGACCAGCCGGTGATCCGACCTTCTCGCCGGTGACCGGTGAAACGAAAATAGCCTCATCTCCCCATTGCTTCTTCCGTGGAGTCGGGAGAATGGATCGCAATGCGTCAATGTACTCTTTCTCGATGTATTCCATGTGGTGAGAGTGGTATGCCATGGGAACCTTGAGCTTTCGGGCGAATACACCATCTTCTTCGAGAAGTGCAGCCACTTCGTCGAGCGCATTCACGTCACCTGACAGCGTCACACTGCTAGGGCTGTTAACACAGGCGACTACAACGCGTCCCTCGGATGGGGTCGCCTTTGCGATGTACTGCTCGGCAGTCTCGGGGCCGACAGCCGTGGCAAGCATACCACCTCTGAGGGAGTGGAGCTTCAAATGCTTGAGCGCTAGCTCGCCACGGAAGTAGGCAACACCCAGCGCCTCTTTGAAAGAGAGCGCTTTTGTGGCATAAGCTGCGGCAATTTCACCGCTCGAGTGACTAGTCACGGCTGAGGGGAAGACACCCCATGACGCCAGGAGATCAACGAGGCAGAGCTGCACTGCAACACTGATAGGCTGGCTCAGCTGAATCTCGCCAACTCGAGATGCTGCGGCATCTCGCATGAGTTCCTCTAAAAGCCAATGGTTAGTTCACGGGTCTTTTCGAGCGACCTTACAGGGGCTCATTTGTGTGTGACGGGTTATCTGCGTACCTCTCAACGACCAATCCGCCCCGTATTCCTTCAGGATCTCATCCGCCTGACGAATACCTTGTCCAAATGCTGCATAGCTGTCGATGAGCTCGCGGCCCATCGCGTGCCATTGAGCACCTTGTCCGTTGAAGACGAAACCAAGTCTGGGAAGCTTAGCACCGCTCATTGGCTTCTGTGTTGGGTTGGCAAGACGTTCGGCAAGTTCCTCGGTTGTCTTTGCCCGTACTGCAGACACCCAGTTGTGCTTTGATCGTCGCTCGGTCAGGGTGTAAGCCAAATCTCTTGGGTTGGGGCTCGTCTGTTTGATGTGTGCTGCGAATTGCCGCATCATGGTGTCACATGCGACAGAGTCTTTGGCACTCAGCAGGTAGACGAACGACTTGTCATCCTCGGCTTCACTTGTGGGGCCATCAGGAATGACAACGCTGTCATCGGGTGTTACAGCATCCCCATTGGCGATCAATTTGCTGTCCCAAATCTCCTGGTCAGTTGGAGATGGGTCCAGAATAACGTGGCCATTGGTACCACCATATCCAAAGTTGTTCACTGAAGCACGCAACAACTTATTCCTTGGCCAGGGTGAAGCACTGATAGGCACCTGCAAGTGGCCTCCTTTGAGATCAATCGCTGGGTTGGTGACGGCATAGTTGAGATTGGGTGGAATCGTCTGGTTCTTGAGAGCATACACTGTCTTCATGACAGCTGCGAGACCACTAACGGGCTCGGTGTGACCAAGGTTTGTCTTCACGGATCCAACATTGATCGGGTCATCTTCGGTGCGACTCTGACCGAAGGTCCTCGAAATAGCCTCGGCCTCAATCGGATCTCCAGCTGCTGTTCCAGTCATATGCGCCTCCACATACCCGGTGTCAGACATATTGAAGCCAGCGCGTTTATAGCACTCGCGGATCAGTTTCACTTGAGCGTCTGCTGAGGGAGAAGTGATTGTGGTGGTCTTTCCATCTTGGTTTAATCCAGAGTCTCTGATGACTGCGTGGACCTGTTTGCCAGCCTTCAAGGCGGCATCGAGGGGTTGAAGAATCATGGTTGCAACACCCTCTCCACGACCATAGCCGTGAGCACGCTCATCCCAGGCAAAGCACTTGCCCTCGGCGCCAATAGCACCGATTGAACTGGCGGAGATGAAGGCATCCTGAGTGAGCAGTGTGCTAGCTGCTCCGACGATGGAGATATCGCTCTCTCCAGAGCGAATACTTTGACAGCCTTGGTGAATGGCCACAATTCCCGCGGAGCAGCCGGTGTCGATAGACATGCTGGGTCCTTGAAGATCGTAGAAGTGCGAAAGACGGTTCGCAATCATGGCGGTACCTGTGCCGGCAAGGAAAGCGTGAGGAAGAACCTCGGCATCCTTGGTTTGCATTTCATGGTAATCTTTGTTAAAAGTGCCTGCATAGACGGAGGTGTTTGTGCCTGCCAGCTCCTCGATGGGAATTCCGGCTGATCCATGTTAGTATATTGGCTATGCAGCGGTAAGTTGCAGTGATCATGCACGTACCATCTTCTGTTGCTTCGTAGACACTCTCCATCATCAGCCTCGCCTGTGGGTCGAGACCCTGTTTATTGACATAGGTTAGATCATTCTCTTATCCGGGCTCTGCATGGGCTTGACTCACACTGGCAACATCAGAAGCCAGGCTGAAAAAGGCTGCATCAAAGAGGGAGATGTCTTTCTTCATGAAGTACCCGCCTTCGACATGACTCCTCCCCACTCTGTCGTGGCTCTTGTGGTACAGTGAATTCACATCAAAGCGATCCTCTGGAACCGGCGTCCATCCATCCCTGCCATTTACACAGAGTTCCCATAGTTGTGATGGTTTTCGACATCTCCGGGGAAGCGACAAGCCATGCCCACGATGGCAATTGGGATTGATTGTGCCGCTCCAGATCCCGGTCGAGGTGCATTAGCACCGCTTCCCTCCACTGAGGGAGTTTCAAGGTCGGCGATTGCTGTAGGGGACATTGTAAAAAAGTCTATATTGATGTTGAGCTTTGTTGTCAAGCTCTAATTATCACCAGGGTATTCTGCGGCACCACTACATCTTATATAAACTCGATCTATCTCAGTCCGGCGATGCCAATGTGGTAGGTATTTGGCCCCATCGTGGGGGCCAGTCAGCCGTATAGTGCCCAGGTGCCTAGGCATCAGGGAAAAGATGCTATCTTGGATACTGCTTGATTTGGTGTTTGCTACATCGACACAACGAGGGTCTGCTCGGATGTTACCCGATTAGGAAGTCTCCAAAGAAAGCGGAGGTACCCATTTTTGGTCTTAGTGGACATTCTCCCGCCCGTTCGCCCCTTCGTCGATCCTGCAGGATGAAAGGGGCAGACTGGAGAAGAGAGACGCACAGCTATTCCAAACACGTGATGTACCCTCCTGGCGACATGATTCAGTCACCCTCATCCCATCCAGACGTCACTTCACCCGACTGGCTTACGGTCTCAATCTCTTTTCTCCTGTCACATTAATCTCGTTCAAAAGAAAGGTGGTCATGTTAGAGACCCAAGAGCGCCAACAAATACCAGGTTCCAGCGACCATACTAGCGACGATGCTCAGAGATTACACGAGCCAGAGCTGGCTTTCGTTCCCAACCCAGAGCTAGAAGGAAAGGAGGATCCCCATCATACCGAAGCCACAAGCTCTCCCGAGGAGCCCCAGTACGCCACTGGACTACGGCTGTGGCTTGCCGTCTTGGCTTTATGTCTGGGCATATTTATTGCCACCCTGGTATGCTCATTTTCCGTTCACTCCCAAGGTTGACAAGGGGAAGAGCTTGAACTTATGGATAAAATAGGACAGCACTATAGTGGCTACTGCCATTCCTTATATCACAGACCAATTTCATTCTCTCGGTGATGTCGGTTGGTATGCTAGTATCTATCCGATGGCCATCTGCATGACTCAACTCCCCTACGGCAAGTTGATGGCACGCTATTCCATTCGCTGGCTCTATACATCGGCGATGGTACTCTTCTTGGCGGGGTCTGCTGTTTGTGGTGCTGCACCAACCTCAAATGCTCTCATCGGGGGCCGTGCTATCTCTGGCCTCGGGTCCTCTGGCATTATGATTGGGGCATTTTCTCTTGTCCCATTCATTGCCCCTGCAACGAAGAGGCCTATGATTCTTGGCTTGATCGGTGCTTGTCGAGGACTTGCCCTCACTGCCGGGCCTCTCATTGGTGGTGCTCTCACAGAGCGGGTCTCTTGGAGATGGTGAGCATTTACTTGCTATAAGCTAGTGCTTGTTTTGACAGGAAAGCTCAAACATACTGACAATATGATGCAATCTTCCAGGTGTTTCTATATCAATCTTCCACTGGGTGCTGTCATCTACGCCATATTCCTTTATTCGGTCCACCCAAAAAGAGGGCAGGTGGAGGGCTTCACCTCGTGGTCGGATCTATTCGAGACTCTTGATCTTCTCGGACTATTAATACTTGCAGGGTCGGTCGTTAGTCTACTAATCGCACTTCAGTGGGGAGGAACGAAATACGAATGGTCAAATGGCCGAATTGTTGCCTTATTGGTCGTCTTTGGTGTACTGGGTTTGGCCTTCATCGGTGTCGAAATATGGCAGAAGAACAAAGCCATGCTTCCAGCACGTGTGTTTACCCAACGAACTGTCCTTTGCGCTTCATTCTTTTCTTTTGCAACTGCTGGAGCCATATTTGTGCTTACCACTTATTTCCCCATGTGAGTGCGCTATCACAGCACGAATCTGGACAATCTCACTAATACAGTCTCTGCAGATGGCTCCAAGCTGTGAAGGAAAAGTCTCCACTCCTCTCAGGTGTTGCAACTCTTCCCTGGGTCATCACAAGCACAATTGTGTCTCTTACAGGCGGCTTCTTAGTATCCAAGTTCGGCTATGCTGACATTTTCATGATCATCGGCGCGGTATTCGGTTGCGTGGGATCTGGCATATTCACTACATTTCGCGTAGACACAAGCCAGCCAGTGTGGATTGGCTACCAGATTGTCTACGCCGTCGGGTCGAGCTTAGCCACCTTGACCCCGATGATGGTTGCGCAGAGCGTCCTTCCACTGGCCGACATCCCAATTGGCACGGGCATGGTTATGTTTTTCCAAATCTTTGGAGGGTGAGTAATACTTTCGCGCAATCTTCCACTTGCAGTATGGGAACGTGGCTCATCTAATATTGTTTCTAGTGCTATCTTCGTCTCCGTGGGACAGTCCCTTTTTACAAACAACCTTCAATCCGGCCTTCTCAATCTCGACGTCACCGGCTTTGACCCCAGCACCGTCTCAAGTGGTGGTGTGACGACAATTACGCAAGGTTTGTCCGGCGACACCAAGCTGAGGGTCCTAGGAGTAATCAGCGGTGCTCTGACACAGTCCTGGCTCCTTGCTGTTGTTTTGAGTTGTGTTTCTGTCATCGGTGCGCTTGGCGTAGAACACCGTAAAAAGAAAACAGCGGCTTCGGCGTGATCGCTTTCCACTTGACTCATGTTATCGAATTTCTCTCAATGCATCTTGTCGAAAAGAAAATCTAGATTTAGATAGTGGGGAGAGGATAGATAGCCAGACCACAAACAAGTCATAAAATACAAAACGCAGAACCTGGTTCCTATCATTTTCTGAGGCTCTCGTCTGCTCCAATAAAAGGGGACTTGATAATAACATTACGTAGAAATTTCAATAGATAATGAAGGATAAATAATTTGAAAAACATTTGAACTCTCTATTGATTGGTGAGCATTTGCCAAGACATGGAAAGGTCACGTTTTTCAAGGTTGTGTGCGCGTATGTTGACCCTTTTTATATGCGGCGAGAGCTGAGAAATGCAGAACCACCTTTCTCTTATATAAACACCTGGACATAATCTTCGCCTCTGCTCCCGAGGTCCTCTTCCTATCTTCCCTTCTCTTCTTACACACAATGAGACTAGCCATCTGATCAGTGTCCTCTAAGCATCGCTGTAAGCTGCTCACTACTCCGTACTAGGTACTAAATTGGCCTAAACCCACTGCTTTCTCCACTTTAGAATGCTTTCTACCTCGCGTAAATTTTGGCAAACACCATCGTCCGCCATTCCTGGTCATTGAACCCAATGTTTTCGTGAATTTCGGAACTTGAAATTGAAAAGCAATCTACGATTCGTACTCATTTCCGCGGATAACAACCCGAGCCTTTGTTATTATTGTTCTCAACCTCGAACCGTCGCACACGCAGGCAAAATGTCAATTGCAGCCCTGCCCGTGGAATTGATCTCGAAGATATGTAACCATTTGGATTTCCCGCAATTGGTCGCTCTGAGGTTATCATGCCGCGCATTGTACAAAAACTCACTGGAGAACTTTGCGAAGACCTTTTACCGGAAAGTCCGTTTCATTGTGACAAGCGAAAGTCTCCGTGAACTGGAAGCACTATCCAATTCAAATGGTCTCCGCGAGCACGTTCAAGAGCTATGGATGATCCCTGTTGTGTTCGATGGCGCTGAAGGGCCCCTCGGCATGATATCAATATCATCAAAAAGCTGCCGGCAGGTCAAAGGCGACGAGCTGGAAAGTCGGCGTGCTGTCCAGAAAGACATGCTCGCGGATAATCGCAACCTATTGGAATCAGAAGCGTTCAGTGTTCGACTTCGGGAATGTATGGATCGATTCAAGAACATCCAAACAATCGGACTCGCACATTACAGAACGGAATTTTTGCTTGATCCCCGGCAGCAGACAGTTCCATTCCTCGGAAGGCGACAGATAATGAGCCGAATTGATTTTCGATTCGATGTTTACAGCCTCCAAGAGTCTACATGTACCAACAAGGGTAGCCAGTTGCGGGAACTGAACTCCTTGGCATTATCAACCCTTTTTCTCGCGTTATGTGGATCAAGCTGCAGACCCCGAACGCTGCACACCTGCGATTCTAAATTTTGCGGTGATATCGGCCCCAGGATTGCCCTCTCCGAAGATCAATTTGATTCTCTACTATCTACTTTAGAAGACCTTGAGGATCTTCATCTATGCATTGATCTCAGTGAGGCGCATTGGCTGAAATTTTTCAGGAAGCTCGCACCCCAACTGAAAGTACTGTCCCTGTCGCAAGATCATACGCCCTTTTATCAAAATCAAAATGGCATTAGCCTCAGTCGACTCCGAAGGCTTCATATTCACGAGCTTGATATCAATTTCAACACTTTGAGATCACTATTGCTCAGTGTCAAGAAAAGTCTCGTCACTCTTACCGTTAAACGGGTTGTGATGGGCAGCGAGAAGTCGAGAGCTACAGAAAGCCCTAGATCGCACGATGCCGAGTCTCCTGGCCACCAGGAAAATGACAGATCTGCCAGATATACATCGCCATCGTCTCAGCTCACTTCACTGGGGATAAATCCAATATCCCCATCATATCAACCTACAATGTCATCATACCAACCAACCCTGCCATTCAATTTCCCTACAGTTCCATTATTTCAACCAACACTGCCATCATATGGACCTACAGCGCCATCATTTCGACCAGATTTGCCATCATATGGACCTACAGCACCATCATTTCAACCAACACCGCCATCATTTTCAACATCGTCACCGTACACATCGACTGTATCACCGCAAAATTATGGACCGGTCCCGCTATCAGTCCCACTAGCATCTGAAACAACATCGGCAGAAAGTGTACCTCAATCACCACAGCATTCCTTGACTTCCGAATCTTCTGAGGCGTCGACAGAAGAATATTTCAGTATAAAATGGTTGTCTACTTATCAACCATATGAGCCACTGGCATCAGCTGGACCCTGTTACAATCCCACCTGGGAAGCCCACATAGCATGGAAACGCAACGAAAAAAAGAACACTTGCGTGCCTGAGTTTTTGGAAATTTTACAGAACGATTTATCTCTAGAAACACTCTCACTGGAAGACATTATCAGTGACGGCAATTACTACTATTTCGAAAGAGTCGACAATGAAAACAAACGCAGCGGCCAAGTGGATTTTGACGTTCGCAAAGCTAATCTTTCGTTGAAAGATTGGATTTCCCGATTCAGGCCAAGTGCTAGCTGTCCGCCCGATCGAATTATAAAGTGTAAAAAAGACGACGGTTAGTACCTTATCCCTATTTAATCCCTGTGATTACTGATGCAATCTAGAAATGGAGGATTGGTTCGACAAGATGATAGGGAAGGAGAGCGGTTCATTTAAAAGATTAGACTGTGACTGCAGAAGAGAAAGGAGGCCGTTTCGGGGATGTCCTTTTGGATGTCACCGATATTAGCAAAAAGTCAGTTTGCATCCATGGATTTAACTCAACACTTTTGCGAATACAGGGGTGTTTTATAAGTATTTCAAGTTTAGTACTTCCAACTTGGAAGGTTCAACCACAGGCATAATCCATGGATATCTAAAAGATCTTTAGAAAGAGAGCAAAAAGACCTCGGGATATGCATCCATGGATGTTTATTATATACAAGTTGGCCAGCCTATATAGAAGATTGATTCCAAAGTACTCAAGATAAAATACTTACCTATGAAACACCATCCTAACTGAGCTCTATTATTGCAGTTTTGACATTGTATTGGATTGAACTTAGAATTAGTGAAGGTAACAGCCCTGGAGACATTGCATCCACGGATGTCTTTCTCTTTCTAGACTTTCTCCATCATATAGCACACCAGCTAACGCTAGAGTGCTTCACCAAGAGCGAACATTGGAAACTTAGAATTTGCATGCCTAGGTATTCGTCCATCGTTCTTCAACTATATAAATCCCGAGGTCATTGTAATGAAAGCAACCAACGCGAGGTCACGTGCCACATTCCATCCGTCAAATGAAGTCTACATTCTTGGCCAGGGAGTCTTCCAATATTAATTTTGTCGTCTCCAGTGAAATGAAAGCCAGTCCAATCCCGAGCCACTACTTTCCAGCTGAACACGAGAAGATAATGTTCTGGACCTTGCAACCCCAGGAACGAGTCATGGCCGTGGACTGATCTCCCCGTCTGTCGATCTCTCTTGGCGGCCTTGGGGGAGTTTTGGGGGCTGTCTCATCAGCAGAACACGTACTCCGTATCCTTCGGATGTTTCCTATTACGGACATACCTAAAAAGAACATGCTAAATTACTTTTTGGTCTCTGTTGATTGGAGGTTATCAAACTACTGACATAATGCATGCACAAAAGGGCCGTCGTGTTTGTGTTTGGTACCAGCCCAACCCAGCTCTCTCAGTACCCATTGAACACGAAAAACCGGAGCCACGATGGGCCTTTTGACACTGCTGCAAAGTGCCAGTTTGTCACAGCTACTGGCATTCGGAACGACAGCTTTCATCGCGTATTGGATCTCAGTCTACATATACCGCGTCACTCTACATCCGCTCGCGAAGTTTCCCGGCCCGAAGCTTGCGGGCGCGACCTTCTGGTACGAGTTCTACTACGATCTCTTTCCTCACAAACTGCGCTTCCTCTGGAAAATTGAGGACCTCCACAATCAGTACGGACCGATCGTACGAATCAATCCACTCCACATCCACATCCGAGACCCCGAGTATCTTGACGACATCTACGCCAGCGGACGCCGCAAGCGCAATCGCGATGAGTGGTTTTTCCATTCTTCCAAGACTAGTCCGATGGGATGGTCATTGTTCAACACAGTCGATCATGATGTTCACCGCGTGAGGCGCGCTGCGCTCAGCCCGTTCTTCAGCAAGCGGTCAATTCAAGCTTTGGAGGGCCGCGTCGTAGACAAAATCGATATTATGGTGGATCGAATTGCGGAAGCCCGTAAGACCGGAGAAACTGTGAATTTGCTATTTGCGGCGGGTGCTCTGACTATGGATGTCATCTCCGCGTACGCATTTGGAAAAGATTGGAACAAGTTGGGTGAGCCCGATTGGGCGGAGGAGGAGCTTGAGGGCTACGCCAAGATGGCGCAGATGGGACCTTTTGCTCGTCAATTCCCATGGGTAGCCAAGGCGGTCATTATGTTGCTTCCACCCAAGTTGGTGACGAAGCTCAGTCCAGCTGCTGCGCTTGTACCACGAAACAGAGCCTTGTTCAAGGACATGATCCAGACTGCAGTTGAAGAGGAACAGAACGGTCAGCTTGAGAAATCAGCATCCCGGTCTATATTCCAGGATATTCTTCAGAGCAACCTACCACCTAGTGACAAGACCCCTGCTCGCCTTTCAGCGGAGGCAGGCTTGCTTGTCATGGCGGGAACTGAAACGACGGCGAGATCTTTAGCCGTCATTTTGTTCCTGCTTCTTGACACCCCACATGTTTTGGATCGAGTGAGGAAGGAATTGGCACAGCATATGCCAAGACCTGACTCCCGTATTTCTCTCGCTGAGCTTGAAGCCATTCCTTATTTCGTGAGTTGCTACCGCCATCATACTCTTTTTCATTGCCATAGGTATACTAACGGAGTATTCCAGTCTGCCATGATCACCGAGGGCGTGAGGCTGTCTCACGTTGTTTCGAGTCGTATGCCGAGATACGCCCCCGAGGAAGAGCTCAAATACAAGGATTGGACAATTCCACCCGGCGTAAGAAACACACCCCGAAACTTCTTTGGCTCACGTCGCTAACCCAATCAAAAAAACAGACAAGTGTCATGCAATCGCATTACCTCCTTCATACCGATCCCACAATCTTCCCCGAACCATATACATTCGAACCACAACGGTGGATTGACGACCCTTCGTTGAGGGCAAACTACTTCTTGGGTTTCGGCCGGGGTACCAGGGTGTGTCTCGGCATCAACCTTGCTAACGCAGAGTTATATCTCACAGTCGCCTATATCTGTGCCCGCTTCGACATGGAGCTATTTGAGACCGAAAGGGAGCGTGATGTAGATGTGGTCATGGATTCTGTTATTGGACAACCTAGTCTGGAGAGCAAGGGGATCAGAGTCAAGATCACAAGAGATAGACTCAAGGATGAGCAAGCTTAGATGGCGTTGGATCGTGCAAGGCTTTGACGATATCAATGACACCGACAAATCAATTCTATCGCATTTCCGAAGTCCTAGCCTTGGGCTATAATTGCGCACACAGTGTCTTTCGCTGCATAGTGCACGTGGGTTGGGGTCCGTAGTCCCTCCAGGGCTGTATCTCAGTTGCCGGGCATAGAAATTAAAACTGGTCTATGATTAATATTGTGTGCTGAGTATGGAACTCCTCCATTCAAGAATGGTTTCCTTTCCTGGTTAGATCCGAATTGATGTAATTTGCCTAATCGGGACGGCTCTGTCATTTCTCAAAGCGGTTGTACCCATTCAGACGAAATTAGATAAAAATAACTTGATTGATCGACATACAATGCACGTATATCTCATGTTAGTGATCTCCCGGGCAAGCTCTCCATCGTCTTCCTTTTCAGAACTGTCAGTGATTCAGTAAAACAATGACAACCTACACGCTCAAAGGCAAGGTAGCCCTCGTCACCGGTGCTGGCTCAGGCATCGGGCATGCGACCACCGAGCTGCTACTCAAAGCAGGTTGCTCTGTGATGTTAGCCGATTTGAATCTCAGACCCGAAGCCGAGTCGACACTAAATGCACACGCCTACTCTACAACCCAGCCGGGAGCGCCGAGCGCATTGTTCCAGAAAACTGATGTCACAAACTGGGCACAAATTCAGAGCCTGTGGGACAAAACACTCGAAGCTTTTGGTCGAGTCGACATTGTTGCAAGCGTGGCGGGTGTTTACGAACCACCATCGAGCAGCTTCTGGAATGCACCAGGCATCTCAGCTGAATCTCGCGATCCTGCTGATGCGACAGTCGGTCAATACTCCACCATAGCTGTGAATTACGTGGCCCCTGTACGTTTGGCACAGATTGCCATCGACTACTGGACCCAGCACCGCGAGATCCAAGGAAACTTCTTGGCAGTGGCAAGTCTCGCTGGTTACCTCCACTCCATTGAAACGCCGTTGTATATGTCAAGCAAAGCAGGTCTCATCAGCTTTGTGAAATCAATGGGTGCGCTCCGAGATATCTGTGGAATCAGATTCGCTGCGTTGTGTCCCGGTGCAGTCCTTGTAAGTTGAGGCCTCTTCAGATATAGTGTGAATGACGGGTGCCCAAGCCGAGGCTGACAATACAGACTCCTATCTTCGAACCCGAGTGGAACAGGAAAGTGACTGAAGATGATGTCACTCTTTCGCCCCATGAGTGTGCTGACGTCCTTTTGCGGGTGCTGCAAGAGCCTCAATGGGGAAATGGTAACATCGTCGAGACGCAGAAGGTCGGCGGCAAGGAGTCATTCGAGATCGACGTTCGTGATGTTCATATGGAAGCTTTGTATCCCAAACTGTTTGGACGTCCGAGCGAGAGGGTGATCGAGTCGAGGAGGAATGCAGTAGCGCGGATTCAGGAGAAAGGAATGCGGCAGTGAACTAGGCCACCTGCCAAGTTGCCTTGGCGCTGTGTTTCAAGATCGAAGCTAGAAACAGGATATTCTCGGTCAGCCATACAATTTCAGGGAGTTAGAGTTCCATTGAGAAAGTTCCTTCCTCGCAATGCAGATCGTTCCTGCCGCGAAAACGTAGCTGCCACGCACCAGCCCCTGGATCCACACCAGGCTAAGCCCGATTGGGAAGTATATTATCATCAAGTTGCCCAACGTGGAAACCTCCGGCCGTCCATGTGTATACAAGTCAAATGTTCGCTGGGCGATTGTATGAGATAGTTTTCCTGTCAGTGAATGCTGGGCTTGGATTCTGTCTTGCCTTTTGTGAATCCACCTCCCACTTTCCAGAAAAATGACTGGATTCAAAACCATTCCGCTCGGACCACTGGACCATATTGCGTCGAGCAATATTCCCCAAAGCGTCATCTATTTGAGTCTGAAAGAAGACACATCACCCCAAAGTGCCTTCGATTGCCTTCGCGAAGGACTGAAACACACTCTTTCCCAAACACCTTGGCTGGCTGGACGGGTGCATTATCAGTCCGAGAGCACACCGGGATGGCGGCCTGGTCAGCTCGAAATTCGCTACCCTTCCGACACCATCTCCTCAAGTGACAAACTATCTGCAGAAATCTTCCGATTCAATCAGCTCGAAACTTGCTTGTCATTCTCCGACCTCCATGAGACAGGCTTTCCATTGGATTCCTTCGACGATGAAGCGTTGTTGTGGACATCGCCTTTCGACCCGGACTTTGATCAAGGAGCCCACGTGCTTGCAGCACAAGCTAATTTTGTATCTGGTGGATGCATACTTGTTCTATCTGTTGCCGCTCCGGCCTCGGATGGAACTGCTATGCTTGCAGTAACCAAGATTTGGGCTGATCACTGCAGCAATGCTTTGTCCCAAGTCGACTCGAACGTGCCACGACTACGATCTACAACGGATCGGTCAGTGCTGGACACCTTCCTCGAAGACAAGCGGACGCTTCGGTCCGACCACCTCTCCATAGATGATGCCTCAGAGATATCGCGTCTTGTTGGTTTTGACGACGCGCCAAATGACCCACCGAGTGGTTTCGATTCCTCGGGTATGGAACCGAAAGTCTTCTATATGCCCCAGTCGGCCTATACTAGTCTTCGGAAGCAATGCACACAGGAGTTTGGCGCGGCAGAAATATCCGGAAACGATCTCATATGCGCGTTGATTTTCCGAAGTCTTGTCAGAGCTTCAACAAGTTCAGGCATTCCGAGTTCTACTGGCACCGAGCTACAGGTTGCATCACTTTCATTGCCCTTCGATGGAAGACCCAAGCTATTGCAATCAATGGAATATCTGTACCTCGGGAACGTGAACTACGAAAACAGGGTTACGGTTCCTCTTGAAACACTCATTGCACCGGGCACCAGTGTGCCTTGGGTAGCGAATGCGATTTACGCGCATGCCGAGGAATCCGCCCATATTGATATGCTTTTAGCCGCATACAATTTGGCTCGGTCAGTCACAAAATACGATAACCAAAAAGGATTGCGCGCAGCGCGAATGCACCCAGATACTTCTGTTGGTGTGATGGCACCCATGACTCTGCCCTTCAACGACACATGCTTCGGAAAGCATGTTTTTGCGAACAATGGAAATCCAGAAGCATTCAGACCCTTAATGGGATATTGCAACCGCGGCTACCGCACGTGCTTTGTTGTTCCCAGAAAGAAGGCTGGTGGTATTGAGTTTGTTATGACTCTTTCGGAGGGAGAGCTTGACTTCTTGGCTTCGGATGAAGAGTTCAGTCAATATGCATTTTCCCTCTCTTGAAAATTCTGATATTCGCTGTTCACCACGCTATATGTTGACATAGATTTGTTTGTTCTGACCGTGTTTTCTGTTGATGTTCATGACCTTCTTTGAATGCTTTTCAGTGATAGAAATATTCTGGCGTTTGGTTCAGCGGATTTCGAAAAAAAAACCTTACAGGTTTCGAAATCATTCAAATTTGAAAACCAATATTGAAAAGTACATGGATGCTCCGCTGCCAATGATCGGACGACTTGCTCATCCCGCTTAAGGTTTCTGGGCACATCCTACATCTGGTATCTTCAAAGATTGGCTGTGGCCTCATAGTCATGCAGTGAGCTTAGCTCCCGACCTTCCTCAATGGCTTCTGTCATCAATGAAACAATCTCTTGAACATCCGACCGCTTAAAAGGAACGTCGTGTCCTCCGTCATGTTGATAATTCCATCGAAGCGAGGCTCTACACAACCCCTGGGCAACCCGAGATTGTTCCGATATTGCCCCTGCCTCTTTGACGCCTGTCACAACCACCGTGGGGATACCAATGCGCTCCTTGGTCAACTTCGGATGTAGCATCCGTGGAATACTTGCACTCTGAACACCGTTGGTTTCCTCGAAGAACCCTGTTGGTGCAGGCTTTCCAGGCAAGACGTTACCGACGGTGGAGTTCATTGACAAGACTACTCGTGTGTAGTCGGCGAAGATCTTCTCATCCTCGGTCTGCAGAGTGGATAGAAAGTCGCCGTTAGGAAACGCCGAGCGAAATTTTGTATGCTCATCATCCAACAATCGATCAACAATCCCTCCATATAGCGTGTCATCCGCCGAAGCCACGAATATTGGCGAAAAGAGCGTTGCAAAGTAGAATGGAAGCCTCGCAAGTGACTCTGTGCGTTGCTTGTGGAGAATGTAGCTCATAGCTAGAGCAGCTCCCAAGCTAAAGCCAACCACGCCATCAAAGGGGCCATTTTCTTCAATAAATTGATCTATGCGCTGAATGGTCTGGCAAACCTCTACAGGAGAGAACCCCGTCGCATGTGAGTAGAATGGTGGGTTGGCCCAGAGTGGAACCGCTTTTGAAGAAATAATCAGCTCGATATCACAGGGGAAATGACAAAAGAAGACCTACCAGGGCCTCTGCCACACGTTATTTCCCCTTCAAGAAAGATGAACTGGCAACTGGGCCCAAGATCTTGAATGAATGGGCGTAGCTGTTCTTTCAGCAGGTTTGATGATGAACCGAGACCGTGCAAGGCTAAAATTCTCATCCTTGTGGGTATCTTGTGGAGGGTTTTGCGGGGGGAATCAGATTGCACTTTGTGTGTGTGACTGCCGACCTTTTGTTGATGTTCTCGCTTCGAGATTGAAAGTCCTAAGATCGGGATTAGGACGTTTTCCAATTGCTCTTTCTATCTGACCAATGATCCAACCTCCACCCGTCGCTTCAGTTACCAAAACAGATCCTTCCGGCTAAACGCGAAGTATGCAACCATAGCGGATGTTGCCTAATCGGGTCACTTTCTGCATGGCCCGGGCAGATGGGCCAACACCGGGGGAAAGTAAAAGGCCCCCAAAGCCATCAAAAGCAACAGAAAGTAATGATCAAAGTCGTAGGCGTTGGCCGTGGATGCCAGCGGGTGGAATTTTCCGTGACTCACTTCCAAGGTTAAATTCCACCTCGGCAGCAATGTCAAAAACTTACAGTTGGGGGCTGCACCCGCCGTCTACGGGCATCTTCAATATCTTTTCAGACGGCTATGACAACCATGTCAACTGACCTTATATGCCTGGATAATTGGCACTTTCAGCTACAGCCATGAGCATAAATCTCTAAATAGATCTTGCGAATCAAAAATCATACCCATTCCATGATATTTACATGAGGAGCTTCGGCGTATGTCAATCACCACAACATCCACGGGACAAGACCCTCAAAATCAGATGGAACCCCATTGACTGTAATGGATTCTCCATCGAGGCCTTTCATCTCATTTCTTAGCAAAATCGCCCTCTCGATATATTTCGCGCTTTCTTGGTCGTTCCCGAGATTTTTCAGAATCTGCGATAGCTTGTAGTTCGCCCGAGCTGAATGTCCTATGCCTTCAACTGGCGGGAGCGCTTCCGATATATTGATGCACTCTTCAAGAAGTTGGCTACCGAATGTCAATGCGTTTGGCAACTTGAGAGTCATTCTTCTGGTGGCTTACCGCGATAGTTTTATGTCTCCGCGCTTGTGATAGAGGAAAGCTACCTGGTAGAGCGAGTCACAGGTTTTGAGGTGCTCATGCAAGTACTTCTTTCGAAAGTCCAGGGCCTTGGAAGCTAATCTGAGTGCTTCATCGAGAATCCCCTGCGCAGATCGAATTTTGCTCATGAGAACCAAGTCTCTGTCCACTGTAAGCCTATATGAAACATTCATCGTCAACGAGGAACGTACCCAGAGAGCCTCGGGTTCCCGGTGTTGAGAAACCCTTCATCTGAAAAACCTCGCAGGGAAGGACAGCTCTTAAGCATAGCTTCTGCCTGGTCAACTTGTCCCATTCTCAGTAACAAGCTGGCCATCTTGCTATATGAATTCCCGATCCTGTCGCTGTTGTGCATCAATCGCAGATTTATTGACTGCTGAAGATAGTCATGCGCCTTTTCAAGCTCGCCCAGTTCTGTGGAAGCAAGAACTATATTGACCTGACTGGCGGCTAAAAACAAGTCATTGTCGGCAAGTATCTCTCTGCGCATTTTGTATGCTTCTTCAAAGGCCCCCAGTGCTTTTGCAGGATGACAGATATCGAGCTCGATCAAGCCTCGGAGATCGATGGCACTCGCGTATGCAAGAGTATCCTTGCTAGTAAACCTTTTCACGGCTAGATCAACGTATGACTGGGCAAGGTTGTAGTTCTCCCTCTCGTAAAGGTACCTGGTTTGTATTAGCAACTTTCTTCTCCCCAAAAAATGACGCAGCAATGTGGAATACCAAGAACAGCGAACTAATAACTCTGCGAAAGATTGGTTCCCATCTTCAAAGATCTTGAACTCTTCACTCTTTTCCAAGATACTCTCAATGTGGGGTATTCTTCTCTGGCAATATGCCCAAGAGGCGACTTGGTGGCCTACGTCGGCACTGTGTGTATCCGGAAAGCTCGTCGTCAGGATAGCTATGGCAAGGGAAAACACTTCCTCTCGCTCTTCGGTAGTGACTTGACTGATGACTGCACGTTGGACTGGCGAGGGCATAGATAGGACCTCGCTCTGCCATGTCCTTTTAAGGATAGCTCCTTGAAGCAGCTCCTCTCGGGTATCTCGGAAACTTCAATTATCTTAATCAACGTGTGCTCCCTTATTGAAGGGCAGTACCCACTCTATCTCATTTGCCAAGAACTCTAGAGCGGGTTCATTCAAACGGAGAGCGCCATCTCTCAACATTGTCTGAGTTGTGTAGTCAGAGTGAAGGAATGAGACAACCCTGCTGAGGACCTTGGCGTTTCCTGAGAGTTGACTCAAGGTCATCTCCCACTCAGTCGTTGAGATGTAATAGGAATCCATTCTCGTCGTGCCCTTAGCATCCACACCGACCGTATCTTGATTGTAGAATGCGATCGCAGTCCGCCGATGTAGTTTATTCTCAACAATGAATCAAGCGATCTCTTTTGGCGCCAACGGCTGACCACCGAGAGTTGAGGTGATAGCCTTTTCTTCTCCGGTGAATTGTTGACTTTAGGTCTCGTTCAAAGATTGAGTAGCGCTGCTGATATCTGTTTGTATCGAAGTTGTAGCTTGGTATTCACAAGAAGTATTATTAAAAGCTGTGGATGAATCTCAACTGTCAGCACAGACCTGGTGACGCAGGTCTGTAGCGGCTACTGTCATTTTTGGTATTTCAGATACATACAGTGGTGTTTCATAAGTATTTAACCTCTGGTACTTTGGAATCCACCTTAACCTGACCAACTTGTATATGATAACCTTTTTTTATCTTTTCTGATGTCCTTTTCGACGACTTTACAAATCCCCTTTTAGATATTATATATAGCAAGCCAAATTTCAGAGCTCTCTGTCAGGCAGTATCAAAAGAGTAGGTCTGAGGTCGAAGTACTCAAGGTCAAATACTTATGCAGCACCACTGTACTCCGTACTTCCGATGTGGGATTGAGCCTTTGCAAAATACACCGAGTCATACGACGTATTGTAAATTCAGTGACGGCGGTTATCGAGCCTTTCTTATTGGCGTGGGGAGATGTGATGGGTGATTCACACTAATCGGCCGCCCCGGGGCCCCGGGGGGTGCCCCTGTCCCGGAGCCCGTTGGCTGCCTGGTTGGTCAGGCACTCAGCAGGTGGACTGGCGTAGATCCAGAGCTCTCTCTCTCTCTCCACCTCATCTCCTCATCTCACGCTGCATTACATTTCCTTCCATCCCTGCTCTCTCAACATTGAAGGCTATGGGCTCATTTTGTTCTATTTCTCATAGAGGAGATTTGGCGCCTATAAACTGGGCGGGTGGACTCTGACCTCGGGAGTCGCAGTTCAAAGGGATTTGGATATTTTCCACTGCTCTTGCCGCCTAAACCGAGGTTACCGCTCAAGCCGTGAACACCGCCTTGAAGAAGTGCCGCGGACAACGGAACGGGTTATTTATCCCGCCGATCTCGCATCCAACATCCCTAGAGGGCTCCTTGGAAACATCACAATGTTTTGGAAGTTGTCAACGAATACGATCATGAACTTAAATGACGATCTGTTTTCTCCCCGAGACGGAGATTTAATACATGTTGAGGCCCTATCTAAGGCGACATGGCAGTCGTTACTTACGTCTGCTCAATATTGCACCCACTTTCCACCTCACTGCTCTGATATCAAATCCATGTTGCATCAGACGCCTGCAATTCCAGACAACCCAAGTGTCGCTGAAATTATCGTGGGAAAGTCAATGTTCCTCGAGGGACATGCAACTTGGATAATCTCGCCCCCGAAAAGCTCATTGAGTCACAATTGCGACTTGCCCGGGACAAAAAAGACGTCAACTCGGAAACTTTACATCGGAGAATGTCGACCAGCGGTTTGCAGCTTGTCGAATGACTACTTCCAGGAATGGCCTGGCCTCCAACCGCTCACGAATCCCGCTGGCAATTATCTCGCTTTATTCGTGCTTGGCTGGTCGTATGTCTTTTCTGTAAGATTGATAGAGCTCCGACGAGCATCAAATGAAGACACGGTTAGATACACCGATAAAATGGCCCAAACGCAGCCGGATCACGCTTCAATTGGTGGTGACGAATTATTCGATCTAGATATGCGGGGCGATAGTGCCGTTGAGGTGAGATGGTGGGCTGCTATTCTCGCAGGGGGGAGTGGGTGGCATGCCAATCTCACTCGAGAAAATAAAACTCACTTCTCGCCGTGGGAATGTCATTTAGATGGCAATGCTTTCAAGATTACTCATAATGCAGGGGTCCCTTCATCCACATCGACGCGCGAACCTCCCTCTCGACACTTGCGCAGGAGTTTCTGCAGAAGTTTGCGAGAAGGCACGATGCGCTTGATCAATTTATCTCTGCATTGGCTGCTGCTCTGACATTGCCATCCCATAATCGCTTTGGTTCTAAGATCACGTTGCCCAAGCCCGTGCATAGGCAGGGCCCTCATCGGCAAAATGGAATAGATTTCGCCGATCAAATTCCTACATTCGACGAAATACCTCGGTATATGGCGTTTTCGAGCACTTCGGGTCTTCTTGGCTCTTGTCTATTTGGAGGACTTTGGGAGCCGGGGATTCCGTGTAATATGGTTAGCCAATGGCTCGGTCCTGCTTTCAAAGAGCTTGGGCCAGCTCTATTCGAAACAAAGCAGCCACTGCCAGTTATATGGGCCTTTTCTGAACGACGTCCAAACCTAGCCCCACTTTGGCTAGGGGCCACAATCACTGGCCTTTTACCTCAAATAATCAGAGTGTCCATGTCTTTCATGCCGACGACCATTCTTGAAGGCGTGGCGTGGGCGCAATCTCCACAATCATTCATGGATCCTTCCAACCATCGTCGTGCTTTAATTTATAGAGATGCTGACAAGACGATGATATCTAGAGAGGATGAGCTTCGCCTGTTATTTTTGACAGACACTCTGTCGGAAACACATGGACCTCCACCAATATGTCCGTACTCACCATTTGGTAGAGTAGATATTCATGATACCTCTCTTGAAGTCAGACTTCATCACGCTTGTGACCACAGGCTTGTGTATTGTTCCTGGGAGTGGCAATGTCAAAAAGGAGAAAAGCTCAGCGATTTCGGACCCCAAACTGAGTTACAACCTCCCCAAAAGACCTTCGGGCGAATTTCACTCCCAGCATTGTGGATTTTGATCGGGGTTGCTTGTGGCACTATGTTCAATGAGACTGTATCGATACCAATCTTGACTGGCACGGTAAGCAGAATTTTACGTCGAGTGTTCGATGACATTATTAACCTTGGCTCACACGAAAACCATTAGCAACGCAGCAGTATTACGTTACTGGGATCTCTTGCAACGATTTCTATCTTCCCAAAGTTCTTCAATAATCCTGTGCTTAAACAATTTTTGAATGTTCGCTCTCGGGTAACCAGGTCCATATCGACCTTTATCTCGAGGGTACATCCGACAGTAATACAACATAACAAAGAAGAGAATTTTGGCGATCGGCTTTCTAGGACTGCCACAAGGAACTTGTTCTCGTGGACACTTTTCACAGCAGGAACTCGAGCACAAGAAAAATCATTCTGGAAACACGAATGGTTGAAAGGTTTGCTGGAAAGGCATCTTGGTATTGAATCCAGCGAAACCAGCTCATCTGACTCCGGAAGCCAAGCAGAAGAGCAGAAGAGGGCGCGCGTTCATAAATGGCTGGAGGACGCAGTTGTACCTTCGCTATCAGACTGCGACAATCCCAATCAATGATATGCTCTTCGGAACGGTGTTCAATGCGTTGACTCCTGATCTATGCTTTTCCGATGACCTTCCCATTTATGCCGTCCCCGAACAATCCAGTCCACGCAGGCGAAAATCATAACAAACCCCAGCACAGGTCCCGCATAGTTCATGTTCTCAGCGGTGACAGGTAGCGTCGCTGGGAATGGAAGGAAGATAACGAAATAAGTGGCGAAGAGAATGGCAAGTAGATTGATGGGGAGACCAAGCTTTCCGAGACTGAATGTTCCCCGTGGAATATCCTGCGGTGAAATGAAGCGCTTCCAGACAAGAAGGATCAAGGGGATCAGGTACGAGATATAAAGGCCGAGTGTGCTGAGCGATAGAATAGCATTGAATGCAGCCGTGGATCCGATCTGGATAAACGAAAGGGCGAATATGCATGATGCAACCAGGAATAAAGCACGGAGGGGGATCTTGTACGTGGGATCGACGAGGGCGAAGAAGTCAGAGAAAGGAAGTCCGTTGTCGCGGGCGAATGCCCAAGTGAGACGTGTGACGGAAGCGAGGCCGTTGAAAAGAGCAATCCAACCTGGTAGCATCCCCATTGCCATGAGGACGAATGTCGCTGCTTTAGACCCGGTCGCTTGGTATGCAATCGTGATGATGGGATATCCTGTTGCGCTGGTTACTGCTTCGGTGTAGTCTCCCATGCAGTACAACGTGGCAATCAAGTAGGAAAATGCAAGGGTGCCGTTGATCAAAGTTCCATATATCATGGAGCGGGGGACGACGACGTTGGCATTCTTGACTTCTTCGGCCATGTGGATTATACCATCAACACCTGTTTGGATAAATTAGATGATTGAATGTGCAAGTGTGACTAAGACATACCACTCATTGGAGTGATAACACCAAGAAGACCGATAGAGAAAACAACTCCGGAATCCCTCCAGCCGCTTAGCCCGCCGACAAAGGTTTCCCAGACGAAGAAGTCGAGATTTTTGGGGGCAAGGACGACAAGTACAATGATTGTCACTGGTAAGAACACCACATGCATGATACCCACAGCAATCTCGATGCCCGCCAGAACCCGACGCGCAAATATGTTGACGAGGATTGGTATGATCGCGACTGCCCACATGAGGAGTGTGCCGCGCCATCTCACCAACTCATACTCGGGGTTTGCCAGCACAACCATGCCTTGGATCTGGGTCCCGAGGAAGTACGGCGCGATGCAGACGAGTGCGGACCAGGAAAATACTGTCATCCAGCCTGATATCTTCAGCACCCGATCGTAATGGAAGTTTGGGAGCGACAGAGCATGCGCTCACCTTGGAAGAAGCTGATGAATCGACGACCGCGAGGCGCGAGGACATAACTCCAATAATATTGAGCCCCTGCAGTTGGGTGTCTGCCAGCATTGAGGTCAGCGCCGTTACCAACGAGTCGTTTTACCGCTTACAGAGAGGCAAGCTCGGCCAATGAACATGCGATCGCCATGTTCCCCACGGTGCTTAAAATCATCCCGTATATAATGGCCGCAGGACCGCCGTTGTACAGTCCCGACAGCAGACTTCCGCCGGCGGATTCCCATGTGGCGAGGAGGCAAGTGGAGAATGCGATTGATGAGAAGAAATTGATGTATCTCTGTTGGGTTATCAGCATCCGCGCACTTTTACCAGAGGGTTACTTTTTACCTCAAGTTGCTGCTTTTGTCGAAAAGCAACCCTCTCATCAGTATCATTCCCTTCCCATACTGGTGCTGATTGCACATCACTCCCACTCTTCATGTCTATCCCGTTATCCATATCCAAACACGACCGAGAGAACTGGAGATTCCCCAGTCGACAGATTCGACAGGTAAAATGCCAGTGGGGTCAACGACAACAATTTGTACTGCATACCGCGGGGGCACCTTTGAATTGTGATTTACGCGAACAAGAAGACTAGACAGGGTTCTTCATTGTGCAATGAATTTGAAACACGAACTTCGCATACCCTAGGCAATTGCATGTGCCACCTTGAAATGGTGCTGTAAATTCGAGCCCGGTGCTAGTTAGCGCTTCGTCTAGACATTTCCACGGAGTGTTGGTCCCCTGTAGTGCAATTTAAACAGCCCGGCCCCCGCACCTTTTGGTCGCCTTTTCAAATTGCCAAGTAGCAAAACCAGTCTAATTCAGTGGCTAATTCGATGTTTGGCCCCCCTTTTTGTGGCATCTGGTGGTCTGTAAATCAAATCAATGCTATTGATGGAAGAATCCCGGACACCGAAGCAACGACGAACCATCAACCTTAGAATAAATTCTGATCAATTTGCCAGCGGAGTTTCGATACATACTGTAGTGGGGAAACCACGCCACATACTAGTATGAGGCGAAGGGTCAGAAATGGTAGTTTTAGTCCCTCATTTTGCATGGACAAGAATCAAACATTCTACATCTCTCTCAATGATGGCACCCTATTCATTACATTAATCATTCAGGGGGTCTGCTGCCCTCCGATGAGCCCATTGTGGGCCCCCAACCCATCGATGGGCTTTCACCCAGGGCCCATAGCCTATTGATGGGCCCTAGGCCCGAGCCCAAAACCTAACCCATTGGTGGGTTGGGCTTTGTGGGCTTTGAAGAGGTCTAGCGCTGAGCACCTTCGTCGTGTTGTCTGCGATGTCAGACGCCAGCGCGCTCTTCCCTCTTCGGTACGGAGTAGTCTGCCCGGGGTTCAGGAATCTTGCCGAGGAATGCGAAGAAGAGGGAAGCAGCTGACTACCGAGGAAGCAGTGATAGAAAAATCGATGATTTCTAGCAGAACGGGTCTCTGAGGCATTGATATGTCTCAGAAACCGGGCGCGGAAGCGAGCAGCAATTCGCAATGATCCTGGTCATCCAAACGGTGCGCGTTTATATGTCGTCGCACGAAGAAGCAGGATTTGCAAGGATTGCTCGCTCAACAGAATGCATAACTATCTGATAACTGCGATAAATTCTACGAGAAGAGCAATATTCTGAGACGTGATGTTTCGCACCAAGAAAACAGAAACGGACGGGAAAAAGGAAGAAGAGAGAGAGAAGAGATCAGCCCTGTCCACTACGCGTCACGTGACCGTTTCCCCACACGTTACGTGTTTTATTTACCGTATCATTACCAGTATTGAAACGAAACCGACCGCGTCGAATAATGGCCAAAGGCGAAACACCGCTAGCGTTAGTTGGTGCCCTTGGTAAAACCCCAATGCCCGCAGTCGTTCTCTCCAAAAATCCTGTTCAGATCCAAATCAACCCTCTTCAGTCATGGCGCCCTCGGGAGATCTTACTATAGATCGATCACAGGTTGACGACCCCAACGACCAAGCCATCCTAATCTGGACCGAGTTTCAAGTTTCCAAGGGACTAGAGCTGGATATCGAATGGGCTGGACATTTCCAGCCACTGCTTGGGGCCCCAGGGCACGAGGGTTCCGGGTATGCAAGAGTGCAGGAGCGCCCGGATACAATTCTTCTAGTTACAGGTGAGTTGTGTATCAACCGGCAATCAAAGTTCGCCCCGCTAACTGCAACAAAGCATGGGAGAGAGCCTCGGATATGAGGGAATTCACGGCCTCGCCTTCCGCCCAGCTTTATCAGGAGAGCCTGGAGGCTAGAGGAATCATAGCTACGTCCTCTCGTAAAACATTTTCGCACAGGAGCTCCGACTATGTGGGCCCCCACTGGTTTGATGCGTTAACCTGCTCATACGTGGAATTGTTCTGGCTTTACTTTTCGACACCGGTGACCGATGCCCTCAAGACTCAGATTTCGGATTCGATTGGTATTCGTGAACCGGCTGTAGGGATTGGCGGTCTGCGGCATGGTCTGAAGCGTCATCAAACCCGCTGGCCATTAAAGATATGGGCCATTGGAACAGAGCACGTGCATGGCCAAGAAGCTCAGTTGATGCTATGGCCGCACTTCTGGACGGACGCAGAGAGCGCCGAGTATAGGCATCTTGGGTACAACGCTAGAACCCTACTAGACATGTTTGGTGATACGCTAGAAAGCCTCGGAGCTTTGGAATGGAAGGAGGAGTTTTGTGATTTCAAGCCAATCACTCTTGCTTGAATATCGCGGTCACGGCTGTGCCCCATGGTGCGGCTGTTTGGGCTGCGCGCCTAGTTTCGACAGTACTTCTGGCGGCGGCAGCAGCAGCAGCGGAGGTACTGGTAGCGGGAGTGGCTCTGACGGCGACGATTAGGATGACTGCAGCACTGAAACAGCGCAAGTGTGCTCTACAGTCTGCATTAAAGGTTCTGACTGTGACATCGATTGCTCTACGACGACCGGATGCTCGGTCACTCCATCGTCGACCGAGATCGTCGGCACACATGCGCCCGGATATGTGATCACCATGGAAAGCTGGCCTGCGACAACTGAAGACCCCGCCGAGGTTCTGAGCAGCGCTATTCCCAAGAATCGGTCCTCTCTTCCATGTTTGGATCTCTGTCCGTTCTGAAGGGGCTGACAACCACTGCAACTGGGCCTGCTCCGACGAGTGGCGGTAGTGCTGGGCTTATCGAGCTCTTCTACTACCATACGAACGTAGATAGTGCACTGGCCGCAACTTCCCAAATGGGTAATTCGATTGTTGCCCGAAATATAGGGTGTCTAGATTCCCAAAGAGGCAAGAGGTGGGTCCTAATAGCGAAAGGGGGTCCATATACATAGTAGTCCCCTAAAAAAAAGCAGGTGCTCAAGTCACTTATTGGTCCACACACCACGGATGAGCTACCTTCCGTATTCGAGACCCAAAGAAAAAGACCGGAATGGCGATCAATGACAAAACTGCACAAATAACAGCCTCAATGATCATGGTCCGATCGTATCCAATAGTATGGACCGCTGGTAGAGTGGCGTAACTCAGCCCAAAGGAGATAATGCCTCGACCTGCACATATGACAACCAAGAACGGTGCTGCTCTCTGTGGAAAGCTATCCACGGCATAGGTTATGCCGACAATATTTGCTCCGAGGAATGCAAAAAAGCTTGCATTAAACCCTATAACCACGGCACTCACATTCCAGCTGGTTGGATTAGCTGCAGCTTGCCCGTATATAATGGCACAGACCACCCCGATAATGGCTGGGATCGCCATCATCACAAGTCGATACTCTGGCTGATAAATACCATTGTTCCGGCGGCTCAGAACACGAATCGTGAAGTCACCTCCATAGCCAAGGAGAGGTAGGAATATGAGACAGGTGACAAGTTGACCTGCCTGAACATATCCCAAGGACGTGAACGCAAAATTATAGGGTGGGACCATGAGGATACTGGAAAATGTTGATGCCTGAAAAACGTAAACCCCAAGATGAGCACCATTGAGCAACAGAAGCCAGAGGATTGTTGGAACGCAGAAGCCCTGAAGAGCCTGCTTGTAGAATAAAGGTATATCGCGTAGGCGTGGACTCAGAACATAAGGCTTTAAGTCGTCTTTCCAGCGACGAGGCCCGTATTTTCCAATGTCAAGCACAGTTCCGTGAGCACTGAGCGCGGCATTTTCCATGGCTTCAACTACCTTTGGATCTAAAGGAGCCTGTCCCTGAACTGCTTCCTCTGGGCGCTCAAAGTGGGACTCTGAGACAAAGATGATGGACAAAACAAGTATAACGGCATTCATAATGGTGAAGAACCCGTACCACCATCTCCACCCCCATGCCGAAACCATGTATGTCGATGTAACGAAAAAGACACCAGCGGTGATGTTTTGAATTGAGATAAACCATGCAATCTTTCGACCTCTCTCGTGGAGAAAATGGATTTCTTGGACGATCAAGGGGGAGAGAGCCTCGCTTTGCCCTGCCGCAAGAGACATGATGTTCCGGCCTGCGATATGGCTGTTCAAGCTTTGTGAACACTGACACCAAATCCCTGCTCCGATGAACAGCACCATCGATGCTAGGAAAACAGGCCTACGACCCGCTGTGTAGGCCCATGGCATCGAAATCAAATTACCGACACCCATCAAGAGAGTCGGGTAGGTCAACAGGTCATTTGCCTTGGTTTCCTCCCCCGGGTAGCTTTGTACCACTTCTGAGAATATGGGGCCCATTCCGGAGGCGAGCACAACGGCAGTGCAGCTGTATGCTGAGACCAGGACAAGGAGAACCCACTTTCGCCATGGTGGAAGATTCAGAGGATCTAGCCAGGTTAGGGGGTGAATATCAACGCGGTAACGAAAACATACCCCTGGGATCTGCAGATGGGGTCGGTATGAGTACCACCTCATCATTTTTCAAAAGTTCGACTTGGCCGATGTTTTTTGAGTCATGATGGGAGTCTTGCGCGAGCTCGACGTGACTCACGTCCGTCTTATCCATGGTTCAGCAACCTGTCTCAGGAGATACGAGAATGAGGGGGACTGATAAAACAGCTAAGGGATACCCAAACAGGCTGCTCTGATTCTTATAGCAGCAGCATTATTGGTGTGGGCTAGACCCGCAAAGCATTAACCTAACTTTACCCCATGTTTGTAGCAATCATCTCCCCCACACGGCAATCCGGGGTAGCTTCACGCCCGCATGCCGAACCGAACCGAGCCGAACCGGAGGGCGAGAATTATTCCCCAATCATTCAAGTGAAGTCGGTATAACTACCCATGTCAGCATTTTTTGAATGAATCTTCAAGCTTGCCACATCGTCTCATCTGTCAGAAACCATGTCACTCAACTTCAATGTCCAAGCTCCCGTGGAGGAGCTGAAAGAGCCCACTGTGGACCATGGGGGCTATCAGCCATTGAATCCACGCACTGAGACCCTTCCAAAAGGTTACTCGACAGCGCCAGGACGACGTGCGCTATCTTGCGATATTTTCGTGGACCATGATGTTTCAATCACCGTACGAGACGGTTGCAAACTTTACGCTGATATTTACCGGCCCCCCAACGCGTCCGCGCGATCAACTCCAGCCGTCCTCTGTTGGGGCCCTTTCGGAAAGAAGTTCAGCGGAATTGAATCTCTTCAGCTCATGACACCCTGGAATCTCGGCATCCCCGATGGAACCCTGAGCGGACTGGAGATGTTTGAAGCCCCCGACCCTGCCGAGTTTGTGGATCGTGGATACGCCGTGATAAATGTCGACTCTCGTGGCGCGTTCAATTCCGAAGGGACAATGGTCATCATGGGAACACAAGAAGCACAGGACGGATACGACGTGATCGAGTGGATTGCTCAACAACCTTGGTGCAATGGCAATGTCGGCATGGCTGGCAACTCGCACCTTGCCATCGTGCAGTGGTTCATCGCCGCCTTGAGGCCTCCATCGTTGAAAGCCATTGCACCATGGGAAGGATGTGGAGACCTGTACCGAGAGCAATTTGCCCGAGGAGGTATCTACGGAGGTGACTTGTTCGACCACCTTATCATGAAATATATTCTGCGCGGTCGCAACGGAATCGAGAGTTTCCGAAAAATGTTCCAGGAGCACCCACAAGCGAATGACTGGTGGAATGACAAGCGGCCGGATTTAGCGAAAATCAACATCCCGACATACATTACTGGAACATGGACCAACACCATGCATGGCATGGGCGCGATTCGGGGCTGGATGGAAGTTGATACCCCTGACAAATGGCTTCGATGGCATCCTTACCAAGAGTGGTACGATATTTGGGGAAATCAAGACGGTCGGAATGAGCTCTTGAGCTTTTTTGATCGTTATTTGAAAGGCATTGAGAATGATTGGGAGTCGACTCCAAAAGTCCGCATGGCGATTTTGAAATATGGAGAGAAGGAGCCTTTGGCCAACTTGGTTGAAGACAACTTCCCGATTCCTCGCACAAAATACCGCAAGGCATATCTCAATTCTAATGGACGTTTGAGCCTTGATGCGGCACCACGCCAGTCGGATCAAATCTTTTACAACTCGGAAAATCCTGAAGACATGGCGAAGTTCAGCTACACCTTTACCGAGCGAACACAACTTGTCGGAATTCCCAAAGCAGTGCTATATATGCGATGTGATGATATGGATGACATGGATATATTCATTGTTTTGAATAAGTTGTCAGCATCAGGGGAGAAACTCTTCAGCCTCAACATCCCGTGGTCCAATCTTCCGCTCTCAAAGATATCCGATATCCCGGCGGACCAGCGCACGGAGGTCATTCTCTACCAGGGTCCAACAGGGATTCTCCGTGCTTCAAATCGCGGCATTGACACATCACGCTCCATGCATCCGAATTGGCCTTTCTATACTCATGAGAAGGAGGAGAAAATGGAACCGGGATCAGTTGTCCGATTGGAGATCGGTATATGGGGGATGGGCGTGGAGTATGAGAGTGGCGAAAGTCTGGAACTATCCATCAGTGGCTTCTATCAAGGTTTATCGAATTTTGGCACCACCGAGCATGTCAAAAACAAGGGAAAGCACTGGATCCATGTCGGTGGTGAGTATGATAGTCACCTCATTCTGCCGTGGATATGAGGCCATGCAGTGCAATTGGCTTCCATCTAGGCAAACATGTGTGGAGAGTAGTATAGCACTCAAAATTGTTATCAATGAGAAGGAATTGTTATGGTGGCACCAAACTTGTCACACATACCTAGTGCTGGACACTTTTCGTAGTAGTGGGTAGTGACTTGGAAATTCATTTCTCGATTCTTACCGACTATCGGACTCAATAATTCTATCTATCTTTTCTATTCTATTGTCTTTCTCTATGTAACAATCTAAATTCATCACGATTCAAAGACGCGAAGTGTTGCTCGCCTTAGCGGCTAGCATTTGACCGATACGACCGTCAACCTTGCTGAACATCGCCACAACAGCCTGCCTGAGATCAGCAGGCAAGTCCTCCAAGGTTTCCGATATATTGGTAATCCAGTTCCTTCTTTCGTTCTCGTCAAAGACCCGATTCCACAACTCGCGGGGCTGAAGGAAATCCTCATCTTCAACCGAAAGCTCGTTCTGACCAAGGGTAGCATTTCGCTCAATTGGCTCTGTGTGTCGCACGTCGGAGAGAGTTTGACTGGGGACACCTGGGCTCAATGAGCTTCGGACGTAATTTGGGTCACCACCGTAGTTGTGAGTGATGGTACCCATGCCATCGCGCTCGAAGGGTTGATATACGGGGCAGATCGCGCGGTTCGGAGGGAGCTGCGTATAGTTTACGCCAAGGCGGTATCGTTGGGCGTCGGGGTAGGCGAACATTCGGGCCTGGAGCACTGGAGAGAATTTTGGGTTAGCTTAATGGGTAAATTGGAGGAAACATTCGGGTCACACTCACTGGGATCGGGTGTCATCGCAATTCCCGGGACCATGTTCGAGGGTGAAAACGCGGCTTGCTCGATTTCCGCGAAGTAATTGCCAGGCTTTGAAGGGTTAGTCGGTGCATCATATTTCCACGAATATTTCATACGTTTTTGTTCAGAGTCATTTTGCCAACCTCAATCAAGGGGAATTCCTCATGGGGCCAGACTTTGGTAATGTCGAAGAGGCCTCGACCGAATGTCTCAGCCTGCGCGGGCTCCATAATCTGCACATAGAGCTTCCAGACGGGATATTGTCCACTCGCGATTGCATCCCACAGGTCTTGGTTATGATAGTCGGGGTTTGCCCCCGCCATGCGAGTGCCCTGCGAGCCTGAGAAATGCGTAATCTCGAGAGTAGGTCGGAAGTGAAACTTGCAGTAGCGGAATGTGCCATCTGCTGTCACCAATTTGAAAGTGTGGACACCAAATCCTGTCACTCGACGAATTGAGTCAGGGATACCCCGAGAGCCAAATAGATGCATCAAGGCGTGGACGCTTTCCGGTTGGTTGGTATGGAAGTCCCAGAACTAATAGATTAGCCTTTTTGGCTTTCAAGATAGGGGTGGCAGACACACCATATTCCAGTCTGGGCGATTTGTCGCCGGGTGTCGTTTGTGACTCCTGTTCAAGGAAGGGAACCGAATTGGATCGCGCACAAAGAACACGGGCTGTAAATGGTTAGGCAGGCATTTTGGAAAATGAAGACTCCCATCTCACAATATGGTTCCCGACAATGTCATGATTGCCATCCTCTGTGAAAAACTTCACAGAAAAGCCTCGCACATCACGAACAGTATCTGCGCTGCCCTTCTCGCCGCCTGTTGTACTCAAACGGAACAGAACTGGGGTTTTCTTGCCGACGCCGTTGAGAAATTTTGCTGACGTGAGAGCCGCGATGTCATTGGTAACCTCAAATTCACCCCATGCACCTGAAGCCTTGGCGTGGACCACTCTATCGACCGTCAGCCCGGGTACTAGATAAGCTATTGAGATTCGGTTGGATTGAGTTCGTTACACACCGTTCGGGTATACGTTCTCGGTTAAAATGAGTGAGGGTCTCAATGAGGAGTGTGTCGCCCAATGTCGTATAGGCGCCACCACCAAACGTAGGGAAAGTGGTGCTAACAGACGGGTCGGTCACTGGCTGGCCTTGGGATTGTTAGAGGAGTATGTCTTGGATGAGTGATCGAGGTCAGAGAGAAGCATACCTTCTGCCAAGGTGAAATTCGGCTTGGACATTTCGATCGCTTTCTTGGCTTTGTCAGACTGGAAAGAATTAATTGATATGCATTGTCTTCGGGGGAGGCATGGGGGTTTTTATTTGTTTCGCTCTGATGATAAGACGTGAGACTCTCCAATTTTGATCTTTCAAGGCCGAGATATCACCGGCCATTGTTCCCAGGGTAGTAGAAGGGAAAGCAAAACGAGCGCCCCCAAAGCCTCCTGCTCATAGAAATTGATGCCGGACAGCCGTGTCAGATTATCGGGCGCAACTCCAATATCAAAATCGGTGAGGGGATACATATGACATGTGAGACGCGCCGACGAGTTGAGACACGGCGTTTATGGAAGGAACTGATCTGATTGGCCGAGAGATCGGCGAAGGAACGACGGGCCGAGACTTGCCCCACCCGAGTGACAGGCGAGAGTTCTCCGATCAATTTCCGAGTCTTCGCCGTCTTCGCCGTCTCCAAATATTTTTAACATTCCACAGCTTGCACACTTTCCGCCAGCTCTATTGGCTATCCACGCCTTAGAGGTTCGTGCGGGGTGGCTTTTACTTCTCCTCATGAGGGGTATACATCTGGACCTTCCAAAGCTTAACAGCCACTATCGTCACGTCTGGAACCAGCCCTATGGCCCTAAACAGACGCGCCTTGCATATTTCCGCCTTCTTACACGTTCGAGGCTAGCCTTTTTGAGAAAGTCCTCAGAACCTTGAGGCTTGTATCTCGTCATGTAGACCGGATTTCGGCACGGGCTCATTCAAAATGCCCTCACCACCAAGGGTGTGAATATAAAGACCAGCTTCCTCGTCGTCTTTGGCTCCAGACATCCACAATCATCCAGCCTTTCCAACAACCGACAGAAGACTTTCTGATCTAAATCCTTTTCTCACCTACATTTTTCAAAACCCTCACAATGGCGTTTGTTTCCAATGGAGCTGAGTACGACTTCGTCGTCGTTGGTGGTGGCACCGCCGGCAATGCGATTGCCGGTCGCCTTGCTGAGAACCCTGATGTGCGAATTCTGGTCGTCGAGGCTGGCATTCCCAACCCCGATCAAATTGAACAAATCACCACTCCCTCCAAGGCATTCACCCTTCGCGGCAGCAAGTACGATTGGTCTTACAAGACCACCATGATCAAGCGCGAGGACTACGAGCGAGTTGAGAAGCCCAACACTCGCGGAAAAGCCCTTGGTGGAAGTTCCTGCGCCAACTACTTCACCTGGATCCCTGGCTCCAAGCCAACCTTCGATGACTGGGAGGCTTTCGGTGGCCGGGACTGGAACTGGAACAACTGCGTCGATTATCTGCGCAAGTGTGCTACATACCACGATGACGAGAAGCTGTACCCCACTGAGCTTGGCAAAATTGGCACCGGTGGGCCCGTGCAGATCTCTCATGCCGATTTGGTCCCGGAGATGAAGCCTTTCCGTGATGCGCTTACTGAAGCTTGGCTCTCCAAGGGCCAGCCCCTTAGCGAGGACATCTACTCCGGTGAAATGAAGGGTCTCACCCACTGTGTTGACACCATTCATAAGGGTGAGCGCCAAGGCAGCTTCCTCTACCTGAAGAACAAGCCCAACGTCACCATTCTCTACGGTGTTAGATCAAAGAAGTTGATCATCGATCCTGCAACTCGCGTCTGCTCTGGTGTCACTGTCGTCAGCGATGAATACGACACTGAGCTCAGCGTCTTTGCTAGCCGCGAAGTCATCCTTTCCCAGGGTGTGTTCGAGACACCCAAGCTTCTGATGCTTAGTGGTGTCGGCCCAGCCGATGAACTGGCCAAGCATGGCATCAAGCCCATCGTCGAGTCCCCTCACGTTGGCCAGCACTTGCTGGATCACCCTATCGTGCCATTCGTCCTCGAGGTCAAGGATGGATACAGTCTGGACAACCACATCCTCCGTCCCGGTCCATTGAACGACCAGGCCCTCTCCACTTACCAACGCGACAAGACCGGTCCTGCCAGTTCCGGTTTCTTGGAACTTGTCGGATTCCCTCGTATCGACGAACGTCTGGAGAAGTACCCAGCCTATCGCGAGGCCAAGGCCGCTAACGGTGGACTGGACCCATTCGGACCCGCTGGTCAGCCCCACTTTGAGCTTGATTTTGTCGGTTTGTTCAGCACTGCTTTCCAGTGGCACTACCCGATGCCCGAGAAGGGAAGCTACATGACTGTCATTGTTGATTTGCTTCGACCGCTTTCCGAGGGCGAGGTCACATTGAACAACGCGAACCCCAAGAACCAGCCGAACATCAATCTCAACTTCTTCGGCAATGACCTTGACATCCTGGCTATGCGCGAGGGTGTTCGCTGGACCTACGATGTCCTGACTAAGGGCTCTGGCTTCAAGGATATCGTCCTCTCCGAGTATCCCTGGAAGATGCCCCTTGAGTCCGACGATGACATGAACCGAGCCGTTCTCGATCGCAGTCAGACTGGATTCCGTAAGATCATCCCCCAAACAGCCTTGACAAAATGCTAATGGTATCTCTAGACCCTTGTGGTACTGCCCGTCTCTCTAAGAACATTCACCAGGGTGTTGTGGACTCGAAGCTTCGAGTACATGGAGTGCACAACCTCAGAATTGCCGATGCTTCGGTCATTCCTGTCATTCCCGACTGTCGCATTCAAAACTCGGTCTACATGATTGGCGAGAAGGTTAGTACTGACTTATCTCCCTACTTCCGAATATTCTAACATCTTCTTAGGGTGCGGATATCATCAAGGCTGCACACAAGGATCTATATGCCGCTCAGAACATTCCTCCCCTTGTTGCCAGCAAGCTGTGAGATGCCTGACCTCGCTCAAGCGCACAATTTTGATTTTTCGCAGTGACATACATAATCTTTCTTTTTTCTAGACTTGTGCTTTTTGTTTTTAATGTATTCCGTTTCTAAGAATTGATTTTCCTTCATACTCTCAAAAACAATCCCTACTTTGGACATGTGGGCCAGCAATTAAACTTCCTTCCCGAGGTCACTGTGTAAGAACCTGTCTTCTAGCCCCAGGGAATTTGAACACAATAACCTTGGAAGTAAGGTTAAAAAGTGGAATTGTTCCAATTGAACAAGGCCATGTACAGTGCTGTTCCATACCTAACCTTGGAAGTATTTGACCTTGAGTACTTCGACCACCGATATCATATTTAAAAGACCTTTAGAAAGACAGCAAAAAAGACACCTAGAATTTGATTTGATGGAAATCTGAAGTAGCTCTAGAAAGACAGCAAAAAGGATAGGTAACTTTATTCTATACAAGTTGGCCAGGCTATATAGAAGGTGAATTCCAAAGTATTCCAACAAGGTCAAATACTTATGAAACTTGCGTTTGTTTTCAAGGTTGCCCAGGTGCAATGTTGCTACTAGGTACCTTCCTCCAGGGCTCAACCTTAGAAGTCGGCTACTTTCTTGAGACCACGATCTCCGGCTCCTCTTCTGTCGCGCGCTTCTTCGAATCTTTCCAAGCTGTTTCCAACTTGGCCAATTCAAATTCCGCAACATCGAGCTTTCTCCCCATCCATTTGTCCTTTGCGACAACCGGATCCCAATCCTTTTTCTGCTCCAGTTTATCATTAACTTCTCTCGCCTCTGCTAGCCAGCCTTTCCATTGCTTTGTATTAGGTGCGATTTTGTGGGTTTTGATCCACTCAATACTTTTGGTGGCCTTGATAGCCTCCCACAGCGCTTGTGTAAAATCATCCTTTTGAACCCGTTTTTCTTTATGCTCCTTCACAACGAATCGGCATCCCATGTTCCACATATCCTCCGGTTGCGCCAAAAGTGCCATGGCCCAGTACAGGAAGTTCAGAATGATATAGGCCAGGCCAACCGCGATCTGTATCTCCCAGCTGCAGTTGCTGAAGAATATGATGGCAGCCATCAGCAAAATCGTGCTTGCGCCGAGAAGGCACTGATGTTTCCATCCGTTGCATACATAATCACAAGTCTCGGCGCCGGTGTAAAGCTCGCGTGCCACCTCCTCGGTACAGTTTACGACGACGAACGCCCCGGATCGTGTTTTGATGACAACCGATCCATTTTTTACCTGGAACTTGGCTTTGCGAAGGGATAGTATCGGTCGCCATTGAGCAGACGCACAAGCCATGCTGGTCGAAAGTGACATGGACCCCAAGCCGAGAAATGCAACCGCTTCATGCTGCACACCGGCCCAGACGAAGAGTGCGATGGTCATCAGAATTGATGCAATTGTCACCATATTCAACATGGAGAAAGAATGCAGCTCGATGAATACCTTTCGAATATCATTCTTGGTTTTCTTCTTGCTGTTCCGGTCGCCTCTTTCGGCCTTCTCAACATCAACGGTCGCTTCTCGAGTGTTTTCCTGTTCGGTGTTCTCACTTTCACGCTTGATCTCTTCGGCGATATCTTGCTTGTGTTCGATATCGAACGATTGGAACTCATATTCCTTGAGAGATCCGATTTTGTGGATGACATTGGCAAAGAAATTGACCTCGTCGACGCGGTAGCCGCCATGGACTCCATACACTGTCGCGTCTTTGTACGAAGGCAATCGTGTTGGCCGGTCGGGATTCAACATTGTCTCGGGAGCCGGCAAGAGTCGAGGAATGAGGCCAAACGTCGATGCAGTAATAACATGTGCATATTTTTGAGTGGCGGATCCACCGACAACTGCCAGTAAGCCGACGATGTCGAAGCTCCAGGAAGAATCCTTTTCGACGTTGAGAGGAAACCAAACCATCATGCAGTACTCGGAGCAGAGAGCCTGAAAAATTGCAATGCATGACAGGAATTGGACGCTATATTATCTTAAATAAACCAATTTCAACACTGGGGCTGAAAGACGTGGGGCGGATCCTGAGACCCCGAGGAACATGCAGGGTTGAACACATATTTCTTTTTCTTTTTGTCGGCCTGATCTTCCATCAAGTCACAGACACAAGCAGTCGAGCCAGGTTCAAGACGCCGAAAAGATGCCCCTGGAAAAGGAAAAATTCTCGAAACTCACAAAAACACAACAGATCGATTGTAAAAACGGGAGGGAAGATGAGAGTTAAGTGAAGATCAACAGAATTCCCGTCATCTCCACTTCGCATGTCCTGGTTGTTCGCCAGTCCTGCTTTTTGAAGAGGCGATCGCGGGTACTCGCTGGGACCATTCATGTTCAACAGATGTCTTATTCTTCGAATTAGCTGAAAACTAATTGACATGTTTTCGGAGCCACTGTTCTTGCGGAGATATTTGGTTCAAACCTTGAGTTTGGTCGGCATCACCCGGTAACGAGCTGCGCGAACGAGGCAACCACCTGGGCATGAACGCACGCCATGCAGACGAGGCGAGTCTACCAGCTGGACCAAATCTCAGAATCAAACGCCTAGTGCGTCTTCATTCGGTCTCATGCATCACCAACCGACCTTTGGTCCAATCATATGAGAGGACTTTTTTCCGAACGCACAGTGGGGCCCACCAAGCTGTAGGCTTTGGTGGATCGGGCCGTCAATATCACCCACATCGAACACCTGTCAGATGCCACCAAAATGTGAAATCGAAGATTTATCCTATACTAGGCCATGATCGCCGAGTGATGAGCCTTTAGCGCTCCATTGGAACGAGGAAGGACCAATTAGGCAAAGACTCATCTGAAAACATGTTCACTCATGTGCGCTGCAATATGGATATTGCTTTTTCTTCTTTCCACGGTCGTTGCGGCGATTTGGGAATAAAAAGGGGATTTCATTGATCGGCGACCACCACCACCACTTGTATGAATCACCCTTGGGCCTCGCAGGCGTCTTATTCAGCTTTGGACAAATTCTTCCATTCTGAAATTATTTTCAAAAGCAAGAAGCGAAAAAAAACTAGAAAGAACCCATCGCTAGTTGAGGAGTAATGAAGTCACGAAGTAACAGAGATCACATGGTGCCATCTCAGAGCATTCTTCGCAAGTAGACTCTCCAAAATCCCGACATAGTTCATAATAACCACGGAAATTGGTATCAAGGGGGTCTCTTTGCCAGCCCGGTAGAATGTCGATATTACGACAGAGCCATTGTTGAGTTCGATTACACCTGAAGAACAGAGTTGATATCGGCGCGGTTGGGAATGATCTTTGTGGGTTTGTTGAATTTCCAATGTTAAAATGCGCACTTTCATTGTTTTGTAGTTAACACATCCCAGACGGAAAAAAACCACAACTCTAAAATAAGAGGCAATGCACTAGTTGATATCTTCTGCTTCTGGATTCAGAAGCAGTTCAAGAATAATCTGGCAATCTTCGTATTCCGGATTCTGCATGGCAAACTTGACAGTCTGGCTTTGAGATCGGCGCCCTTCGCCTTCGCGAATTTCGCTAAGGGGTGCGCGTCCCCGGCTGTAAAATGCATTTGGATTGTCTTGGTATCTGTGGCAGCCGCTATTGGCAGTCAGGCACTCGATCCCACTGCCCGAAATAACCTGCCGCAGAGTCCCGTTTACCACATCGTGAATCTCAACGAGTTCATGGTTGAAAACGACCAGGAATCTTCCATCAAGACAGGCGCTATCCGCTTTGCAGTCGAACAAAATGGGCTTTCGGTGCGACAAAGTGAAGGAAGTATCGATGTATATGGCAGTGGATTGATAGACAGCAAGGTATTGGTGTCCAGAAAAATGTGAATGTCTGTCAGTGAGTTCAAACATTCCTATCGGTGGTATACCATCCTCAAGTATACTTGCAACATCACAAGTACCACTGAACTGGACGGTGCTCAGATGTGAGTTTTTATCTCCAAATGGAGAACGGAGGGAGGTCTTTTCGATTAGTTCTGGGGTCATCATAATCAACGAAGATCCTATGTGGCTGATATTGACCAATCTGGGATAGATCATGAGTCTCGTATCAAATTGCTCAATCGAGTATTGCGACGAGTTCTTGAAACAGTGGCGACCAAGAACAACCTGTTGCTCTTCCAAATACACATGCCGGGCTGGGATGGTATCCACGGTATCTTCCAGTGCGTCAACCACCGTGAGAAAATAGGTCTCATAACCTATCCTGTACATCAGTATTGGTTTGCCATTTTCATGTCCCACGGTGAGAATTTCCACTTCGTTTCCGCGCGATACAACACGAGGTATCCGGTTGGCGAAGGACGCTACCGTTTCGGGGGCAAACGCCTCAAATGACAGATCGGGCCCGTGGAGTTCCCATGCAAACAATGTTTCGTCCGCGAGAAAGATCAGAATCTCATGTTCCTCAAAAACATGTATCTGGGTGACTTGATGACCTGAAAGTATCTAGAGGTCATTGAGGTTAGCATCAAAGTTTCGCTTTCCGTCCTGGCAACAGATATTCCTGACCTGTGTGCTTCCCCTGGATGTAGATTCAGGGCCAAATATTAAGACTCCATCATCGTTCCAATCAGTAAAATATCCAGAAGGCCTTTCAGATTGATCGTAACGGCACAATTAACGTTTGAACTGTGTACTCCGAGGTATGAAGATGTACGCTGCAGGCTTCTTGTGTGAGCATCCTTCATGGCACGGTCTAGAGCGGTTCCCGGTGCAAGAGCAACTCCAGACGATGGCTGGTCGCGGGAGTACTTGAATTCCGTGCCCAAAACGAGATTTAATCTGTAGGGCTCCTTGTTCAAAGAAACTAGCGAGGACGCAAATTGCGTCTTCGCTTGAATGATCTTCTGTGCCCAATTCGAGTAATCTTGCGAGGAAAGTGCGTGAAGAGCATGCACTTTATTCTTTCCAAAATGCCTAATCTTCAAGGGGTTTGGAGGAGCCTTTTTGTTGTCAGGCACCTGCGGTATCAAAGTTGGCCGATGGGCATCAATATCTAGTTCCAAGCCCAAAAGGTGTATGGGAATGGGAGCTTCTGAGATTTCATACTCTTTCACTTCGAATGTAGGTGACCGGTTGGCTAGGAACGAGAACCGTCTCTTGGGCTTCGCTTTTGTGATTGGTGTGGTCAACAGAAGGTGGCTATCGAGCAAAATCGCATGAATATCAGTCCAGGGCCCCTTGGTCAGACGCTCGAGGGCTTTCAGGGTCTCTCGTCGTCGAAGAGTTCCCTGAAATAAAATTTCTCGGCTCCCTTCGCGTAACCCACGACAAAACTCAACACCGTCCATCTCCACCGAGGGGTCAAAATAGAGGTGGGGAATTAATTGCAGCAAGTCCAGTCTCTTTTGCTTGCTCTCGATCACCTTTCCGCAATCAACCTGAAGGACTTCCAATTGAGTGATTGCCTGGATCAAATCGTACAAATCTTCATTGTCCTCGGCTGTTTTTCGCCGTGCAGCTCTCAGTAGTAGGAGGTATCTTGAGACCCGCTCGATGGGGCTCTTTAGATATGTGTCCCAAGCAAGTCTCTGGGAATCTTTGTGTTCACGGGCCTGCCTTAGGAATTGATCAAACTGTGGGTTGCTCGCTGCTTCTTTGCGAATCATGTCTTTGGCTTTCGGGTAAGCAGCACTGTAATCCACATATACCTGTCTCGCTTTCACGATCCAATCGCAAAAGATTTTACCAACCCCAATGATGAACGGTCGCTGTCTTCTTTGGCAATCAAGGAGCGATTTGAACATAAATTCCCGATTGACAGCTTCAACTGCGTCGATACCACCAAAGGCCTGCTCCACAAAGTCCATCTTGTGTTGAGTTGAGAGAATGGGAGGGTGAACTTGGATCAATTTATCTCTGTAAAGGGTTCCAACGACCGCCAACTGGTCAAGATAGCCATACTCCGTGAATAAAATCTCATGTAGAATGTTCTGGCGCGCGATTTCACGATTTGACATATTGCTCGTCACTTCCTTTGGGACATCATAATATTGAGCCCAATTATAGCCGCCCGATGGAACCTCGACCTGCACATTTTTCAGACTCCCTATGAAAGGGTTGAGGGTGAGATCGGTGGTCTGATCATAGTCTGGCACTTCTCTGGTCTGCCAATAAAAGTTCCACTGTTCATCTTCGGTCTCGAGGGGCAATTCGAGCGCGAGTACAGTCGATAGAGAGTCCCGATCATCACATTCATCTCCCGTGAAGTCTTGCAAATGGGCCTCAAGTCCTTCCTTGATGGTCCCTGTCATCATTTGACCCTCGTAACTCGTTGTCTCGTCCGGCGATCCGGAGGCATCTGAGGTTCCATCTATTTCTTCAAAATACCCCTCGAGCGAGATTCGAGAGAAGGAAAGTAAGTGTTGGGCCACGTGAGAGAAAAGATCATCGGTATCACGAGACGGTTGGTCGTCTTCATCACAGAAAGGACATCTTGAAAGGGTCAAACTTCCCGTCTTGCTCTCATAGCAGGCCTCCAGAAGATCTTCGAGGTCGGATTCATCAAATTGATCTGCATGAAGCTCATACATATGATCCTCAAATCCAGACTTCGTTTCAAACAAGCAAGGGGTGTCATGGGTCGAGTCCATACAAGTCCAACTTCCAGGGGAAACGTGTTCCTTTCTCATATGCATCATCCAATCTTTGCTTGATTTGAAAAGAGTGTTCGGGGTGGGACAGGTGTCCATAATGCAAACGTAGGGCATAATGTCGCCTATTATATGCTTCCTAGTTTACGTTATCGTCGTAAGCTGAGTGGATCCCTTATGTGTGGAAGTTTTCATTGCATACCTCCAGAGCTCTCCACTGAGCTCTTTGACGGGACACAAAAGCAGACAGTACGGGCATTCCCATTCTTTTTGGCCCACTGGAACATCTGGTGGCTGTGGAAGGTTTGCATCATTATCCACAATCTCGGGATCTTGGTGGTTGATTGAGGATTGGATCGACTGCTCCAATGATGCACCGGTGTACTGCACCGTTGTAGCCGACAATATCGAATGTTCCACTTGCTGAGTATGTTGAATTTGCACGCTTTTCTTTCTTCTTGAATTTCTGGTCACGGTGCCTGCTACGCTGAAGCTGGTTGAAAGGACTGAGCGTGCTGCAGAAGAAGGCAATTTCTCCTTCGTAGAATAAAGATCCTCTGTCAGTCGTGACTTTCGAGATTTGAGGTAGGAGAAGTTCTGCCGTCGAAGGCAGATTGTTTCTATGAGTCTTTCTCGAAGATTAGGTGTGGCAGACGATGTTTTCAGGTGGTGTTCCACGAGTCGGGTTGCAGCCTTGCGAAACTCCTCTGTCAGGTTTATTCCACCTGGACCGAATTCCACATAGTTGGCAATCTTGATGAATCTATGCAGGATTCCCGACCGTCGAACTGCCCTCGAGAACCTGAATAATTGATCCAGCGCCTCCTCAATTACCTCGGGGTTGGCTGTATCCTTTGCCCCAGGTGGTTGCAAACTGCATCCTAAAGACGGTAAATTTAAGTCAGCAATCTAACAAGAAATCGGGATTGCGGAGTTAATACCAGTCAGGTTGGCTTTCAGATCATCTAACAGGTCGGCCATTGCGGAGTGTAGTACGGATGCATTGCGCAATCTCCAATCCATCGAGGTACGGGTACGCTCAAAAATGAAATTGTTTGACGTCCACAAGTTGAATCGAAAAAGTTGATTCTCAGCCTCCTCGACGTCCGGAGAACCAGGCCCCAAGGCATTCCTCCAGAGCTCGAAAGCAACCTCCACTTCTCTGGCCCGATCCGCGATAGACATCCCTGCCTTTGCTCTCAGACCCGTTTGTCGCGTGTCTCGGGTGTGCTCTCTGCGCTTTCGGGCGGCGTTGTCATTTCGCTTACGAGGTGCAGCCAAGAAAGTGGGGATCAGCGTCTTTTTGCCTAAAGGGCGATGTTAGCGCTAGCTCATGCACAGCCGATTTGGGGGCTGATGGATGACAAAGGCCTTGGCTGTTCACCTGGGTACCTCCATAAGCCCCGCCCATCCGACCTTGTACCTTTGCAAGACCTCTGGCATTTGGTCTTTGTTTGGTACAAGGCTCGGGCCGACCCATGTCTACACCGTTATGTGCGACACCCAGCGCGTGGTTGCGGAAGCGGAAGCGGGGCCCCCGTTGGCGGAGACGGTTGCAGACGTTGCAACCGCGTTTGTTGAAGCCATCAACCGCGGTCGCCCGGCCTCAGGAACGCTTCATAGAAGTTTGAAAATATCATTGGCGCATCTGGTGGCTGAAATCAGATCGATACAGGTCCTTTACGCCCTGACGCGTCGGAAATCGCTCGAGAAATCACTTCGCGAAGTGGCGGACGCGCTTGATCGAGTTCTATGTGGTGAATATGTGAAGACCAGATATCAACAATTGTTGGAAGAGGAAGCAAAGTCACGGGCTCCCACGTTCCCTCTTTTTTTCTCATTCTTCGCCAAACCAAAGGACCCACCTGCAGCCGAAGGCATTCAATGGAACAAAGGCCCCTTTCCGCACCTTTCGTTGTTTAGCCAGCTCATCTGTCGATCGGACGTACGAAATCTTGACCTCGACGAATTCCTTATCCGCGATGACCGACTTCTTCGAGAGCTCATTCTCCTCGTCAAACGCTGGAATTCGCTTGTGGATGATTTGTATGATAGCACTGAGGTTGATGAAGAAGTGGAACCCTCCGGTGGTGACTGTCCAAAGCCTCCTGTGGTCGAAGCCATCTTTCACCGCGAAGACAATGTTCGGAAATTGTCGGAATCCTTGTACAATTCTCTGCACACCAACTGGCCGTGCCAGACGGAACATCACGATCATAATGGGCGATTGGGCCTTTGCCTGGAAGCCAAATTTTTCTTGGATCCTCAATGGAGTGCCCCAAAGGAGCTTAATGACAGCCTTTTTATGCTTTTAACGGGTCCGGATATCCTCCAAGAGTGCAGGGTTTGTGTTAGTGACTACGGGTAAGGAAGATCCATCGCTGCCGTTCATGTTTCTGACGGGGATGCTGACTTGACAATGTACGGTAGTGTCGAACAAGGCTCCCCTGCTTGTTTAATAATGCATGACGATCAATCTCGAAGTGTGTGTCTATACCTGACCACTGATGGTGAGAACCAGCTTTGGGATAAACAGAGGCTAGCTCGGCCGCTCGAAGTTATACTAGAAGGTGAAAGTTACATTGAGATGAGCCTCACCGAATTGCAGGCCATTATCAAGCCAACTTATGCAGCAAAGCGAGTGATGGGCGTCACACTAGCTCGATGCATTCTACACCTCTTTGAAGGACCGTGGCTGAATGAAGGCATGTCTATCGATGATATATACGTCTACTGCAAGGTACAGAATGATCAACCGTATCCTCAGTTCGACAAAGTCTTCATCGCTACCAAATTTGGCCCCGATTCCAATCCTGGCTCCCAGTCCCGCGGTTACAAAATCCATCCTTTTCCTACAATTCTTGCACTTGGAATCATACTTTTGGAGATTGAACTCGGAGAAGATATCTTGGACATCAAGAACGACCCTTTATATGCCTCAAAAAGGCACAAGCCATTTTACGTCGCTCAACATCTTCTGAAGGAGTTTCGCAAGCGATTCAATCTTGATTCTGGTCTTGTGAACGCTGTCACATTTTGTATAGACCGCGCGTCCCTTGCCCATTTTGACACCTTGAATTCCGAAGACCTTCTCTCTAACCAGCAATTCATTGACACATACTACAAGAGAATTGTTCGTCCACTTGAGCAAGATCTTGTGAATGGAGCTCACTGGACCTGGGACCAAGTTGAGCAGCTGCAATCTCCCAGCTTTGCCGATGCTGGCATCTGCAAAGTGTTCACGAAGGGGGCTGTAGAACTTCCACGTATCAGACTCGGTGAAGATCTTGCACGAGATACACCCTTGGGCATGATAGAAGAATCCCCCAGAATATCCAAGGATCAATCAATCCGCGATTTGCCAAGGAATGCCGCAATGCCCATTTTGGAAGAGCGACGCGTGACGTCATATCGAGCATCGGACTGGCCCGATGCAAACAAAGCAAACTCAAACAGCAGAGACTCTTCAAACAACCCTTCGTCCGCAGCATCTTCAAATCAGCTTAAGCAATGTCCTTCTCGGCCTCTGACACGGAATGACTTCACTGTCGCAATCATATGTGCTCTTCGAACTGAGGCAAATGCCGTCCAGGCTATATTTGAAAAATACTGGGAAGATGACAACGGCGTTTATACATATGGCAAGCAGCCAAACGATCCAAACTCATACACTGTAGGGTCGATTGCGAATCACAATGTTGTTCTAGCGCATCAACCCCGAATGGGAAAGGCTACTGCAGCAAATGTTGCATCTGCTTGCTCAATGAGCTTCCCTAACATCAAACTTGCCCTCATTGTTGGAGTATGTGGCGGTGTTCCATTCCCTGGTGGAAGCACTGAAATCCTTTTAGGAGATGTCGTCATCAGCAAAGGGATTGTTCAGTATGACTTTGGCAGACGTTATCCAGGTCACTTCCGACGCAAGGCCACTGTTGATGATCAGCCAGGTCGCCCTGATCGCGAAATTTCCTCACTTCTAGCTCAGTTGGAAACTAATCGACATCGGACGAATTTGCAAGAAAAGATAGCAGCAGAGCTTTTTCATATGAGTGATAATTCCAAAGCAGATGCCAAGATCTTCTACCCAGGGGAAGCAGAAGACAAATTGTTTGCTGCGACATACGTCCACAAACACCGGGGTGTCTCCAGATGCCATGGAGACTGTGAGGATGGAATTTGCGAAGATGCCATTGACTCTACATGTGACCAGCTTAGTTGTGACCAGCGGCGACTGGTTCCCCGGTCCCGTCGAAATACACACAACAAACCCGCTATACACTTCGGCTTGATTGCGTCGGGAGATACGGTCCTCAAATCTGGAGCAGATCGAGACAAGATTTCAAAGGAGGCTAAGGTAATAGCCTTTGAGATGGAGGGATCTGGCGTGTGGGACGCAATCCCTTGTGTCATAATCAAAGGCGTCTGTGACTATGCAGATAGCCACAAGAACAAGAAGTGGCAAGATTATGCGGCAACAACCGCAGCCGTTTCGGCTAAGGCTTTTCTTCGTCATTGGATAAATGGTCCTCGTTAGCCAAGATCCTCTTATGAATACCAATCCATTGCTGGCTGAGATAGTACCCAGTACTGGACCATTGTGTTTGTTGACCTCATCTTTAAGCCTTGGAATGTATGATGTTTGCGCTCAGTCACAATTTTTATCCTCCATTAGACAACCACTCATGTGTGGAGCATCAACCTCTTCCAACCCTTTTTTTGTCATCCTCTACGAACAGGGGCTTCGCTTTGTCAGGTCAAATCTCCTGCGCATCATATATGAAGCTGGTAACGCCCACCCACCCCCATCATACTGCGGGAGCTTCACGTATTTCTTTGGCTATACGGGGATTTGACTAATGTAGTGATTAGGCCCCGGGGGGACCACGCGCCGGTGAAACGACTTGATAAATTATACTAATTAAAAATCCTTTAACTTTTGCTCAAGGCGGTACAGTACGCCTCTCACTTTTCAATCCTCGCCTCCGTGTGCACATCGGCACTGTCAACTGATTGCGACAGAGATGTTTCACTCTGGCTTTGTTGCGACACCGGGTTTGATGTAGATTCGGCTTCAGGGCCAGATTCTTCATCCGTCTTCTCTCTGCGAACATCCAACGCAGGCGCAAATCGGCTTTTGATCCTGATTTGCTTTCCATACTTGTAAAACAGGAATGGTATCACGCCTAGCACAGCAGCAACTCCACCGATGAGACTTCCTCCACCTCCAACTCCCAACGCTGTGAACATCTGGTTTGTGAAAAGAGGCGCAGCAGCGCCGCAGGCTGATCGGGCGATGGTGTTTGCGGCAATCGCGGAGGCGGCGTACATCAGGTAGCAGTCCACGAGATAATTCAAGTATGCGACGAAAATGAGGAGCAGACAGCTTGAAAGGAAGCATCCAGCGAGAGTGGGCACGATCCAGTGAACCTCGCTTTTGGGAAGGTTAGTGGATCTTCATGAAATATTCATCACAGAGTAACTCACTTGTATTGTGCAGACCATGCAAACCAGAACATTGTAAGGGGGAATCCGACACCACCGATCATCGCGAGAGTTAGTCGATCTTCGGGCACCGTGTCTGCCATCGTCTTTTCACCCCTCTCGATCTTCCGTTGGCGAATCCGAGTGTCAACCAATACGATGACACCGCCAATCAGTGCGCCGACAACAGTTCCAATCAAAGGTAACTCCCCGACGCCGGAGTTCCATCCTCGCTTCTCTTGGAACACGATGGGATAGATAGTGAAGAGCATGTAAAGCAAGGTATACACCACCGCCATGTAGATCGCACAGAGCAGGGAAATCGGATCGAAGAGAATGATCCACGGCCGCGTGATAGCCACCTTATAAATATCGACGAGCGTCTTGTCACCACTCTCCACTTTGGCTTTCACATTTTCATAGCCGGGGATATTCGCCGCACGCATTCGCTTAGCCTTGTTGTATAGGACTATTGGGGCGTATGTCTCGGGAATGGTTAGCATCAAGACGGCTGTCACGGCACCAAGCCAAAGTAGCACGTAGAAGCTCCATCTCCAGTCTTCCTTGAGTTCGAGGAAGCCCGCGATGACAGGTCCGAGTGCTGGACCAACGTAGACCATTGCCGAGAAGCCGGCCATGGCGTTAGCTCGCTGCAACGGATCCCATAGATCAGCGAGGACTCCGGGAGAATTGCTCAGCGGAGCAGATACGAAGGTTCCCGTCAGAAATCTGCCCACGAGCAGAGCACCGAGGTTAGGTGCGAACGCGCATAGGAAGTTGAAGATGAGGTATAAAGCGAAAGTGATATAGAAGATCCATCGTCGGCCGTAGAATTCACTGAGTGGTGCGAAAATGAGAGGACCAGCACAATAACCTAGCAAAAACAATGTGATTGTGAGACCTGCTACCTCAGTTGATACCCCAAACTCCTCAGAGATGGAGCCAAAGCAACCACTGGGAGAGCTTGAGGCGAATGTCGCATTTACGACGAGAAGCACCGCGGTTATAGTGATAGTAATGCGCCGAGTCAGGGACCAGTTTCGAGGGTTTTCGATATCGTTGGGTGCAAAATCGACGAACCCATCTTCGTTCAGGTGGATCTCGGGTTCATAGTGGATATCTTGCGATCGGTAAGGCTTGTTTCCCGCGAAGGAGAGAATTCGGGTCACAGCTGCCATTTCGACATGGAGAGGAGAAAGGACGCAAACGGCAAAGTCTTGAACAAAACTTCTTTATGAGCACCCAGACTCGAAAAGAATAACACATCCACACTTCATGACATAATTTTGGTCACCCTCCTCTCTAAACTCCGGGCCTCGGGCTATTCGCAGACTATCTCCGCTTGCTAGTCAGCGGAACAGGTTTTTTCGGGAGTCGGCACTTGAGCTGACCTTTTAACTCCCTTAATTGCCTGCAAATCCACTACACGCGTCTGGACCTCCTGCATTGTTTAGATCTCACTGGCAGACTTGCATTAAAAAATCTACTTCGAACCACATAAATTATGTGGATTCATGAGCCAAATTAGGACCCATATGGTGGTCCCACCTGGGCAAGGTTAGGTGCTTGAAAGCTCCTTCCCAACAGGGACATGGTCCCTTAAACAGCCTGTGATCATTGCGAGTTCTTGGCGCTAACCTTGGATAACCCGAAATAGACGTTGGGTTCTGCCGAAGATCTATGGTTATGCTTAAGGTGAAGGTGGTACAAACCTTCTTCCAAATAGATATTTTCCGGAGACCGTTGCGCCCTTGGAGTCGATGGCATGTGACAGTACCTGCCGAGGCTCAAAGCGCGAATTGCGAATATAAGACAAACACTATAGGTACACCAAGCGTGGAGAACATAATCTCACACATCAACCTTGGAACCTTGGAACTGCGATGAGATTTAGGCATTCTCTCCTAAAGGCCTCAGGGCCTGATTGCATAAGAATGACGCTGATTACATGAACCAGCATCATTGGTCTAGTGGTAGAATTCGTCGTTGCCATCGACGAGGCCCGTGTTCGATTCACGGATGATGCACATTTCTTTTTGTTTTTTGCCCTGGTGATTCACCAACGTCTCGAAAGTAAATTGCGAAGGGTTGCAATTTTTTTCAATGCTCTGCGGTCGCCAATGTAAAGTGTGCCCCGGTTTGGAACAAGCAGACTTCGAATGTTTCTTCCTGGTCCCTGCACCGCATCTGGTCTGCGTGTCATTCTCCGAATGTCTCAATATTTACAGTGCAAGTACTCCGTATGTGGCACGGATGTGCTCAGGTGAATCGTTCATGTGCGAAGCGGCTCAGTGTCTGTAGAACCCCAACTAAACCTATGAAAATCTTATTTTCCGGGTCCTCAGCTGGGTGCGTATCTACAAGCTGACCACCACCCGGGCGCTCTAACGTCCATGGTGTAATGAACTACTATTGTGGAGGGCCTCAACAGCTATGTCTATACCAGTCGAACATTTTAGCTGGTTTGAATAACTTCACTTTCGCCAAACGCCGGTTACAATACTCGGTATAGGGCGATCTGAAAAGCGGTCTATGGTCAGGCATCATAAGTAACGGAGAAAACGGGAGCAAGAAAGGGGCATGTATGTCACTTTATTGCAGAGACGGAGAGAGAAAGGAGAAAGAGAGAGAAGCTCTCTCTTCTCGACTAAGTCTACGGTCCGGGCCTGGCAGCTTGAGAGATCAGGCATCAACGTAGGGATTCTGACAATAAGGCACCTTCAGGCATCAAAATCAGGTTTGAACCCTTACACGCTATACTCCGTACACCTTCGTAGCTACCCCGCATAGGCATCTTGATATTAGATTCCGTACGAGCTTTTATCAAATGCAACTCAACTCAAATTCACACCCAACAGCCAAGTCATATTACACACTACTCTTCTATATTTCTCGCGCGACTACGTCAGAAAGCCCTGGCTACCTCTCAGCGCTACTGGTGCGTAAAGGCGTACAACCTTGAAACCTAGCAACGAGAAATCAGAGGAGACAACAATGGACAATCACCTACCAGAAGAGGTAGACGCTTACCTCAAAAAGATAGTCCAAAGTCTTACTGATTACCTGAAAGATCGACTTGTCGGGGTCTATCTATTCGGTTCAGCGAGTTATGGCGCCTACGAGTCTGGCCTCAGCGATCTTGACGTGCAGGCTATAGTGAGGGATCCACTTGACACCGTTGATAAGCAGGCAGTCATATCCCGTTTGAATCATGGTGCCTTGCCTTGCCCCGCTAGCAAACTCGAGTTTGTAGTCTATGCTCAAAGCGCCGTGTATCCGGCGAACCGTCATCCTCGTTTCGAGCTTAATTTGAACACCGGACTTCATCAGCCTGATCATATCAGCCTTGATCCCGCCAACGAGTCAAGTCATTGGTTCTTGCTCGATATTGCTATGGGGCGCGAACTTGGCCGTAACCTGCACGGTCCTAAAACGACCGAAGCTTTCGACACTATCCCTCGAAGCTGGATTTTAGAAGCAATCGCGACTTCGCTCGATTGGCACCAGAAAAACGAACTTAACTCGGCCAACAGCGTTCTTAACGCTTGCCGAGGCTGGCGATTCATCGCGACGAGCGAATTTTGTTCGAAATTGGACGGGGCCAAATGGGCCGTGCAACAACAGGGCTGTCCGGATATTGTCAGCCGTGCCATTATAGCGCGCAAAACGGGAGATGAACTCCCTCCGGCCGAGGTAATGATACTTTACGATATTGTTATGACGGCCAACCGTGCCGAACTTGCGACAGATGTGAACTGAAATTATCATATCTACGGCGGCATATCAGTCATCTGAATCATGGAGCAGGTGTGACAATGAACCTCGGAAAGTATTCATTTTGTACACTCTCAAGGAGATTCAAGCAAGTCTCTGAGCGCACGAACATTCAGTAACAAGAATGTAGTGGATATAGAGCTCCATTTTCGCGAGTGCTGTGTCATGTAACAAAATTTTCTTCTAGCAGCTAGCGAGAGATTTTAGGTCCTTACTAGAAGGTTACTTCTTACAGCGGTGTTGCATAAGTATTTGACCTTGAGTACTTCGACTTCAGACCTACTCTTTCATACTGCCTGAGAGAAAGTTCTGCAATTTGATTTGGTATAATATCTAAAAGAGGATTTGGAAAGAGGGCAAAAAAGGCATCAGAAAAAATAAGAAAAGTTTATCATGTACAAGTTGGTCAGGTTGAAAGGTGGATTCTAAAGTACTGGAGGTCAAATACTTATGCAACACCACTGTATCTACCGTAGCTTTCAATTATAACATACTCATAATTATTATACATGATCTCCTATCACTGGTTATACTTGGTATTACTACCAGGTAGTCAGTGATGGTAAATACTAGGAAACCATGAGACCCGGCTGATGACCCTATACCTCCGTCGGGTGGCACTAACGCCCAATAGGGACATTTTCCAAGAACACAGGGCAAAGCTTATGACTAGCCCCACTATCGCTCCAGGGCTTGGCGAATTATGAAGTGTAGGTAGGGATTTGTGACGTTAAGTCACTTGAAGTGTTGGAAGATATGTTTGTTTTTCTGCAGTCGAAAAGATTTCTTATCTATTTTCCCTCTCAGACACCACAACAGTCTCCTGCTTCTGAGCTCCAATTCCCGACATGCCATAGAATGTGATGAATGCCATTCCGAGGAATGCTGACACACAAGAGAAGACCATCGCAACTATACCCTTTGCGGTGAACCCGGCTGGCAACCATGGGAGCTGCTTGTTTTGACCGCTCAAATCAAGATAATCCTCCGTGTTGGCGGCAGCGTTACCTTTGTAGGACATGTTTCCGGCCTTACAAATGCCAATATCGCTGTCTGTGAGTGACAGGCCTGCTTGTATTTGTTCAGGGGCCTCAATGAACGTCATTGCTAAGCCCTGAGACATGTGCCAGTCGATGTGACAGTGGAAAAGCCAAACGCCAGGATTGTCAGCGACAAACCGAAGAACCATATTTCCCTGTGGTGGTGCTACAACCGTGTCTCGGCGAGCAGGGAACTGAGGGAAGCCGCTTGATGGAGTCTCTGAAGCATCATAAGGAACCGGATCCCCGTCGACGAAGTCATAGAAAGAGGCTCCATAAGATGGAGTACGACTAACAAGTTGGAAGTTATGACCGTGCAAATGGAAGGGATGGGACCCGGTATCTTGGTTGTTGATCACAACCTCAACAATCGCGTTGTGTTTCAGAATATGGGGAGATGTATATTCCCCGTAAACTTTCGCGTTTGAGACATACTCCTCCCCGACAGTCAACACCGAATATAGCGTTGGGACTTTGGGCATTGTATAAGAGATATTGTTGAAGAATGCATAGCCTGCTCCATTGTTCAGATTATCCATAATGACGTCGACGGTAATGGTCATATCGGGTTCTGGTAGAAGTTCCATCCGATCGTGAGCTACAAGCTTCATGTCGTCGTATGGAACAAGATCAGAAGCAGTATCAACCGTCATTTTGGCCTCTGGGTGGGGAGCAGCACTGTTATATTCAAGCCAGTTCGTCTGGTTGAGCTGTAACGATGGCGAAATGACATCCAATAGCTCCGAATCGGCCACCATAACCATGGGGTAGTTCTTTTCCGTGGAGTTCTTCATTGTGACCAAAATTGAATAACGTTGCGCAACGGAAATGTAAAGCACGTCTGCTTCTTGTTCATCCACATATACTCCATCGATTTCGACGATGCGGAATGTGTGATCCTCAATATAAAAATACTGGGCAACAAAGGCACCAATATTGACCAAACGGAGCAGGTACGTCTTTCCAGGCTCAACGGGAACATTTGTGTTTGATACAGTATCGTTGAAAAGGAACGAATCTGGAACAGGCTCCGCACCAGTCGGGTTCTGAACCCGGATGAACGGGATGTCCTCAACGAGCTCGTGATACCAATCGCTCATGGTAAGCGTGTACTCCTCATCATACATATCGTTGAAGTACGACTCGTTATTATGCACAATCAAAGCTTGACGATAGCCATCCGGGTAGCACGCATCGGTATGACAGTGATACCAATAGGTACCATTTTGAGGGATAGTGAAATTGTATGTCATCGACGATCCAGGGGTAATCGGACATTGAGTGACCATCGAGGCACCATCCATGTCGTTGGTACCATTTTGGAACATGCCATGCCAGTGGATCGAAGTGTCCTTGTCCCCGAGTCCGTTGTACATGTTCACGATGAGTCTGTCGCCCTTATCAACCTCGATGACCGGTAGCGGCCACTGGCCGTTGATTCCAACCACCTTGCGTTCATGAAGGCCGTCGGGGTTTGCGTTGACCCAGGTGACATTGAAATCCAAATTCACGGTCTTCGCTTGGCAGTGGTGCGCAAACAGCAAGACCACCGCCAGACGGTATAAAATGACATCAAACATGCCCATTTGGATAGCGATTGAAAGTGGAAGGGACGACCGGAGGAGGGTGGAAGCGCTCGATGAGGAAAGCACGAGGACTGCGGTCAAATTCCCAAATGCCGATATCGACTAGGACCGGAAGAGAGGAAAGAAGTATAATAGAAGTCAATGCAGAGGATTGTTTTCGAGGTGAGCAATATCGATTGCAACCTCTCGCTCGCTTCCGAGTGAATGGAATGGAGATCCGAGGGATGGACACTGGCAAAGAGAGAGTAACGAAATCACTCCGCGGGACGAGACATCCCGCTGTGACCGGCATACAGAGAGTCGCCCCAGACGGCTCACCGGTATTTGCTATCAATCTGATAATCATCCAAAAATCACTGCTGGGTGGTCCCCAACGATTTCACGTGGTGAGACCCAAAGGGATAATTAGTCCCAGTTGAGCTTGTGGGGCACCAAATTGGACCACCGACGTTACATTTCTCCATCGATGCATGTCAAGATAGATTGTCTCGGGCATTGAGACTATTTGGGAATCGCAGAGAGGTCTGTTCATGGTATGATCCAGCTTTAGGCTCTAGTTTACTGTGAGTTCGCTCAGTTGTACCTTGATATTATCATTTCTGTTGGCTAATCACTACCAAATTCGGCAGATTTAGTACATGATTCTTTAGCCCGTCTGATCCGTCTGATCCGTATCCGTATTCAATATTAGAAAATAAATAATTATCCAAACCTTGGGATGGATCTGAGTTGAGTACCGGTATTACACCGCAAGTGGGTCGTAAGGGAAAACATCCATAGATACCGTAAAGTTTTCACCATATCAGATTGGGGCGATACCCACCCAGGAATACTAGAATAAACAGTCGGGGTTTGAGTTTCTCACTTCTTCGTTCAAGAATTCCAAGGTTGGGTTGTGCACACTCATCCAACCTCAAACACCATGGGGGATAACAAGGTTTTTGCGGTCACTGGTACAGCTCAACTTCTTTTTTGTCCAGAACTAGCCCGATAGCTGACTTGTTGCAATCAGTCTTCTTCATCTGCTTCAGAGAATGCCTGGAAACAACGGTGGTTGTGTCGGTGCTTTTGGCCTTTCTCAAGCAATCACTCTATGATTCGGATCGTCCGACCTACAAACGATTAGTGAAACAGGTACATCTTCTTCTTTCGTTCGCCCTTCAAACCATTCTATATACCGAAATTGATCAAATTAGGTCTGGTGGGGATGTGGGTTGGGTCTTTTCCTCTGCCTTGCTGTTGGTGCGGGCATGATCGGTGGCTTCTACGGCCTCGGGGTAGACACCTTTTCTGCCACTGAGGATATTTGGGAAGGCGTGTTGGGAATCCTCGCCTCCATCATTATCACGGTCATGGGCGCCGCTCTGTTACGAATCTCGAAGCTGCAAGACAAATGGCGCGTCAAGCTCGCGAAGGCACTTGATCACAAGAAAGACCCAAATGAGACCAACAAGGGCCGAATAAAGCGATGGCTTGAGAAATACGCCATGTTCCTCTTGCCATTTATCACCGTTCTACGAGAGGGTCTTGAGGCCGTCGTGTACGTCGGCGGTGTTGGCCTAGGGCTTCCGGCTTCGTCTTTCCCGTTGGCGGTTTTCACTGGTCTATTGGCTGGAGTCTTTGTTGGCTACATTATTTATCGGTATGTCTACGGTTTTGATGAACTATATCCACATCTAACAATGCCTAGTGGTGGACGTGAGACTTCGATGCAGATCTTCTTGATCATATCGACTTGCTTCCTTTACCTTGTTGCCGCCGGTCTTTTCTCGCGCGGTATCTGGTACTTCGAGAACAATACCTGGAACAAGGTGATAGGAGGTGACGCATCTGAGACGGGGTCTGGCGCAGGATCCTACGATATTCGCCAGAGTGTTTGGCATGTGAACTGCTGCAATCCAGAATTAGGAGGTGGTGGCGGTTGGGGTATCTTCAACGCACTCCTCGGGTGGACAAACTCGGCCACTTATGGCTCTGTGATCGGCTATAACCTTTTCTGGGTCTGTGTCATGGTTGGGTACTCTATGATGATGTACCGTGAGAAGCGTGGCGCTATACCTGTGATCGATCCAGCTATGCATGCTGTTCAGAGACTGAAGGCAAAGTTGAAAGCATTTATCTTACGTCGTCCCTACGAAGATTCAGATGACACAGTGAACGTCACGGAAGCTCGCCCAAAAGACAATTCTGGGCTTCTTTGATTTGTTGAGTGCTGTGGGTGAGAAGTCCCTAGTTTGCATGAACACCTTTTCTTTCGGAAGAGAGTTCACAGAGCTAGGGCAAAGACGAGGCAACCTTGGAACAGGCAAGAGGTGTACCTATGCGAGAAAATGATTTGATGTGCCATCTCTCATACATTCAAACAAAATCAAGAGATATTTTACAATCTTGCTCTCTGGTTTTTCTAGTTTCTTTGTTTCCACAAATACTACATCTAGATTCCACATTTTTGGAACCTGCAGAACCAATATGATGAACCACAGGAGTATGAAATTACCAATATCAGAATAAAATAAATTTGATCGTGTGCCTCTTTCACAGAAACTCAAGTTGAGCAGGTTCAAGGATAAACCCAATAAATGTGACAATCATCACTGTTGAAATATTTTAATTGTACTTGGAAGATCCATCACCCATTCAAGCAAGGGATTCTTGCCAAGCATGACAAAAATGTCGATAGTCCCCCTTTTTCTACTGATTGATACGTAGCTACAGAAATTTTATCATAATTTTCATCTACAGTAGATGGATCGCCACCGGCTGTAATAAAACGGAAAGAGCGCTAAGTGTCGTTTCGGCATCAGATAAATTTCCCGAGCCAGGAAAGATCCAAAGTTTCCTCACATGTCACGACAAGCCTTGTCTCTTGTTTGGTACATAGCGGCTGTAATGGATAGGGAATAACTCTTCCGGTACAAAATATTTTCACCGAGCCAAGAAAATTCAAAATTTTCCCCACATATCATGACAAGAATTCCATGACAAGCCTCGTCCCTTTCTTGGCTAAAGTTGTAGCGCGGCCTTGTATGGCACCAAGGAACCACTCAACGGCAAGCAATCATCCACGTGCTTGGCCAGTCCACTGATTGATAATGTTATTACAATAGCAGACCCACGGAAGATCAGTTCAATGTGGAGCAACCTCGTGAGCCAAGAAATATCGGACTTGAACCCCTAACCAGCAATAAAAACCCAGCCGCAGTAGTTTTGCTGGGATGACCAAATTATGTTGGGTCATTTTTCCAGGGGGTCTGCGCAATCACCTTGCCCTATAGGGTGACCCGGCTGAAAGTCTCTTTACGCCCTTGATGATAAGCATCCACCCGTCGGGTGGCAGTGCAGATGTCCTGCGTATGCTTCATAGTACTTCACTGCAGCTAGACACAGAATTTTAGCGTATGACAGGGGCACATAAAGATATCATTGGGATACCCTTCTCAATGTAACCTCGCGGGTCATGAAAGTTGTACGCTTTGGCCGTAACTCGAGATATAGGACTACCGCATCAACCACTTGGCAAAGGACATCCACTTTAAATGTCTCACTTGCTTTCCCGTTTATCCGTAAAGTCAAAGCAAGCCAATAGTATATCTATCTTTACAGGGAAGATCTCGATGGAGTGGAAATGCCAAGCAATTCCGGGACTGTACTTATCCCAAGGTTCAGACTGGCAAATTTGTTATCTGATTGATTAGATTAGGATAAGAAAGATTATTTCCTATTGGGGCATCTGAAAGCATGATTCCTTCTGTCTCAAAGAGTAAATTGATCTTGCTTTGGGAATTTTATATTTCCAAGGTTGATTTATGTGGTGCTCGGGCAGAAAAGCTGGATACCTTTCCAATGGCACTTCGGTTGGTAGCCTGACACTAAACACAATGCAAAAGGCCTAGATACTATTTAACCGAGAATTCATGCATATCTGATCCGAGTGTATCTCCCAGCAATATCTTGGCAGGACTGGGTCTCGGTGATAGTCCTTGTCTTGATATGCCAAAGTGGATCTAAAGTCGTTCAGTACAAGTAAAGACACACGAAAATTTCCAGTTTTCGCAAGATGGATTCCGGAATTAGAATGTGTGTAGATTTTCTGTTTCAGTGGGCCCAGGAAGTGATTACTCCGAGAATTTGCTGGCTTGAGAAGATCAGATGATATTGACCATAGTCCCCGGTGAGTCCTGTCCATCATAAGGAATTTTCTAATTCTACATTGACACCTCGGGCGTGTACTGCAAATATTACAATGAGCGAAGCTAAAAAGGCAAGCGCCATTGCAAAAGTGCTACGTCAGTCAAGGAATGAGTGGACGAACAAATGGTTTGCCATCGGCATTGGCGCAATCATGGCTCTTTTTGCGATATACCACTGGTCAAGTCTACTTTGGTTCTATTATGGTCCGAGGGGGAATTCCACTCTCATTAAAATCAACAGGTATGTTTTGAGGTTGAATGATATTGGTCATGAGTGATACTAATTAGCTGGGCATGACAGGAAAGTCCATGGCGTTCTTGCTAAGTCGGTCATGGGACTAAGAACCGACCGCTCTATCCTATATACGATCTACTGGGCCATAAATATAGTGATTTTGTTGACCGATCTTGACCTTACAAGTATCACATATGTAAGTGGGCCGATTGCAACAACCTGTGCAGGTACTTGGTTGGTTTACCTGTAAATTTACAGTTTGACTAACAACCTTTAGGTTGCAAAACGACTCGGTTGGTTAGTTTTGCTCTCCTGCACTGGCTTAATATTTGATAATTCTGGATACTAATGAGCTGGAAGGGTTGCCCTTGCGAACTTGGTTCTTTTGGTCTTCTTGGCCTTGAAGAATACCCCTCTTGCACCCTTGACGGCCAATTCTTACGAGAAGCTTCGTCCACTACACAAGGTATCTGGCTATACCTGTATCTTTGTCAGTATTCTGCACTCCATAGTGTACCTGGCTGCCTGGAACGAATCTGGCAGCTTGCACAAGATGGAAGAGAGAGCAAATTTTGCAGGTGCGATCGCAGGCATGGCTATGTTGATCATCGCCATCTCAACTATCACCTACTTCATGCGGGGATATTATGAATGTATGCCACTTGGTCTGAATCTTTGATGAATCAGAATACTGACATTCCACAGTATTTTACATGCTTCATATTGTCATGTTCATTTTGATTATGATCACAGTCGGAATGCATCGTCCCAAGTTCTCGACGTCAACTGTGATTATTGTGATTACAACTGCTTGCTTTTGGGCTTTCGATCGCCTCCTTCGTGGAGCAAAGATTGTTTGGAACTTCTTCGGAAATTATGCCACCCTAACAGCCTTGCCAAACGGGGCTCTTCGCGTGAGCCTCAGTCGTAACATCAACTCGAGACCGGGATCCCACGCTTTCTTGTGGGTTCCAGCTATCCGCTTTGTCGAAAGCCATCCTTTTACACTTTTGTCATCGGGCCCATCGGAGTTTGTGATCAGAGTGTACGATGGGTTCACGCATGATCTTTACCAAGCTGCACAGCAAAAGCCTGGGAAGTCGTTGCGTTGTTCAGTCGATGGTGGTTATGGCCAGGTCCCCAACTTCAAGGTTTTTGAGAAAGTCATTCTTGTTGCCGGAGGTAGTGGTGCTAGCTTCACGTTTGCAATTGCATTGGACTTGCTCCAATCATCCACAGCAGCGTTCAAGTCCATTGACTTTGTTTGGGTCGTCCCAGACCAGGGTAAGCCAGATGTTTCCGTAAAGGCGGTTACTTTAGGGCCATAGCAGCTGACATTTATTTCTAGGGTACCTGGCCTGGTTTTCCGAGGAGCTTCAGAAGCTTCAGTCCCACCAAAACGTGAACGTCCTCATTCATATAACTCGGCAGAGTGACTTGTCCGGTCTCATATCGACTAGCTCCTCAGGTTCCTTGTCTGGAAACGAGTTTGTCTCTGACAAGGCAAATACCCTAGATGCATCTCCTCCTCTTCCACAAGGTGACCTAGAGAAGGGCGCTTTGCAACAGTCTGCCGCGGCAATGACTTTCGCAGGTAATGAAATCCAGCCGGGCCGTCCCGATATCAATAGTCTCATTGAGAACATTGTTACCTCAAGCTGCAGTGCGGAGGACCGCATTATTATCGGTGCTTGTGGTCCGAGTGACCTTATGCGCACAACACGGCAGGCTGTTAACAGCGGGGTGCTCAATGCCGAATGGTCTATCAAGCTCTATTCTGAGGTAAGTGATGAAGGAGAAGAAACTACCCGCGCTCTCTCGGAGAGAAAGAAAAAGGCAGTATGGCTAACCTGGGGCAGGAATTCGACTGGTGAATGTATAACTGCGTATATTGATAGTACTAGACTTTTCAAAGACACCTAACGGTGATGCAGGCAATGCGGATCGGGCCCACCTAAGATTTTCCTAAGGATCAACATCATTCCAGCATACTGCCATTGTTCATTGGAAGGCAATATCACCATAGACTGCAATTGAATGTTCTGCTTTAACAGAACAAGAAAATAAAAGAACGTAATTGTGTCACACGACGCGTAGTACGTGTGCGTGGAATGATAAAGAATGCAAACAGGACAAACGGTTATCGGCATCTCGGCGCGTTCCCCGCGCTCCGTTGCGACAGGAAAAAGAAGAGAAAGTGCAAAGGCTCAGTTCCTCTATTCAATCTACCTGACCCCACCTCCAACACCCTCTTCATCTTCGCAAACCCATCGTTGACAGACTGGAAGCCCCGGTCAACCTACAAAATGGTTCAAGATGTGTCTGCGCAGGGCATTATCTCCCTCTTGGACACAGACCTGTACAAGCTGACCATGCAATGCGCGGTCCTCAAGTACTTCCCAGATGTCGGTAAGTAGGTCTTGCTGGGAAGGGGGGATTTAGGGCTGACATGGCTGCAGCTGTGACCTACAGCTTTACGAATCGGACCCCGCACATGAAATTGCGCCGCGCGGCTTACAAATGGCTACTGGAGCAGCTGAACAGTGAGTCAATCCATGCCTGCCTCTCAGTATGAATTCTAATTCTTGATCTTCTAGATTTGGCAAACATCCGCGTTACCGCCGAGGAGCGCGAGTTCCTTCGCCAAAAGTGCCCATACCTCAATGACGCATACATCGCCTACCTAGAGACCTTCCAGCTCAACCCCTCCGAGCATGTTGAGGTTAAATTTATTCCAACACAAGATACTGGCAGTGATGATGACGAAGGCAATGTCGAATACATCATCAAGGGCCTTTGGCTGGACACGATCCTCTATGAAATTCCTCTGCTCGCACTGACCAGCCAGGCGTATTTCATGTTCAGCGATACCGCTTGGGATCACGAGAACCAAGAAGAAAAGGCCTATCAGAAGGGATGTACTCTTCTGGAGAATGGCTGCGTTTTCTCGGAGTTCGGCTCGCGACGTCGGCGAGACTACCAGACACACGACCTTGTCATGAAGGGGCTCTGCCGTGCCGCGGAAGAAGGCAAGAAGCAGGGTTGGTCTGGTGTCTTGACCGGAACCAGCAATGTCCACTTTGCCATGAAATACAAAACGGCTGCCGTTGGAACTGTGGCGCACGAATGGTACATGACCATTGCGGCCATCACAGATGACTATCAGAATGCCAACGAGTTGGCACTCAGCTATTGGCTTGGTTGCTTCGGCGAAGGTGTAAGTTCAACATTGTGGTCGCCAATAGCCAATCATTCAGACTAATGTTGGAAATATAGGTTCTCGGAATTGCCCTGACCGACACCTTCGGTACACCGGCTTTCCTCGACGCCTTCAGCAAGCCTATCTCAAGGCCAAATGAGAAGCCTGACAATTCCACAATTACCTATGCTCAGTCTTACACTGGTGTTCGCCAGGACTCCGGAGACCCAACAAACTTCGTCAAGATGGTTCGAGAATTTTACGACCGCCAGAATATTACCGACAAGAAGACTGTTGTGTTTTCAGATTCCCTAGATATCGAGCACTGTCTGGAATATAAGGCCATTGCCGAACAGGCTGGTCTTAATCCCACTTTTGGAGTGGGAACTTTCTTCACCAGTAAGTCTGACATACATGCTCTGGATACATCCATGCTAATCATATGCCAGACGACTTCACAAACAAAGCTACTGGAGAAAAGTCTAAGCCCTTGAACATCGTTATCAAAATCGCCACTGCGAATGGCAGTCCCGCTGTCAAGCTCAGTGACAACCTCGGCAAAAACACTGGTGACCATGCCAAGGTATTGGAAGTGAAGAAGAAGCTTGGTTACGTTGAACAATCTTGGGAGGCAGGCGACGAAAGTCATCGCTGGACGAAGCAAGCATAGTTTCACTCGCATTGAAGGTAATTTTAGAGCATCCATTCTCTCTGAATACGAGTTACGATCTAGAGGCAGTCCTTGGTGGATTTCTGTTAGACACATCCGGTTACATCGCCGCTGGGAAGTATCAAGATACTTCCTTTTTTTGCTTTAAGCCTCTTTTTATGGCTTTCCCAAGTCTTTTCAATCATCTCTACACATATCTGTTTGCTGTTTGTATAAAGTGAACTTCATAGATGAATTTCTGCTGGTTGAATTGTGTTTGCGGCACTGCCTCAATAACTACCTAACAATACCTAGCTTGGATACCCTGTTGCCCCAGTGCATTTCCCGTTGAAGCTTCACCACGGCAAAAAGAAAGTTGCTGCATCAAAACACCAAAAGGCCTTTTCGTGTCTTTCACGGTCCAAAGCCGATGCGCAACTAACGGGCGCTCAGCTACTGCTCTGTGCAGTCAACTGAATCCTCAAGAACCACCTCTGCCACCACACGGTTTCCAATCTCCTGCAAGCAGGTCATATCGATAGCCACCTCGGTAGCAGTAGTGTACTCCCCTTTCCAGCATTTTTCCACAATGTGACTTGCAATGTAATCAGAGCCCGGGTACATTCCCATTCTGAATCGCTGCTGGATCTCAAGATAGTCGACAGAATTGCACAGCTCGGGGAATACTTCGAATCCATTGACGATGTGGTAGATTGCCGAACCAAGCGCGAACAAATCTGTCTTGAAGCCCATCTCCAGTTTGTACCTGGAGTTCCGAGGCATATACGACTTGGGGCGCTCGTACGCTTTTGAATCGATCATGATCGAGTCGCGTGCGATCAGAATACTCTGGAAGTCGGCGAGAACGACCCTGAAACGGCTGTTGAGAAGAATGTTGTCAAGGCAGATATCGCAGTGGATCAAAGAATAGGAGTGGATGTACTCGACGGCGGAGATGAGTTGCTCGCACCAATCTAGCCTTTGGGTTATGCGCACATTTGGATGGGAACTCAGGTAGTTGCTGAGTGTTCCATTGGGATAGTAACGCAGTTTGATGGCGGATGCAGGTCCATTGTAACCGAGATATTCAACAATGCGGTTGTCACTTTGTATGTGCTGCAAAATTGCAGCTTCGTTCAGGATACTCTGTTTGTACTCTGCGTTGGTTGGATCGCTGGGGTATTTCAGGACTGTTTTGTCACTGCGGAGTCTGACGATGGAACGACCTTGCGAGATAATCTGCGTCACGCCAAGGGGTACTGAGTAGTCCGATGGATTTAGCACCTCGCTCTCGTTGAATTCGGGATTGCTGAATTCAAGATGATTGTTGAAGTCGGGAGGATTGTTGAAGTCGGGAGGATTGTTGAAGTCGGGAGGATTGTTGAAGTCGGGAGGATTGTTGAACTCTGGAAGATTGTTGAACTCGGGATTGCTGAACTCAGGAGGATCGTTGAAGTCGGGAAGATCATTGAAGTCGGGATTGTTCAGCTCAGGAGGATCGTTGAAGTCGGGATTGTTCAACTCAGGATTGTTCAACTCAGGATTGTTCAACTCAGGATTGCTGGAGTCAAGAATTAGATAATCGATTGAGACAGGAGTCTCAGGCTGTCCCGTCTCAGGCTGATATTTGTGAGTTTGTAGCTTTGGATGTATGGATATCGGCTGGAAAGACTTACTTGTTGACCGATGTCAGCGGATGATTCGTTATCTTGTTCCATCTTGCTGATTACAGTAAGTGATATAGTTGATATGGGTAAGCGCGAGATGTAGCAGAAGTCGTAGTCATCGCTGAGCTGACATCTGGAGGTGTTGACGTTGATGGTGCCATTCTGAGTATGGAGGCAGGCACGACCTGATTCCTTCCCCATGCAAGTCCAGTCCATCTTGGTCCTCGTATATCATATAGAAAAGCTTCTGCATCATTCGAGAAATACAAAAGCCGGTTAGAACTACATCAGGGGCCCTGGAAAACATGCAAGAATACATGGTCAAGATATAAGATGGCTGAGCAGCAATATACGCGTTTCTGTTGCAAACGCTAAGCTTCAAATTTTGGAGGGTATACTATACTGTACAAACACTTCCGGGGATTCAACAACCCAATCTTGGAAAATGCATCAAAACATGTCATCCTCAGATTGAAAGCCAAGGTCTTTGTCCAAGTCACCCGTAATATCAGGACGTGCACTGGGCGTAGATTGCTGACGGGTTTCGACTTGTGGGAGAATCTCGCCTGTATTCTTCAAATCGAATGGGAACATCTCATGATCTTGGGGGCTTTGTAGTTGATGTGGTGTTTGATGTTCACCAAAAGACTCGGGATGGTTGTATAGGTGCATGTCGGTCTCACGGAACAGCTCTTGTGCCCAGTCAATGTTCTCTGGGTTCTGGGTATGTGGGGAGATGTCCGTTGCGTCTGGATTGTTGAGGCTGGCCGGATTGGTCGGGGTATGGATATCGGGGAATGAGTCAATATCGATTGAGAGAAAATTGAAAGGGTTGTTATCCACACTGTTCGGGTCGTCAAACTGGTCGAAGTCGCTGGGGAAGACTGGCGGAGCTGGTTCTTGTGCGGTTTGAGGACTCTGCCTCGTCTGATTCATGATCTCTTGGGCTGATTCAGCTCGTGGTCTCGCAATAGGCGTGTTTATATCTGTGACGGATTTGTCGTGCAAAAATGGACGAGATTGGGGTGTAGGCATGGATTCTGCGGTGCTTGACTTCCTGGTTGTCAACGAGATGGCAGGGGCGTCGAGATTATATTGCATGACTTCGAAGAATGTACTTGATGCACCAGACTGCATCTTGATGGCAGCTTCAATATTGGCAAACTCTTGGTCGGCGGCTGGATAAATATCCTTTAGGCAATGCAGAACCTGTATGCAACGGTGGAAGTTGTAGACACTGCTTTCGCGGACAGCCGGGTTCTCGGACATTGTGTTTGATAAGTGTGCCACGGCAGCTGGCAAAATCACAGTAACTCCCGACTGTGGTAAGAAGCGTGTCAGGTTGAGTTGGTTGAGACCTTGAATGATATGGGTGATGCCGCCAGCCGCATCGTGCATCTTTGTTCGCGCGACTTTCCGCCACTCATTTTGAGTTTTGGACTGGTCTTTCACTGCCGTCGCCCATGGCCTGTGGAGAGCGCTGCTAGTCGCGTGGTATAGCATGCGGAGCATCGCCCCGTGGAGTAAAAGTACATCCTCGCCGTCACGGAAGTTGGTCCTAGTTTTGGGGATGAATTGTGCATCTTTGGGAAGTGCGCTGAGCCACGAGTCGAGCTTTTGACCACACCGTGCAAACTCAGATTCAGAAGCCTGTCGAGGAACAATTGTGACCGTGGTGCGGTTGGTGGCACCAAACTGGCGCTGAGACGGTGTGTATTGGGCAAAAAGCACCCTGCCAATGCATTGACAAAGCTTCATCTTCTCAATAAACATAATGGCTAGCCGTTTCTGATGTGACACGTCTTCAAGTTGACGGCAACGGAAATTTGCGACCACGGAGGGAGAGAATGCTTCAAAGTCAAAGTCATCTAGGCGCAGCATTGGGACACTACTTGTCCCTTCATTGACCTGCAATGGACGACGCATGCCCATAGCAATCAATCGATCTCGAGAAAACAGACACCACCAAAGCCGGGAGCGTAGACGCCGAGTGTGTACATCCATTTCACCCGATGCGGGGTCTTTATTGAGTCCGATCGACTGTGCCTGGGTGTTACATACTCCGATCCAGTCCCAAATATCTCGCTGTGGACTATTTTCTGGATCGGACCAATATGTCATTAATAGAAGTGTTTGCAAAATCACAATGCGATCCTCTTCACAATCAAGAGAATAAAGCAGCCGTAGTCGTGTGAAAAATGCGTTCCGTGCTGTCTTCCGTGTTGAATAACCGGCATCTTGCAAATGCTTGAGATCGATGAAAGCGGTGCCGACAAACATCACTGCCTGAAATAAAAGAATACTGACGTTTCCATCTGGATCATTTTCAGCCACAGACCGCAAAAACTCTTGGAGGTTCAGAACGGGCATGAAGCTGTGCACCCATTTGATATAACAACGCAGCAGCTCATCTCGAAGTCCATTCTCGGGGAGAGAAAGCGCCCCTCGAAAGCGCAGAAATTCCAGATCTTCTGGAGCGATGCGAGCCGGTAGCGGCTTTAAAAAGCGAGGCTCATCGTCCAGCATCGCTGTGAGCGGGTCAAAGTCCGGGTCTATTAGATCCTGGACGGCAGACACCATGTTGGCCAGTGGCAGCGAATGGTGGACATCTGGATTACCATGTGTCTTCCATCCACCTGTTGGTTTGGACTCGTAGAGCCATGGGACCTGCGGATCAAATTGAAGACTGTGGCGCTTGGCGGTGGGATCCAAGCGAGACTCTGTCAACTTGCGCTTCTGAGAATGCGTCTGGCTATCGGGGGTTGACATGGCCTTTCATGTAGGGTGTGGGTTGTGGCAATATAGCAAATTCATTAATCTTTCGAACTGCCCCAAGTGATCGACATGTAGAGAAGCCGGTGGTGACATCCGCAACCTTGCAAGAAGGCGGTGTTCGGAGTCGGGGGAAGTGTGGGGTGTGGGGACTCTTGGCAAGATCGCCACTACATCACATTGGTCAATATATTGTCCTTCAATGCCTCCAGGGCTGCAGTAAAGAGGTGCAGCTGCGAGGCAGGGACTTGCGTTTTCATTTCTTCTTTGGGCCCCATATTTGGAGGTGCCTTTTGGCAAGTATTGATCACTTTGCGGGCTGATGTGTTGCAGAGATGACCTGGGAGCGGGTCACGATATATATCCCGTATTTCCGAACTAAGTCACAAAGGAACAAGAAAATTCGGATTCAGAGATATCAGGTTCACATGCACCTGGGCAATCATTAAAAACCGTTGCGCTGACTGGAGACTTGGGGGATAAATTTGGGATTCGCAAGTCTCCTTTGTGCCAACCTTGGAGTGTCCGATTCCAAGGTTGTATCTCGGACCCATGGACATGTAAAGAAACAAAGGCTATGGATCACACCTGGGTACTACAGAGCTGGATATTGGAATACTGCCCCACAGACAGAAGGCTTGGGGAATCTTGATACCATACTATCTCCAGGGCTATTGCCCTGGCGACTGTAGTTGTCTGCCCAGGTATTAGGTTTTATTTTAATCCCAGCCTAGAAATTACGCTACGAGGCACCCGTGGACCTCTAAAAATCCCCCAGAATCAATGTTGACCCAGCGTATCGTCTTATTGTCTTTTATCATAGCTGGAGCTCAGGACTGATATCCCCAAATTCGTCCCGAACCATGGGATCCATGTATTGGTTGGTTCGCTGCGAAAGATGCTTGGCGCTGTTCATACAAGCCAACCCAACACCATTCGCATCGATCTGCTACTCAACGCGTTCCAAGATTATTATGAAACCTTTACGGAATTGAGGATACCAGATGTGGCTCCCAACGACGCTTACGCGAATTAATGACAGGCAAACGTGACCCTGCCACGAAGGCACTCCTGTTCCATGTTGTCGATGTATGGCATTGCTGGATTTGCAGCCGTTGCCGGGAGAGTTGGAAGACCAAGAGCAAGGAAATGAGCACAGGTGTTGTAGATGGATACCGAGAGCCAGAAGTCCCGAGGGTTCAGGTTATTAGAGCGAATCACAGCACTGGGCATCAGCGTGTAGCAAAGTCCCCTGATATTCATGATCTCAAAACCGGAGTCATCATGTGTGATGATACATGTCCTCCTTAAAAATATTGTACAAATTATTCAATCCAAAAACCACCGAGCGAAAAGTGTTCATGCATGATGTTTTCCGTTGACCGACGCCGATATGCTTCCATGTGGTTCAAAAGGAGAGGTCCGAAGTCGTGTCACGATAGGTATCACAGAGGTGATGATATTACATACTGCAGTGAGTTAGAATGATGTTCAAGTTGTGCGGTTCCTGATGGATTCGAGTCGGGTGCGACTTACGGAGGAAGGAGGAACTCTCCGAAGCTGGAGCTGAGGAACGCGATACCGGCCTAGAAAGCGAATTTGTTAGATTGATGGGATCACATAGCAGGCCAAAATGGCGGAATGACGACACATACACCGAAGACCAGGATACTGCGGACAATAGTCTTGTTCTCAGGGTTGGTGGCCTCGTCGTAGATGGTGCTGACGAAACCCTTCTGGGGGCGCGAGCCGGAGGGAACGATGCGCTGGTTGGGGGCCATTGTGTATGATTTAGGGAGGCGATGGAAGACGGAGATTGTTGTTTTGAGATGGAAGTGATGGTCGGATGTCGAGAAATCTGCGGCCTCGGAACGCTTGGCGTCACTGCGTCATTAGCTCCTATCGCCAACCGTATCTTTTGCCCGCGCATTGAAGATGCGACAGCGTCCATGACAGCCTTCACTCTGGTCAGGTCTCGCCATTAGCGCTCTTTCGGGGTTAAGGCAAGCTTCTCTTTTTCATTGAACTTCCCAGTGAACTGGTACAGGTAAAACAACTACCGACCAAGTGGCCCAACCGTCGCAACAATGAACGTCGACGAGCTGTTCAAGGTATGATTCCTTATCTTTCTTGGATTCGCGCTTCGCCGGAGATTATCTGACCGAGAATAGAAGCCATCCTCTAGTGGAAGCGCCAAGCGCAAGTTCAAGCCCCTCTCAGATCCAAGTACGCCCTTCTCCCAGCTCGCGCCAATCGAACCTTCTAACATGAACACTAGATGAGGTGTACAAATCCGCAAAATTGGACTCCGATGGAGACGCCAGATCAAATGGGAAGGCAGCTATGGTAGAAGACGAGGAGGACGACGGGGAAGCTGGACCCGAGCTTCCTCCAGACTTCGAAGAGGATATCCCAGATGACGAGGACGGCCGCTTCTTTGGCGGCGGAATGGAGCACAAGACAGCACAGGCAATGGAATACATTGATGAGAACGAAGGAGAAGACACTGCGGTACGCGAACTTCAGTCACTTACTCGCTGGCTCGGACCTAACATTTCCTTAATCTAGCCTGAGAAGTTCGACTCTGCGTGGGTGCGCCGCTTCGCATTAAACTTCGAACGAAAGATTTCAAAGAACGCTGAACTACGTGCGAAGTTTGAGAGCGACCCCAAAAAGTACGTGGGCAATGAAAGCTTTTGTATTGCACATGGCTGACACAATTGCAGGTTTATGGTCTCTGAGGCGGACCTTGACGGTGAGATCAAGGGTCTATCTATCCTCTCTGAGCATTCTGAACTTTACGAGGAGTTTGCCAAGATGGGATGTGTGGGCTCCTTAGTCTCCCTTCTCTCCCACGAGAATGCAGATATTGCAATCGACGTGATCCAGGTCATCAGTGAATTGACCGACGAGGATGTTGAAGCGGAGCAAGAACAATGGGATGCTTTAGTCAACGCGATGGTATGTGGGAAACTAAGACGGCGAAGACAAACTGCTGACACGGTCTAGATGGAAGCCGGTCTCATTGAGTTGTTGACACAGAACCTCTCCCGACTCGATGAACAGTCCGAAACTGACAGAGCAGGAGTCTATTATGTGTTGAGTAAGTTTCCAGAATACCCGTGGACAAGCATGCGGGATATACTAATAATACCTAGGTGTCTTGGAAAATGTCGCCTCCCAGACATCGCATGCCGAGGCCATTGCACTCGACGCTGCGGTTTTACCTTGGATTTTGTCGCGCATCCAGCAAAAAGAAGCAGTCGTGTCTCAGAACAAGCAATATGCCGCAGAAGTCTTGGCCATTTTACTACAATCATCATCAGCAAACCGAAAGAAGTTCATTGAGCTCGACGGTATTGATTTGATCCTCCAGATACTGAGTTCGTACCGCAAGCGAGATCCAGCAAAAGAGTCAGACGAAGAAGAATTTGCCGAAAACCTATTTGACTCTCTTATCTGCCTCGTCGAGGAAGACTCCGGAAAAACCAAATTTGTCGAGGCGGAGGGAATTGAATTGGCACTCATCATGCTCAAGGAAGGAAAGTTCAGCAAGCCCCGTGCTTTGAGGGTTCTTGATCATGCTTTGGGTGGAGTTGGAGGTGCCCCGGCATGTGAGAAATTGGTCGAGGCAGCTGGCCTGAAGACCGTCTTTGGCATGTTCTTGAAGAAGGTAGGTTTAAATATGTCCGGCGAAAGCACCAAATCTAACGTCTACATAGCAAGAAGGTCAAGCTGTCGAACACTTCCTCGGGATCTTTGCTTCGCTTCTACGTCTCCTTCCCGGGGGTTCTGCACCGCGCATCCGAACATTGGCCAAGTTCATGGAAAAGGATTATGCTAGAATCGAAAAGCTGATTACTTTAAGGCGCGAATATGCCGCCCGTGTCACACCTGTCGAACAAGCGATTGCCAAGGAGCGCAGAACGTTTGATGAGGAGGAGCAAAAGCTCATGGCTGGCGAATGGTTGTCTAGGCGGTTCGATGCCGGCCTCTTTTCACTACAGGTAATATGTTCCGCCATTTATCATGGGAATTGCGCTAACGAGCCTAGACTATTGATGTCATTTTGGCATGGCTCCTCGCCGAGGACGGTGGCGCACAGAAGAAGATTGTCTCACTCCTTGCCGACCGCGATGAGGACCTATCGCTAATCCGCAGCACATTGCAAGGTAAGCAAGCCCCAGGAGATAATTTCAGCTAAATTTCTGACCAAAGTAGAACAACTCGAGGGAGTCAACGAGGAGGATCCGGGCCATCAGGACTTCAAGGATATGCTCACCACTCTTCTGCAGTTTTTGTAAGTGAGAAACCACAACAAACCTGCTGTATCATATAATACGAACAAACCCCCACGAGGACTGCTGCTCCTTGCAATTTGAGAATGAATGACTGTAATTTACTTGCTACCTAAACGAATAATCTCAATGTTCAGGTGAGATCAGAGACCCTCGACAGTATACAAAGCGAGCGGTGAAGACTCGGTCACGTGATATACACCGATCGGGACTAGCGCAAAGCCAGCGGGCTCAGAAGCATCAAACGTCTGGAGATCAGTCCCTTCATCGCATCATTGACGGGGAGCTCCTCTTTCATCCCCACCAGCTTGTCATATATTTTCTCGCAGCTGCTTTGACTCTCTGCGTCCCGGACCTCCCCCCTCTCGGTGACCGACCCGCGGTTGTTTCAGCGCGTTGAGCGTTTCTTGCGGAGACCTTCGAAGGCCGACGCGCCTCTCGCGCTTTTTCAGCCCCCGACTTATCGTTCCTTTCTTCCTTACTTTTCCCAACGCCGAACCTCAGATACCCCGCCATCATGGCCGATTACGACGAGACATATGAGGAGGAGTTTTATGATGATGCCGACGAGGGCATCACTTCCGAGGATTGCTGGACGGTGATTTCGTCTTTCTTCGATGAGAAGGGTTTGGTATCTCAGCAGCTCGACTCTTTCGATGAATTCGTCTCCTCGACCATGCAGGAGCTCGTGGAAGAGCAGGGCCAAGTGGTGCTCGATCAGACCCTCCCACCAGACGAAGATGAAGTGAACCCCGTGGTGGTGCGCCGTTACGAGCTCAAATTCGGAACCGTCATGCTCTCGCGCCCATCAGTAACAGAAGGCGACGGTGCGACGACGATCATGTTGCCGCAGGAAGCCCGACTCCGAAACCTCACATATGCCTCTCCACTGTATCTGAGCGTCTCGAAGAAAATTATGGAAGGTCGCGAAAAGGTCGCCAAGGATGAGGATGATGATGAAGATGGCGATCAGAAGACACAGACTCAAGGTGGTCTTGAATGGAGGGAAAAGGCGCTCAGCCACGACCAAATGAAGGAGGAAACAGTTTTCATTGGAAAGATGCCCATCATGCTGAAATCCAAATACTGTATCCTGAAGGACCTGAACGAAGATTCGCTCTACTCTTGGAACGAGTGTCCCTTCGACTCTGGTGGTTACTTCGTTATCAACGGTAGTGAGAAGGTTCTGATCGCACAGGAGCGCAGTGCTGGAAACATCGTGCAGGTCTTCAAGAAGGCACCCCCCAGCCCCACACCATACATTGCCGAAATTCGAAGCGCAGTCGAGAAGGGTTCGCGAATGCTCTCCTCGCTTACTTTGAAGCTGTTTGCCAAGGGTGACAGCGCCAAGGGAGGATTTGGCCCGACCATTCGATCGACGCTCCCATATGTCAAAGCCGATATTCCAATCGTCGTCGTTTTCCGTGCGCTGGGCGTCGTTTCTGACGAGGATATTCTCAACCACATTTGTTACGACAGGAACGATACCCCTATGCTGGAGATGCTGAAGCCTTGTATTGAAGAGGGTTTCGTCATCCAGGACCGCGAGGTCGCTCTGGACTTCATTGCCAAGCGTGGCTCTTCACAGTCCAACCTGAACCACGATCGTCGTGTGCGATATGCTCGGGATATCATGCAGAAGGAATTGCTGCCTCACATCTCGCAGAGCGAGGGTAGCGAAACCCGCAAAGCGTTCTTCCTTGGATACATGGTCCACCGTCTTCTCCAGTGTGCTTTGGGTCGCCGTGATGTTGACGATCGTGATCATTTCGGAAAGAAGCGACTTGATCTGGCTGGCCCCCTGCTGGCAAGTCTGTTCCGTGTCCTTTTCACTCGTGTCACCAAGGACCTTCAGCGTTACGTGCAGCGTTGTGTTGACAGCAGTCGTGAAATCTATCTCAACGTTGGTCTCAAGGCAGCCACGCTCACTGGTGGTTTGAAATATGCTCTTGCCACTGGTAACTGGGGTGAGCAGAAGAAGGCAGCCAGCGCCAAGGCTGGTGTGTCCCAGGTGCTGAGTCGTTACACTTTCGCCTCATCGCTGTCCCATCTCCGTCGCACAAACACACCTATTGGCAGAGATGGAAAGATTGCGAAGCCGCGTCAACTTCACAACACCCACTGGGGTCTGGTCTGCCCGGCCGAGACGCCAGAAGGACAGGCTTGTGGTCTGGTCAAGAACTTGGCTCTCATGTGCTATATTACCGTTGGAACACCGGCGGAGCCCATCGTTGATTTCATGATTCAACGAAACATGGAAGTCTTGGAGGAGTTCGAGCCCCAAGTCACGCCTAACGCAACGAAGGTGTTTGTCAACGGTGTCTGGGTTGGTATCCACCGTGACCCTTCGCACTTGGTCAACACCATGCAAAACTTGCGTCGCCGCAACATGATCTCCCACGAGGTCAGTCTCATTCGTGATATCCGTGAACGTGAGTTCAAGATTTTCACCGATACTGGTCGTGTCTGCCGACCGCTCTACGTCATCGACAACGATCCCAAGAGTGAGAACTCTGGTGGATTGATCCTCAACAAGGAGCACATCCGCAAACTTGAACAGGACAAGGAACTGCCAGAAGATATAACGCCGGAAGAGCGTGAGGCACAGCGGTTCGGTTGGGAGGGGTTGATCTCAGCTGGTGCCGTCGAGTATGTCGATGCAGAGGAAGAAGAGACTATCATGATTGTCATGACTCCGGAAGATTTGGAAATTTCCAGACAACTCCAAGCTGGTTACGCCCTGCCAGAAGCTGAGAATGACCCCAACAAGCGTGTTCGCTCAATCCTCAGTCAGCGCGCGCACACCTGGACACATTGCGAGATTCATCCCAGTATGATCTTGGGTGTTTGTGCCAGTATCATTCCCTTCCCCGATCACAACCAGTCTCCTCGTAACACCTACCAGTCTGCTATGGGTAAGCAGGCTATGGGTGTTTTCTTGACGAACTATGCACAGCGTATGGAAACCATGGCCAATATTCTTTACTACCCCCAGAAGCCCTTGGCCACCACACGGTCAATGGAATTCTTGCGTTTCCGAGAATTGCCCGCTGGCCAGAACGCCATTGTCGCTATTGCCACCTACTCTGGTTATAACCAAGAAGATTCCGTCATCATGAACCAGAGCAGTATCGACCGTGGTCTGTTCCGCAGTCTCTTCTACCGTACCTACACGGACACCGAGAAGATGGTCGGCCTTCAGGTCGTCGAGCGCTTTGAGAAGCCTCTGCGCGCCGATACTCTGGGTATGCGCAAGGGTACCTACGATAAGCTGGATGACGATGGTATCGTTGCTCCGGGTGTTCGTGTCTCCGGAGAAGATATTATTATTGGAAAGACTGCTCCCTTGGCTGCCGATGCAGAGGAGCTTGGTCAGCGTACGAAGGCGCACACCAAGATCGATGTGTCTACGCCCCTGCGAAGCACCGAGAACGGTATCGTCGATCAGGTCTTGATTTCCACTGGTAACGATGACCTCAAGTTCGTGAAGGTTCGCATGCGTACCACCAAGATTCCCCAGATTGGAGATAAGTTCGCCTCTCGTCACGGTCAAAAGGGTACCATTGGTATCACTTACCGCCAAGAAGACATGCCTTTCACCCGCGAAGGTGTGGTGCCTGATTTGATCATCAACCCTCACGCCATTCCGTCTCGTATGACCATTGCCCATTTGATCGAGTGTCAATTGAGTAAGGTCTCTGCTCTCCGTGGTTACGAGGGTGATGCCACTCCTTTCACCGATGTCACCGTCGACTCGGTCTCTCGTCTCCTTCGTGAGCACGGCTACCAATCCCGTGGTTTCGAGGTCATGTTCAACGGTCACACTGGTCGTAAGATGGTTGCCCAGGTCTTCCTTGGACCAACCTACTACCAGCGTCTTCGCCACATGGTGGACGACAAGATCCACGCTCGTGCCCGTGGTCCTACCCAGATTTTGACTCGCCAGCCCGTCGAGGGTCGTGCCCGTGACGGTGGTCTCCGTTTCGGAGAGATGGAGCGCGATTGTATGATCGCCCACGGTGCTAGTGCATTCTTGAAGGAACGTCTCTTCGACGTTTCTGATCCCTTCCGTGTTCATATTTGTGATGACTGCGGCCTCATGACCCCTGTTGCGTAAGTTTCCATCCCTTTCCCCTTTCATCTTACCATACTAACCTTCTCTCTAGGAAACTGAAGAAGGGTCTCTTTGAGTGCCGTCTCTGCAACAACAAGCATCGCATCTCGCAAGTCCATATCCCCTACGCCGCGAAGCTGCTATTCCAAGAGCTGGCCTCTATGAACATTGCTGCCCGGATGTTCACAGACCGCTCTGGAGTATCCGTGCGTTGATCTCTCGTCATCTCAAGTTTTCTACATTGTATTTTAATGATCTCGCTGCAAAAATGCGCATTTGCTTGGCCTTGTTTCGCGGCGTCTGGGAGGGTTGGCCTTTGCATTTAAACTTCGGCCATACATAGTTGAATCACTTCTGAGTGCAGTTTCTTTCTCGTAATTTAGATATAGTCTAGTTCCAAAAATGAAAACCACTATGAATTCGGATTGTGCCGTCCAACGTTTGCAAGTCTATTCGGCTTCCGGATATCCCGAGATGCCCCAGCTTTCGCAACTTGGAATTCCCACCCCCACGTTTCCGAACGTTTAAATACGCCCTGAGCTCAATTTTGTCTGGAACTTGCTGTCAAAAATCGCAATATGTCTCTTGAGAACCCTGTAACGGTTGTCTACAAGGAGGTGGATGGAAGCAAGATTACAACCGACCTCTACTTTCCCTCACACTCGTCCGGGCAAAAGCACCCCGTTGGTGCGTTCTCTCAAACCAACAACTGGAATCCGACATACGAAACTAACAAGACTAGTCATCAACATCCATGGCGGTGCCTTCATGCTCGGCCATTCGCGAATGGTCTCTCTGCCCCAAGTAGAAGACTGTCTCGCCCGCGGCTGGATAGTTGTTGTTCCAAACCACCGCCTCTGCCCAGGCGTGAATATCCTTGAAGGCCCAATGCAGGACATTCGCGACCTCCTCAATTGGATTCAAGACGGTCATTTAGATAGTATTCTCTCCACACACGGCTACCGAGCCGACCTGGACAACATTGCTGCATTCGGGACGTCATCTGGTGGGCATTTGGCCCTGAGCTTGGTAAGTATCCACCTCAATGCCCTGAAGAAGCGGGGAGCCGTGCTGATATACCCAGGGCTTCGACGTCCCCAAACCCGTCAAGGCAATTCTCTCCCTTTACGGCGCTGTGCACTTCTCTGACGCCGCTTGGAGAACCCCACTGCCCCACGTGGCGAAGAAGCTTCCCCCCAATCTGTCGGAGGAATTCCTGAACAAGATTTATGAGGAATATCCCATCCCAACAGATAGTTCTGTCTCGCTAGAAGGCCAGACAGAGTCTGGTGTAAGCAAGGGGCCGGATTTCTCCAAGCCACGCGACGCTTTTGCTTTCACGCAGATCGCATCGGGGAATGTTATCAACACCATCTATCCCTCGAAAGAGGATCCGGAGATGAAGCGCATTGATCCGGTTTTGAATGTGAGCAGCCAGTTCCCGCCTACGTATATTGTGCATGGGATGGCGGATACGATGGTTCCGATTGAGCTTAGTCGGGTTTTGTTTGAGAAGTTGAAGGAATGTGGTGTGAAGTGTGGGATGACGGAGGTTCCAGATGAAGAGCATACTTTTGCGGCTATGATGAAGGTTGGCTCGAAGACTTGGTGGTTGCAGAGGGAAGGGTTTGATTTCTTGGAGGGGATTATCGGAAAGGGGCCTACTGTGTAGCCTCGCAAATGTGTTGGTGCTTGTATATAGTTGTAGAGCCCTTCACAAACGTTGGAACCTTGATGGAAAAAGGTTTCCAATGTTTTTCCTGGGTACACGGCTTCTAAGGCCGATGCCGCTGGTCTTGACCATCGTATTAAAAAATTCGATTCATGTCTCAATTTAGTAAAGAGTCCGAACAAATGCACAGCTGAATTTGGTATCAAGTTTGCGAGAAAAAAAAAGACGAAAGCTGCCCGAAAGGCCGGGCCGCCCAGATAACGACACAAATTTCCAACTTCACAAATTAAGCTCCCCCTTGATGGGAGTACCCCTGGGGCTCTGCATAGCGTACATCTCCTCCTCCGTCGGCTTGCGTGCCCACACCCTCTTAGCATATTGCCACATGTGGGCGCGGCCATCCTTCAGCTCCTTCCTCGCCTTAGCAACGAGCACCTGAACCTCCTCGGGTGACCACGGGCTCGGTGTCCCCCATTTCGTGAGGTAATACATCGCCCATCCCTCCATTCCATGCATCCACTGATGGTAGTGCAAGCGGCCGGCCTCTTTGAGGAGCGGATCGCGTGGCCAAGGACCCATGGGCCAGTTGTACTTTTTCTCATGGATGTCGACGAAGCCGAGCTTGGTCATACGCCCGCGCATGGTGTCCACGGTGTCGATAGGCTGGTTGGCTTGCTTTGCGGCGTTGATGATCGCCTCTGCGAATTGGACGGTGCTTGAGTTGGCGGGCAGGCTGCCGTCTGTGCAGATGATGTGAGGATCGACCTCGAGCTGCTCGATCCAGCCGCCGGGCTTGAGATTTCTGGATGGGTTAGTTGATGCAAGGAATCTCGGTGTGATGACTTACTTGTAGCATTGCTCGAAGACGCTATCCCATTCTTTGGGTGTGAAGGCGCCGACCATCTGGCGGAGATGGATTAGGTCGAATGACTGTCTCCAGGTCCATTCTTTGAGGACGTCATCTACTTCCATTATGCAGTTTGGAGGGAGCCAGTCGATTGGCGGAGGGAAGAGATCTACTCCTCGGACAGTGGCTGACTTGTTAGCAAGTGGTTCGCACCATATCAGGGGCTTATTTACTTTCTGGGAACATGTCCGCCACATCGCTATATCATGTTAGCATAGAACAATGGGTTGACACTGGGGTACTTACACAGCCCAGCTGCCTCGACCTGTTCCGACGTCAAGGATTTCCTTGTTTGGTCAGCGACACCATTACTCGAGGCTCGCGTTACATACTTTGGGCTCTCGGACAGGAGCATGAAACAGTGGATTCTCATTGTTGGAGTCCAGCACCACACAGAGAAGATGACTAGGCGAATGAGCTTGAGCCTATTGATATCAAACTGAGGCAGCATACCTTGCTAGCAAACTCTCGAATTGCTGCTCGTCGCATGGGCACCTATCTCGATGTCAGAGTCCGCACTCGCAATGTCCTTTCGAAGAACGTACCAGTATTCTCCCTCTCTCACGGTTTGATAGCTAACATTGTGTTAGCAAGAATTGAGATAAACACAATCTCACATACCGTCTTCCATTTTCGAACACCCCCCGGTAAATCGAAGAAGCTAGTGAGGTTGTTCCACTGCGGTCGCATAAGCGCGATACTCCAACCCTTGCACGATAAGACGTCACTTACGAAGACACGTCGGAGTCGCCTCCGAAGAGATCATAACAAACCGGGTCCTATGCAGAATCTTAACGCCGATCATCGTGCGGGTTCTGGGTGGCCTACCACGGTGATTTTGTCTTTTCCCATACTGCTGATATCAGGGAATAAGAGCGTGCAATTCCCACAGAAAAAAATGCGATTATTGAAGAGGTCTACAATACAAAGTTCCCATTTTACCCCTCCGTACTTTGTGCGGTGACTTGGCGCATAACAGCTCCCCGGGTTTCCCGTCTTGGCCAATTGGCGGCCACATTGCGCACGGAGTTCTTCTCCGCTGAAGATTGTTACCCCCAACGGGGAAAGGGATGACAGTTGATCGTCTCCCTGGGTATGAATACGTATCGTGTCGATGAGATAGCGATATCTTACCCATTCCTGCACTTACTGCTAGGTCCCGAAGGATTCTGACCCGGCAGTTGACCGCACACAGTGGCTGCATGCACAACCCAGCTATGGCCTCTGATTGATCGAGAGAGCACATCTCATCCCGTGTCTCTCAGCAACCTTCCCAAGCCATGCACATTGCCCACCGGTGAGATTCAATGTCTGACCTCCGATTTCCAATATGCTCCCTGTTTATCTGTGCGTGCCGTCCGAGTCAGCAAAGTGCGACACGCACATTCTCGGCTTGAACTTGAGTTGAGTGAGCTTGAGCTTCAGTTTGAGCTTCACACCGCCACTCCACGGAAAAACGAACAGATGATCAATGATAATGGGAGGCTGGATCTGACCTCGGAGATCCGAGCAGTCTAGATGTGAGGGCAATATATGCACTCGGGTGATATGCTGGTGACAACGCATTACCCCTCCGCCCGTCCACCATTCCACCACGGTGCATGAGGCAGCCAAGTCTTCAGAACTTGTCAATTCCCTGGTCGCTGTGCTAGATTGCCTGAGTGGATCACCGCAGACGCGACCTAAGAGGACCAGAGGTTAAACTCTCTCCTCAATTAGTCCAACCACCAGCGTCAAATGGGGGCCGGTGATTGGCTGGCGATGTGAAAGCAGCACATCGCTGCGCGACACTGCGTCGACTGCATGAAGCCAACCAACGAAGTCAGTTACCCGCCCACCAGGTTTGCTTGGTCAATATGCACCGCTCGTCACATCGTTCTGCTTAAAAGAATGCCATAGCCTCCCGAGGCAGATTTCTTTCTTCTTTTTTTTCTTCAGCGAGCGTTTGTTGTGTTAGATCTGTCCAATTCGAGTCCTGAGCACTGGTTGCCTGGATCTTTTTCTTTCTTTCTTCTTCTATACTCTTAATTTTTTCACCTTTTACCCTCTCAAACGAGCTGTGCTCTTTGAGTTGAAATCTGCCCCGTCTCAGACTTCGAATTTTTACAACATTATTAACAGTTTTCTTTGTCGCCGGTCGACTTGTTCACTGTTTTACAGTTCTTTCTACAACAAACACCAGTTAATTTAATCTCGCTCGATTATTCTTCTTCATTGTCGTGGACCGGTTCCTTTCAAGATCTCAAGAGTCTATACAACATTTACACAACCGAACTCAGGCAGTTTCCGGTTGTTCACTTTATACGATACTCTTTACGCATCTTATCTACGACACTTTTTTACCAACTTTTTATACTATTCATCATGTCTTCCGTTCAGCTCAAGTTCTCTCTCCGCACCTCGTCCAACGTCAAGACCGTCCACCTCGTCGGTTCCTGGGACGGCTACCAGCGCCAGATTCCCCTCTCCGCTGATGAGAAGCCCGGCGCCTGGCAGGGAAAGTTCCGCTTCCAGACCTCCATGCTGCAGCTCGGAAGCCGCTACTGGTACTACTACATCATGGACGGCTACCACGTGTCCCACGACCCCGCTGTCGAGTACACCGTCGAGCCCACCACCGGCCGCAAGCTTAACATCCTCGATGTTCCCGGTGGCAAGACCCGCTCCGCTCCCCGTGCTTCCCGTGAAGTCCCCACTGGCCGCTCCCTGTCTCCCTCGCGCATCCAGCACCCCAAGCCCACCAAGAACTACGCTTCCCGCCAACTGCGCGAGGCCGACTTCGCCCCCACCGTTGATGACTTGACCCGCCGCTTCGCCGGCTCTCGTCTCTCCGATGAGTACTCCTACTCCAACAGCCCTCCCAGCTCCGTTGGCTCCATGTCTTCTCGCTCTTCTGGCTCCTCTTCTCCTTCTTCCGTCTCTTCCATGAGCGACCACTCCGAGTGCCACTGCGAGCGCTACGGTATCACCCGCAAGGGTGACCGTGTCAAGCTTGACTGCGGCGGTTCCCGCTGCGGTTTCTCCTCCGAGGACAGCTGCTCCGACTCCGAGTACGAGAGCGATGAGGACTACAGCCGTGCCCGCCACGCTGTCCGCCGCCAGGGCATCGTTGTCCGTCGCTAAATGAGGACAAAGGGATTAAGGTCTTGAATCTAAACACCACGTTGTGCGCTGACCTTGGTCATTGCGTTTTGATTTTGCAAAAATCACACAGAAAACCATCATAAAAAAAGCCCTGAGCCGCGGGTGAATCGGTTTCACGCCGCGGTTGGGCGGGGATGATTAGGGGATTGTGAGGTGGAAAGAAGATGGCATCGGAGATGTATTGATGCCGACAATATCTGCCCTGGACCTTGTCCGGCCTTGTGGATGTTGACAAGCTTATCTTGAGTTGGTCTTGTTCTGAAGACCTTCTCAAGCAATAAGAGGTAGTATCTGCTCTGGGTTGCGTACTGGTGACTCGGCCTCGCAGAAAAACGACGCCGCATCTCGTCTGCCAAAGAACGTCCATGACATCGGCTTCGCGCCGCACGCTTTGGTTAGGTCTTACTCTGAGATGCCATGAAATATGAGATATGACCTGCAGTGATTCCTTGTTCGATGAGTAGGCCAGTACGGCGTAGAAAACAACTGTAGCATTGCTTCGCACATGCCATCAAGTCATTCTTGTATCAAACCAACCACTCACCTCGTGGTACTTCTAAGTCTGAGAGGTCAAGCTTTTGATCTAGGAATAGTTACAGAATAGCATGACTTCTGGGGAAGGAGTTCAAAGCTAATGTCAACATCTTCACACCAAGTGCCAACCGCTCATGGAGTGGCGGCTGCCCAGGTGGGAGCTTGGTTCTACCACAGTGGAGTCGCGGTAGCTAATACACGGGAGTGGGATATTCAGACACGAAATTGCTTCAACCAGCAGAGCTCTTATCGTAAACGCATTGTTTTTCTAGCTTTGGCAAGGCACGGTCGAGGAGAGTGTTCAAAGCCAAAACAACAAGGCGGGTCGTGGAAGCAAGATCGACAGGGATCGGCGCCGTGTGATAAATAAACAATTGCAATAAGCTGGCCTCGTTAGTTCTTGATCCGGGGTGAAAGTACAGTCTCAAGCCTGAACGGAATGAAGCCTGCCAAGTTCTTTGTTTGTTGCGAGCCAAAGTTGCAGACATCTCTTGGGCTGCTCATAATTGAGTGGTCGTGGCTCTTGGAGATAACGGGAATTGATGTTATTCATGAGTCATGTTTCTAGTTCAAGGGACGCGCCATGGAGAAGAAGAAGAGACATGGAACACGGATATGCCACGGAAGGCCGCTGAGCGGGCTTAAGGTTTGCCAAGACACTTGAGCCGCCCGTGGATCTGGCCCCACTGACTACTTCCTTTCCTTCCTCTCCCTCTTCCTTTCTCTTTTGCTTCACTATCTACCTCTTACAGCTTTGCTTCAACGCAACCATCTCCATTTCATCATATTCTCACATCACCAAACTGCCTTGAGATAGACCACTTTGTGGTTCTCAATTCAAGATGACTACAACTACCATGACGAAAGCAATCTGCTTGCCCGAAGACCTTGTTGAGGCCGTCATTTTCAAGCTCCGTGAATACGAAGAGTTCAATATTCCCGACCAGAGCTCGTTGCAAGTACAGCTCGAAGAAATCCTGAAAACCCAGTCATTACCCATAGCCGAGCTTGTGGTCACCGATGTACCGGCTACCGTTGACCATTCCTCCCATGACGCCAACGCTGCCACCGTTACACACCAGGACGAAACAGCCAATACTTCACAGCCGCAAGCCGAAGAAGAAAATGACGATGGGACTGACTCTTCTTCTGATGAAGACGATCGCCCTTTCTCCCCGCATGCCTCTCAAAGTTCCACACCACGCACCTCGCCGCGCAATTCGCCCACAAGCTCGCCCGATGGCTCGCCCGAAGGATCGCCCGAAGGATCGCCCAAAGGAAAATCCTCAGAATTACCCAAGCAGGCTGACGATGATGTGATCAAACCCAATCCTTCAGACGGCGGCATCAGCGATTCTGAACCCGCTGCTTCCTCTAAGGCTGCATCTGACGAGACTACTCCACCGCTCAACATTATGATTGATGCGCCTTCACCTGAATATTATCCTGTTGCAGCATCCCAGGAAATGGTTCTACCCAATGAAACCCCGGATTCGCCAACCACAGAAAAGTCCCTCGAGTCTCATCCCGCCGACTCAAGTCCTGCATCAGTTCACACGGAGAGTATCTTGAGTGATTCTCTAGACTCAATATCTACAGAAGGGTCTTTAAAATCCAACGCTTCTGATTTAACTCCTGCTTCACGTCCTGCTTCACGACCTCAATCCAGAGCCAGTTCACCACAAGCCTTCGGTGACCTGTCCTTCGAAGAAAAATGGAACATCTTCTGGGATACCGAGGGAGGGGGCCTCAGCTTTGGCTCTCAGCTTGTTGCAGCCTACGCCTCTCCTGTTCGCAACGGGACTCGTACCCGGACCAGCTGTGATAGCCATCAAGACCCCGGAAGATGGTGTATCGACCCAGATGGCTTCATCAACGAAGTCTATCGAGCAGGCGGCCCACGTCTTACCCCCTTGCCTTTCATCGACTCCAGACTGGCAATAATACATCGCTGTTGTCCTATCACGCCGCTGCTTCTGACCTGGGATTGCATGACTTTCTTGACTGAGATCATGACTAAATACAAAATACAACCAACCTGTATGGAGCTCCGCATCAGCGACTGGTATCAGGATCCTCGCTACCATGGCCGTACCTGTCTGACGTTTGAGGCAACCCGAGACGTGGTTGATGATTCATGGCCTGAAGCTTGCCGTGAGATTTGGGAATACATTAAGGAGAATGTCGAGTCGAAACACTGGCGTGATATCTCTGTCGAAATCCATGACCCGATGTTTGACCAGTACCCGTACAAATGGGGTTCTGCAAATCTTCCCGACCTGCATCTCGACGATCTGAGCTCCGAACTTCTTGGTGCTATTGATACCAGCGAAATTATCAAGACCAGGTGGAACTACTTGATAAAAAGTCGTCATGAGGAAAAGGTTCTTGCTTTCACCTTGTTTGTAAACTACAGGAGTGACCGAGATTGGCGCATTCCACGCGAGCAGATGGTGGCAGTCCTAGACAGGAAGAATTTCCCCCAGATTGCAATCTTCATCACAAAACATAAGGACTGGGGCGAGTTGATGGAGGTCTTATTTTAGACTGAATTCAACTTGAGCCACTCGGCAACGTTTTACAAATCTGAGTTATTGAAAAGAATTGATCACCCAGGAGCATCATTGAATTTGAATTTGAGAATCGTTTTTAGCCCTGGCTCTGTACCGCTTTCTTTTTCTCTCTCTATTTCCTGTCCCTTCCAAGGTTCTACTGTAATTTTCCTAGGTATAGAATGTGATGCATGTAACAGATGAAAGTCGGCATCCAGTTCATTTAGCTACGAAGGTGCATAGCGTGCAAGGGGTCAAATCTATTTTTGATACCTGATGATGCCTTAAGACACCTGATTATAGATCACTTTTCAGATCGCTCTATACCAAGTATTGTAATCAGCATTTGGCGATAGTGAAGCTATTCAACCCAGATTTCATAAGGTTCGCCCACAGACCTAATGCTTTAATGCTGCGTGATAGAAAGCTCTAGAACTCGATCTTGTATAGTGTTTAGAAGACAGCAAAAAGACAGCAAAAAGACAGCAAAAGAGACAGCAAAAAAGACAAATAAAATGTCAGGTTAAAAGGTGACACCTGGGATTATAAAGTATATGAGGTCTAATACTTATAAAATAGATGTCATGGTAATTCAAGTATCATAATCTTTTGCCAGAGTGGACCGGCCTCCTGAAATTTCTGTTGGAGCGATGAACTCGCCGCAGAGAGTAGCTTTGTAACCTGCATTTTGTGTTTCAGGCACCGGATACATAGGTCTTCCATTTTGAGCCATTTTTCTCCCCATTGAAGTGGGAAGAGCGTGCTGGCGGTCTGACATCACAGACAAGACGGTAGGGGTGTTTAGTGCTCGACGGGGATCATCGGTAGGAAAGAGGGCTCTCTGTACGCGTATAATATGATGCCTTTTGGAGAGATGAAGGTGTCTGGATTGCTATGCTATGCTACTGAACGCTAGAAATACCCTTGCTCCTGAGACGTAGCTAGTGGCCCATGTAGGAGAGTGGCGCGGTTTCCCCACTACACCATGTAATTGGAGGAACGCCCCGAATGAACACGGCTCTGACGAATGGGTAGCAGCCTGTCGGCGAATAGGTTGGTTGGACCATACGAAGTCCATTGTTGAAGGCATGGGATATTTATATCGAACTAATAATTTGTCTCATTTGCAATTGGGGCGTCCGGATCGTGGAAATGGGCGAATGCAGAGGGTTTGCTGAACTTGAGAGTAGATCGGCGAGGGGTCTGGTGCCCCAGATTGTGAGATTGTGTGAAGTAAGAGTTGCGAAGGTGCCAAATGACATGATTCACCGAAACTAAAGTGCTTTGGACCCTGGTAATAAACAGAAGCAGGTAGTGAGGTCGTCAAATTCAGCGAAAATGAGGGTTTTTCATGACCCCCAGGGAGATCTGAGGATGAGGCTCTGCGGGAGGAGCCGACGGGTGTTGTGATCACGACGCAAGCCACCGGAATGGGATGGCATGAAAAGACCGCCATCTATGATTAGGATGATAAAAATTCTCGATGGCAAAAAAGAAATATCAAGTTGAACATCGAGTTACACGAAGAAGTGAGAAACTATGAAGCTACTGACGGAGCGCAGCATGTGATCACCACGCTGCGAAACTCTCTGGCAATCCTGTAGCACTGGGAGCTTCTTTTCTCATTGCACCTGCACGTTTAGACTCTACGGGGCTTTTTTATGAGTTTTTGCGAGCCAATATGGTTCGATACGTCTTTACAGGTTATTCTATGATGTTATGGAGAAAGGGGAGTTGAAAAAGGAGCCCAAAAAGAGACCCCAAAAGAGACCCCAAAAGCTCAGCAATGGGAAATAGAAACTACCGTATTGGAGCCCTCCGATCAAATTTGCCGATGAATACAATAATAGCCCGAGTCAATCAAGTACAAGTATCATTTTGAGCTATTGTCCTTTCCCCATTGGTAGATTAGTCGTCAATACGTCTACACGTCTACACGTATATTGTCCATTGTATTGTTGCCCATAGAAAAAATCTCATTGAATACAGTGCTCTAGCTCAAAGTGAGTTCGACCAATGGAACTATTCTCATGCTATGATACGTCTTGTCTTTGAAAGCTTCCACTTCACTCCATTTTCCTTTCCCTGAAACCTATATCTTCCTTCTCAATCTCTCAAAATGTCTTCCCTCTCATCTTCCCGAGAAGCCTTCACGCACATGCTCTCTCGCCTTCCAAGAAGTCTTTTCTCTCGTCTTTCTCTCGTCTCCTAAGAATCCCTCACTCTCATCTTCCAAGAAGTCTTTTCTCTCGTCTCTTCTCTCGTCTCTTCTCTCGTCTTTCTCTCGTCTCTTCTCTCGTCTTTCTCTCGTCTTTCTCTCTCTTTCTCTCGTCTCCCAAGAATCCCTCACTCTCATCTTCGAAGAAGTCTTCGCCCTCATTTTCAAACAATCACTCACGACATACTCCTGTGTGGTAAGTTCAAGTCTCTGCACCAATCTCTAATCATGTCTGTCGGATTGAACCATCTTGCTAACCAAGCTCTCGTCCACACGACAGACAAAATGTCTACCGCAGCATCGTCGACCAATCCTCGTGGGCAGGCCACACCAATAATGCCTGTCCCTCAAAATCACAAGATCGCCCGCGTCTGGCCCAAAATCCTGGACATTATTTTGAAGAATAACAATCTGCCAAAGCTATCATCCATCGGATGTTTCCGTTACGGCCCAAAGCTACAGATCACCGTGTTGATTCTTCTAGACACTGCCAACCTCTCGGACAAAAGAATCAAATCCAATGTGGACAGGATCCGTGAGCTTCTCGATAGCTACGATTTGACAAAGGTTGACATCGTGGTAAGAACGGGGGGTATATGCCTCGGGGCAGATGTGGCTTCTGTCGGTCAGCTGGACTTTGATATCTTCGAGACGCCAGCAATCGTTGGGCAGAGTCTCGCTCACAAATCGAATACCCGGGTTGCAGGGACACTTGGTGCCTTTGTTGAGGTGAAGATCAAGGGAACATGGAGGACTATGGCCCTAACATGCTTTCACGTCGTTTCCGAACCTGCCCTTCAGCAAGAAATGCTCGACTACTGGAAACGAAACAAAATGAATCCCCGGAGTCTGAAGTCCCCAAGACAGGTTCTTGAAGATTGGAATGATCATGGCGTTAAACCCAATGACGAGAACCGTGGCATGCTCCAAGTCAATCACCCCGCTACTGCCTCGCTCACCAAAGCCAAAGAGGTTATGGAGGAACAGTTGGAGTTTCAGTTCAGCAGCAACCGTCTTCAAGCTCTTTTGGACAAGGATGAAAAGGGAGAAGGGGAATTCCTCCGCCGTGATCAGAAGGCAGACCTTAACTTCGGGAAGGATCTGATGAAGAAAATCGCTCAGTGCAAAAAGTTCAACAATGGTGGTCATGCGGACTTTGGAATTGTCTGGGCTGCATCTGGTTTGAAAGCCGCACACAACAGCACGAGAGGATTTGAATGGGCCGACAACAAAGGCACTCATATCGAAAAAGTCACACTCATGTCGGAGATTGACTGGGCGCTCATCATTCCGCCTAAGCATCGAATCCCCAAAGTTCCAGTGAGTAAAACACTTCCCTTTTTTTGCAGCAGGCTTCTAGGCAACTGGTATATCTTGAGATTCTGCACCCAGGTACTCTGATCTGGGGACCACGATGACTAACTCTACGACCGCTAGACTCCATACCCCAAAAACCCCGAGCGCACGAGGTTCCATGACACGGCAAACCGCTCGGCGTTCCCCAAAGATCTTGGTGGGAAAAGAGTCTGTATGTTCGGCCAACGGGGCACATTGCAATTCGGCATCATCCACAGCCTGATCACCGCAGCAACGGTCAAAGGCTTCGAGCCCGTGCTGAAGGGGGATCTGGAGGAGAAAGTACGCAAGAGTCTTGACTGGGTCGTTACTGGTATTCCCACTACCGACAAGAAGAAAAAGGCCGTTCAGAACTCGTCTCGTGAGAAAAAGGATTCTGACGAGGAGCATGAAAAGTACTTTTGGAAGTCGTTCAGTGAGGGAGGAGATTCCGGCGCCCTTGTCTACTTGGACGAAAATCCGCAGGACCGTGTCTTAGTGGGTATGGTCCGCAGCGGAACCTACCCCCAACCTTACTGGACATATGTGACCCCGATCGAATACATATATCAAGATATCAAGGCAAGAACAGGGGCGGAGGATATCAGGCTCAAGGTCTGATTGAGTAACGCATGGTCCGGGGGTAACAACTACAGTTTGTTTTTTCAATATCCTTATTTCAATGATCAGACCTTTGCTGAATGAACTGGATACCGAATTTCATCTGTAAGATGTACAGTGGCGTTGCATAAGTATTTGACCTTAAGTACTTCGACCCCAGACCTACTCTTTTAATAATGCCTGACAGAAAGCTCTGGAATTCGATCCTATATATCAACCAAGCTTCAGCTCGTACCAGGCGATGGTCAAGAAAGTTGAAGAGTTGAGAAATTACGCCGCCAACGATGACATGCACTTTGTCATTGTGTGGGCAGGACTGAGGATCAGAATGAAAAAGTTCACCCGAGGATTAATGCAGGGCGACAATACTCCTGACGCGGAAACACTGCCTTTACTACTTACCATGGACCGGGCGTTGGTCGAACCTTCCGAAAATCGCATGCCAAAAGTCATGGTGAGTAAACAATCTACATCCATATTCCTTCCTATTTGCAGCCGGAGCCTGCCCCCGACACCAAACATCTTGACATCTCCCAGATGTTTCAACTTAATTGCCACCACTTCTGATTCTCCAACCTTGCAATTTCTAGAACTCCTGTCCGAAATATGCCCATCTCCCGAAATTCCGCGACTTTACCGGCAGCACTACCAACCGAGGGCGTCTCGGTGGAACCAAAGTCTGTTTCTGGGGCCAGCGAGGAGGCTTTGGACAAGGAATATTCCATCACGGGAGATTCAGCCGGGACTCCAGGGACGATGGAGAGAAAGACGCATACACATACTTTATGGAAGAGATCACCTCAACCATCGAATGGGTCATGACTGGCGATGACCAATACGGACCGGCCACTGGTCTTTGATCATAACAATCAAATACATCTACCAAGACATCAAGAAGAAAACAGGAGCAGTTGACGCTCAGCTCATGTCATGAGTGGACCTCACAAGGTCTCCGTGCAGTCTACAAGCTTGTCCCGAAGAGCCTACTTTTCCGAAATTCCACGACATTTCTCATGCTCAGGGATCTGGGCGGCACAAAAGTTTGCTTTTGGGGGCAAGGCTCGAGATTTTGCGTCGGGGTTGTGCATTCCCTAGACTGCTCAGAACATGCCCGAATACGGGGATGAGCTTGTGGACAGAGTTCGGTCTACGCTGGACTGGGTTGTGACAGGCTATTCAAAAAACGACAAAGAAAATGACGAGGTGGAATTTCACCCATTCAGCCGAGCAGGAGATTCAGGTGCCCTTGTGTACACGAATAACGATCCAGCAAATCGCACTTTGGTTGGCATAGTTCGGGCCGATGATGCAAAGCGGGCACGTTGGACCTTTGTGACACCCATCGAGTTTATCTATGAGGACATCAAGTCGTTAACCGGAGCTGTTGAGGTCAGGCTCAAGGTGTGAGCGTTCCTGGTTACTGAGACCTTTGGTGTCTCGTCTGAGGTGGGGGAGAAGGCGTGATAGTTGAATTTGAAAATACTTTTCTTTTTATTTCGGTGTTTATTTTGAGCCATGAGTATCACACATTACTGAGCAGTTCAAGTATACACTCCTTCCCACAATTATGGCAGATAAAGACACGAAAAATGACCATTGGAAAGACCATTGGAAAGACCATTGGAAGGACCGCTGGAAGGACTTTCCGGATCTATAAATCCAGTGCATAAAGTACAGAAGACGCGCTGAGCCACGGTAGAAATCAAAGAGCAGCCCTGCGCTGGAACCAAATTCCGAATGTCCAGTGCGTAAGACACATTCTCCTGAGTTCGTAGGTTGGCTACTGGCAAATTTCCGTAGAAGTTTCCAGCCCGTATATACCCCCAAAGACCCCATATTGAAAGTGTCTTGAAGCAATGGTTTGTTATTGGGATGAGCTCATGTCATGGTCACTTGTATGAGTGATTCACCATAGTAATGCAGCATGAAGCTGATATTGCCTATCCAGGAAGGTGGGTCCATCGCGTGGGAGATTGACACCTGCAGATCCTGGCAGCAAGAACCTCTGTCGTTAGTCAGCACAGACTTCGGCCAACTTATCCCTTTGCAAAACGATCCATCTAGTGACGCCACCAACGACCAGGCGTTTACCGGGTCATCAAAAACTCGACAAGAACGAATCTGCGCTAGCGCTAGCGCTCCAATCCAGTCTCATCGAGCCCAACCTGCAGCTTCGATAATCAGACAAGACCCAACTCCTCTCCGACTTGCGACCGACGAAAATGGCACACGGAGCGGAGGACTGCGCGACTGTTCTAGAACAGTTTGTTCACGATGTGGCGAACTTACCGGCGGAGATCAACCACTTGATGGAGGAGATTCAGGCCAAGGACAAAGTCATGCAGGAGTGTCGCGCAACCATCAATTCCCGCGACAGCAGCATCCAGAAGTTCATCAAAATGAACGGCAGTCTGACACCGAATCCCAAAGAAGAGCCCTACGGCAAGACCATCTTACAGAACATGGACAAATCACACGAACTCCAGACCGAAAAGATTCAACTGAGCGAGAAGGCATGTGTTCTACTCGACCGGCAAATCAAGCGCCTTGACGTGCGCATTCGCGATCTAGTCAACGAGGGCCTCCTCACAAACGACCCTCCTCTACCCTCACTATTCGACTCAAAGAACAAGTATCGCAACCCGCCAAAGGTCTTCTTCCCTGACTCAACGCCCTCCGATTCCACCGCCTACTCCACACCTCTTGCGCAGACCTCTGGAAACGCAAATCCAATCTTGACTGCCGCACAACGCCTGAACCAGTCCACAACTCCGCGCCCAGCAGGGACCCCTACGCAACTTGCGCAGTCTACGGCGCGAAGCTCTGCCCCCGCTACGCCCGCCGCAGCCGTTGTTCACCTCCAACAGCGCCAACGTGAATCATCAGCCGGCGCCGTGGATTCCAAGCGCCGCCGCTTGAATCCAGCCCTCGGTACCCTCCCGGCTGCTTCCTCCAACCTGCGTCAATCATCACTCGGCCCTGGAACGCCTAAGCCCGGCACACCTGCCGGAAGCCGTGCGGGGAGTGCAGGCCCTCGCACCAGCATGGGTATCAAGAAGGCGATTACGAAGAAGATTGCGCCGCACCAGCAGGTCAAGAAACTCAAGACCGCGAACGGAAAGCCCATCAAGCGCTCGTCCAGCAGTGGGCGGATCAAGTCTTCAAAGAAGTCGCCTAATGGCGAAGGAGATGAAGACGATGATTCCATGCTCAGCAGCGCTGATACCTCGGATTCAGATAAGAGCGATGGTGCAGCGGATGATGACGTCGATGACGATGAGGAAGACGAAGGAAATGAGGACTCTAAGGTCTACTGTACCTGTCGTACGGTCAGCCACGGAGACATGGTGGCTTGCGACAACGATGAGTGTCCTTATGAGTGGTTCCATTGGAAGTGTGTCGGGCTCAGTCGTGAACCTGTTGGCACTTGGTACTGTGATGAGTGTCGACGCACACTTGGAAAATAGTTATGATTATGATGGAATACCCGGGGCGTTTACGGATGGTGTATGTACTATAGGAGTTTCTACACGCCTACAATTTATTTAATCTCTGGATTATAGCAGAGCAAATTTCGAATTCGTCTATCTCTAGATCTAGACGAAACAGCCCCATCTGCCGGCCAAGGAAGCAAAGGGAGTTCAAGTTTTCTTCCCGAGTCCTAGTGTATGTCCAAGCCGCAAACCAAGCCAGTGATAGCAAGGGCTAAGCAAATCAAGTAAACGCCATCGCTATGCACACATATTTTCCTTTTTTTGTTTCCATGCAAACGTGTTGGCACACAGGAACGTTCAGTGCGCCAAAATTCAAATCGTGGACTCACTAAAAGCCAAGTCCGCTCTCTAGCCAGGGATCGAAGTATTCGCATGTTTCGGGGCTGACGGCACCGCCAGGTGAGCACAGTCGGAACACAGGGCACTGGCCGCAGGGTGCTTCAGTCATGCCGTTCTTCACAAGGTGCTTGTTTGCAAGGGTGAGGTCGTCACCCTCGATAGGTGGCTTCCGGGCTTGCTTTTCCTTGACCTGTGCGGGGCTTTTGAGGGATCGGTAGATTGCACCGTTGGCCAGAGATACGAGCTTGTTGTCGTAGCAGAGCATTTCGAGGAGTTGGACAACGCTCTCTTCGCCCAGGCGGACGGGCGTGATGCCACTCTCGTTGACGGCGGATGTGATTGTTTCAACAGTAGGGTAGCCCTTGTAACCCTGGGGGTAGGGGAGATAGACGCTTTCTTCTTTGACGTCTGCTTTGCCGGTGGCGGTCTTGATGCGCTTGTTCTTGCGCTCTGAGGCAGGAACCTCGTACCAACTCTTCCGGCTCACTGTGAATTCAATAAAGCCGGCGACAGTGCTAATGAAGTTCGCATCGAGGACACCATCGGTAAACCAGGCTCCTCCGGTGACTTCTTCGCTAGGAGCCAGGCCGGCCAGCATGTACATCTTCCGACTGGGAAATTTGACATTGTGCAGAGATTTGATGTAACTTTTGCCTTCGAGAGATTTGAGGCAGCGATCCAAGATAGACTTGTGCAGGTTCGTGCGGGATCCAATATGGCGCACCCAGATACCTGTGCGTGCAGTGGAGTGAATGACATTGTAGACCATGGCCTCGTCGGGCGTGAGGTTGCGGAGTCTGCAGGGAAGGAGGGGTTAGTGGGGGGTGTCCATTGGCCGAGGGGGTTGCTTCTGGTGCCTACTTCTCAGCATCCTCGCGGTCAATGAGCCGCCATGTTAGTTTTCCATCTTTCTGGAGAAGCCGAAACAGATTTTGATCGACCAGACTCTGGGCGCATTGCAGAAGAAGTGAGACATCGTTCCCGGGAATGATTTTGAGATTGAGGAAGTCGTTTTGGTAGAAGAGGTGGTCCGGCTCAAACTCGCTCACGCAGGCATCGTAGAGCTTAGATGCGAGCTCGGCGACTTGAGACCCCGCGGGAGGCATTGTTGGAGATGCGACGGAGAGATCAGCAGGCGAAAATGAGGTTCATGCGTAGGGGTTCGTGGTTTGTCATGTTCGAAGGAGGGTGGTAGAGCCAAGCACGAAGTTAGAGAAGCATGGTGCGTACAGTCGGCTAATTTGAGTCACGAATGAATCACAAACGATGTTTTTTGGCGACTTTTTCTCGGCGGGGAATGACTTGGCCCTAAACGAGTTTAGCGCCTCGGAGCTTGTCAGCGTTGTGGCCTCAGGCATCAAATGACTCTAATGCCTGAGGCTCAAACTATTGTTGCCTGAGGCTCTTGGAGAACGGCGGAAATTTCGAGAAGCTCCGGCCGACTGAGCTCATAACCGCAGATTGATCAGTCCGTTCGTGGCCTGCTTTTGATCTACATACCACCTTTTTTTGCGTATTAAATCATTATACTACATCATGGCTGACGCTTTAAAGGCAGAGGGCAACAAGGCCTTCTCTGCTAAGGATTACCCTACTGCTATGTACGCTACCCCACCTTTGACATTGACTCCAGATCAGAACTGATAGAGACCAGCACCAAATTCTCCGAGGCTCTGGCCATCGAGCCCCAAAACCACATCCTTTTCTCCAACCGTTCCGCCGTCTACTCCGCCCAGCATGAATACCAAAAAGCCCTCGAGGATGCCGAGAAGGCTATTGAGATCAAGCCCGACTGGTCTAAGGGTCATGCCCGTAAGGGTGCCGCCTACCGTGGTCTCGGCGATCTTTGTACGTGATATTGATATTGAAGTGGCAAAATGACATTGGACTCAATGCTAACATATGACAGTGGCCGCTTTCGACGCCTACGACGAGGCCCTGAAGATTGAGCCCGGCAACGCCCAGGCCAAGTCCGGCCTGGAGGCCACCCAGCGCGCCATTAACGCTGAGGCTAACGCTGACGGTGTCACTGGTGACCCTACAGGAGGTCTCGGTGGCATGTTCAACGACCCCGCCCTTTTCCAGAAGCTCGCCAACAACCCCAAGACCGCTTCCCTTCTCGGTGATGCCGAGTTTATGGCCAAGCTGCAGAAGATCCAGCAGAACCCCAACAGCGTTGGAGAGGAGATCCGCGACCCTCGCTTCCTTTCGGTCATGAGCGTGCTTCTCGGTATTGATATGAACTTCGGTGGTGAGGGTGCTGAGCCCCCTGTCCCTGAGTCCAAGCCCGCCGCTTCCCAGCCCAAGAAGGCACCCACACCCGAGCCCGAGCCCGAGGATGAGGAGGCCATCGCCAAGAAGAAGGCCCAGGAGGCCGCTGACGCCGAGAAGAAGATCGGTAACGACTTCTACAAGAAGAAGCAGCTTGATGAGGCCATCGAGCACTACACCAAGGCCTGGGACCTCCACAAGGACATCACCTACTTGAACAACCTTGGAGCTGCCAAGTTCGAGAAGGGTGACTACCAGGGCACCATCGAGACCTGCCAGAAGGCCATCGAGGAGGGCCGCGACCTGCGCGCCGACTTCAAGCTGATGGCCAAGGCCTACACTCGTATCGGTTCCGCCTACGAGAAGCTCAACGACCTCGCCCAGGCCATTGATTTCTACAACAAGTCTCTCATGGAGCACCGTACCCCCGACACCCTTACCAAGCTCCGCAACGCCGAGAAGACCAAGAGCACCACCGAGAAGAACGCCTACATTGACCCCGCCGAGGCCGAGAAGGCCCGCGAGCTCGGCCAGCAGAAGTTCCAGGAGGGTGACTGGCCCGCTGCCGTCGACGCCTTCACCGAGATGACCAAGCGTGCCCCCACCGACCCCCGCGGCTACTCCAACCGTGCCGCCGCCCTCATCAAGCTGATGGCCTTCCCCGGCGCCGTGCAGGACTGCGACGAGGCCCTCAAGCTCGACCCCAAGTTCATCCGCGCCTACATGCGCAAGGGTACCGCTCTCATCGCCATGAAGGAGTACAACCGTGCTCTGGACACATTCACCGAGGCCGCCGATCACGACGACGGCAAGCACGCCCGTGAGATCGAGCAGCAGCAGCAGAAGTGTCTGGACGCCCAGTTCAGCGCTCGCGCCGGTGAGACCGAGGAGCAGACCATGGCCCGTATTCAGAACGATCCCGAGATCATGTCCGTTCTCCAGGACCCCGTTATGCAGAGCATTCTCCAGCAGGCCAAGAGTGACCCCGCTGCCCTGCAGGAGCACATGAAGAACTCGCAGGTGCGGATGAAGATCCAGAAGCTGATGGCTGCTGGTGTCATTCGCATGGGGAGGTAATTGATCAGATCTGAAGATCTGAGGATTTGATGTCCGGAAACGACTTGCCACGAGATATCTTTGCCGACATATGTAGTTTTTGTCCATGCCAAAATTCCATTCTGCTTAGCTTTTTCACCTTTTTCCTGGATATAGCTCTTGATACCTCGTAATTTGTAGTCCCGGTGGGTTTTGTATTGGCCTGCATTGCAATTGAGGCATCAAACATCAAGCGAGAACGCATTGAGCCCTAGATGTCGGAGGTCGGACGTCAACATGTCTCTGTACGCCCGTGGACGGTACGACCGAGCCCCGACGATCGGCCGATATTTCCACGAAGGAATATCCCAGCCTCGCGACCCAGGAAGCACCCTCGACCCACCATTCAATTGAGTGGGGATTTTAATATTATCACAAGAAGACAAGATCTCACCGAACTCCCTATCGCACCAATCACCAAGGCGCAAAAGTCAACCTTCGCCAATGTGGAATGTGTAACACGAGCTGCGGTGGAATTTAACCTCTTCAGCCCAGCTACCAGGTCCAAGAGCCAGCTATTCTGTATGATTCCGTGTGGATATGTGATCGATCCAGTTGCACAGTTAACCTCGGGTTTTACAGAGCAGAGTTCTCCCCTGTGGATTCGTTCTCAAGGACGATCAGCCCGATCGGGTTTAGAAAGGCGGGTTTAGGTCGATAGTGTGCGATTGACAGGGTTTTTATTGAGTGATTGAATTCAAGAGATTGGTACTGTTGGGTTTTGGTGCTGCATGCCACGTGTACACAGCAATTGCTGCATTTACAAGTTTTATGTAGTGGGAGATGTATGTAGTTGGAGGCTGTCGAGAGGTGAAATGCTTCGAGCTATGTCGCTGCCTAGAATGCCCAGAATGTCGACAGGGACCTCCTATCGTAGGGCTGTACTTTTGCAGGCAACACACATTCTCCACAGTTTCCCAGTTTCGCCAAAATAGTGTCTTTTAAGTGCCTTTTAAGTGCCATTTTACTTGGTTGTGGCGGTGCTCGGGTATACTAGTCCAATTGGATATGAAAAGGGATACTTGGGCTTCGTACGGATATCCCTAAATATACGGAGTACGGTATCTTCCATTGTCCATTGACCTTTCAAGACAGGGTAATTTGTGTAGAGAGTAATTGCAAATAGCTCTCAGCTCATAGCTGGAACAGCCCAGTTGAACCCGAGATCGTCGAACGCGTACGTCACTGATCTCCGATCGACCTCGGAGCTTCACGATCTCCCCTTTTTGTGTGTAATTTATATCTGATATGACATTGTCTATCCCCTTCTAGTTTAGCTCTCGGTAATCAAATTGATCAAATTAATTGAAAGCGTCATCCTCGGATACCAGCCACACTTCCCCTTGACGCAAGCGGCTGGGAGCTGCCTGATCGGTCCACATTTCTCCTCTTCCCTCTTCCTCTCGTGTACCTTTTGTACCTTTTGTACCTCTTCTGTACTCCCTCTGCGTATTCTCTGCACTTGTAACCCTGTGCCAACTCTAACCCAGGCTTTCATCACCTTTCCGGGGTGTAAGCGCCATTTCCCCTCCCCCTCACCTACAACCACTCCACACTCTGACCGGACCACAATCGGCGACATGGCGTCCGCCGACGCCGCGCAGACGGAGAAGAAGCTGGAGGGTGCCATCGAGACAGCACAGGAGCTACACGAGGACCCCCAGTCCCATGTGAACCCAGATACAGTCGAGCAGAAAGTCGTCGACGATGCCCGGGAAGCTGGCGTTGCCGCATACCAGTTCGATCCCAACGCTTCACCTGAAGATAAGGCCAATGCCGCCAAGGGGGTTCGTATCCCATAACATCTCTGCGCGAGCGCATGCTGACCTAGATTTCCCAGCGACTACCGCCTGATTTCCACCACCCGCATAAGCCCACGGGCGTTGCTGTAATTACAGATAAGGTGAGCGCACTCGAGCTGTGCGACCGCGACCGCGACTCGGATACTAATTGCCCTAGACCGATGGCAAAGCAGATTATGACCTTCCTCCACCGCAATCCGCGACCGCCATTATGGCCGAAGAAGCGACCAAGGCTGATGCGGAGGATGGAAAGCCGCCTGTAGACGAGGATCTTCGATGGGCGCGCGATCGAACGGGTTGGGCCCCGAAGTTCGTCACTGAGAAGCTGGACGGTCTCGACGATGAGGGCACATTGTTGGATCACCAGACGTTCTTGGAAGGGAGAATTCCCGACAAGTTCTTTGGCGACTGGTACCACAATGCGGCCATTATCGTGTTCGCCTGTCTTTCTTCCTGGCTGATCGCCGTCGTGGGCGGTGGTATCGGTTGGGTCCTGATGATCATGGCGGCTTGCAGTACCTACTACCGTACCTCGATCCGACGAGTGCGCCGCAACTTCCGTGATGATATTTCTCGTGAAATGTCCAAGGCGCGCCTCGAGACTGACACCGAGAGCTTGGAGTGGATCAACAGCTTCTTGGTCAAGTTCTGGCCTATCTATGCCCCGGTTCTCTGCGATACCATCATCAACTCCGTGGATCAGGTGCTCAGCACCTCCACCCCGGCGTTCCTGGATAGCTTGCGCTTGAAGACTTTCGTTCTCGGTAGCAAGCCTCCCCGTCTGGAGCATGTCAAGACATACCCCAAGACCGAGCCTGATACCGTGATCATGGACTGGAAGTTCAGCTTCACGCCCAATGACACTATGGATCTGACTGCCCGCCAGATGAAGGATAAGATTAACCCCAAGGTTGTGCTGGAAGTCCGTGTCGGAAAGGGCATGGTCAGCAAGGGTCTCGACGTGATTGTCGAGGACATGGCTTGCTCCGGCCTCATGCGCATCAAGGTCAAGCTCCAGATTCCCTTCCCTCACATCGAGCGCGTGGATGTCTGCTTCTTGGATAAGCCCGAACTCGACTATGTCTGCAAGCCCCTCGGTGGTGATCACCTTGGATTCGATATCAACTTCATTCCCGGTTTGGAGCACTTCATTAAGGACCAGATCCACGCCAACTTGCAACCCATGATGTACGACCCGAATGTCTTCCCCATTGAAATCGCCAAGATGCTTGCTGGAAACCCCGTCGATCAGGCTATTGGTGTTGTCGCTATTACTCTCCACGGTGCTCACCAGCTCAAGAACCCCGATAAGTTCTCTGGTACTCCTGATCCATATGCCGTTGTGTCATTGAACAACCGCAATGAACTCGGCCGCACTAAGATCATCCACGACACCGACAGCCCGCGCTGGAACGAAACCATCTATGTCATTATCACTTCTTTCAGCGATGCTTTGTCGATTGCTGCGTACGACTGGAATGAATTCCGCAAGGATAAGGAAATGGGTACTGCTAGCTTCGCATTGGACAAGCTCGAAGCAGAACCTTCTCACGAGGGCATTTACCTGGAGGTGCAGGCCAGTGGTCGTCACCGTGGTGCTATCCAAGCCGATATTCGATTCTTCCCCGTCCTCGAAGGCCGCAAGAACGAGGCCGGCGAGGCCGAGCCTGCACCTGAACTCAACACCGGTATCGCTCAATTCACCATTGAACAGGCTAAGGATCTCGATGGCAGCAGGAGTCTGGTCGGCAAGCTGAACCCCTACGGTGTTCTGCTTCTCAACGGAAAGGAGATTCACATCACCAACAAGCTCAAGCGCACCAACAACCCTATCTTCCAGAACGCCTCCAAGGAATTCCTCGTCACTGACCGCAAGAACGCCAAGTTGGGTCTCATTCTCAAGGACGACCGCGACATCATGCAGGACCCTATCATCGGTCGGTACCAGATTAAGATGAACGACATGATCAAGATGATGGAGCGTGGCCAGCAATGGTTCCACCTCCACGGCGCTAAGGATGGCCGTGCTAAGATGACCTTGAACTGGAAGCCTGTTGCTCTTGGTGGCGTTGGTAGCGCTGGCTATATCGACCCGATCGGTGTCATGCGCTTCCACTTCAAGCGCGCGACTAACCTGCGCAATTTGGAGGCCATGGGCAAGTCTGATCCCTATGCCCGTGTGCTGCTTTCTGGCATCACTCGTGGTCGCACCGTGACTTTCCGCAACAACCTCAACCCCGAGTGGGATGAGGTCGTCTACGTTCCTATTCGCAGCGCCCGCGAGAAGCTGACTGTCGAGGTCATGGATGAAGAGACTATCAACAAGGACCGAACTCTTGGTTGGTGCGATCTCAATGCCTCCGACTTCGTTCGTGAGAACGAGGCCGGTGAGTATGAGATCGACGATGAGAAGCAGGCTATCACTAGCCAGCTGAGCATTAGCGGTGGCGCCAAGAAGGGCGAGCTTATCTACGATGTTGCTTTCTTCCCCTCTGTTCCTGTTGTCAACCCCGAGGATGAGGCGGAAGAGGAAGAGGAGGAAGTTCCTGGTACCCCTGGTCCTGACGCTGTTGACTTCCGAAAGAGCATGGAGTCTCGACCCAAGATCTCGCACACCAAGTCCTCAAGTGTTGACTCGAAGGCCTCCAAGGCCTCCAAGGCCTCCAAGGCTATGTCCAATGGCACTACTCCTAACGGTACCAACGGCAACGGCAACAGCAACGGCGAGGCAACCACCAATGGTCGCACTAGTCTGGAGACCAACGGATCGCGTGCAATGACTGGTCCCCAGTCTGAGACCGCGTCTGTTCGCTCGATCAAGTCGATTCCCCGCACTTTCGTTAGCGCGGATGATCTGGAGAAATATGGTATGTGTCTTATAATCAACCACACCCTAATCGTTGCAATGCTAACTTCCTGCAGAATCCGGTTTCATTGTGTTCAAGTTCCACGAGGGCCAGCTGGCACATGCCCATGTGCAGCTAGAGGTCTTGATGGATGACTACATGTTCCCTGCCTATGTCTCATCTAAGATTCACACCACGACTGCCAAGTTCACCGACGTTGGTGAGGCCTTTGTTCGCGAGCTCGAGTTCTCCAAGATCACCTTGCGTCTCGTCAAGAAGGATGACCCCAAGGACTCCAGCGAGGAGCACACCGTTGCCAAGCTGACCGGTGACACTCTGCCCACCCTCATGCGTATGCTATACACTCCCACCGAGCTGGTCCTACGCTCCACCGATGGCGAGGTGAGCAAGGTCACCGTCAGCGCCCGCTACATCCCGACTCAAATGAAGCTCGACCCAATGGAGAGTATCAACAACATGGGTACCCTGCGTGTCGATGTTCTCGATGCCGCCGAGCTCCCAGCTGCCGACCGCAACGGTTTCTCAGACCCATACTGTAAATTCCGCCTGGGCGATGAAACCGTTCACAAGACCAAGGTCCAGAAGAAGACTCTGCACCCTGCGTGGAACGAGTTCTTTGAGACCCCTATCAAATCGCGCATTGGCGCTAACTTCCACGTCGATGTCTACGACTGGGACTTTGGTGACTCGGCTGACTGGCTCGGCGCGACCCCTATCAACCTCGAGGACCTTGAACCATTCAACTCCAAGGAGATCACCCTTCCCCTGGATGGCAAGTCAGGTGTTATTCGCCTGAAGCTCCTCTTCAAGCCTAGCTACGTTATTCGCTCTCGCCAGGGCTCCTCCACCTTCTCCGGCACCTTCGCTGTGCCCGGCAAGATTGTCGGCGCTCCCGTGAAGGGCGTTGGCTTCGTTGGAGGCAACGTCGTCCGCGGTGCATCCTTCGTCAAGCACGGCTTCATGTCCCGATTCGGAGGAAAGGACAAGCAGGAAGATGGAAGCTCCATCGTCGAAGAGGAACAAGACCGCCTTGCCCCCTCCGCCCCCATCACCGAAGGCGCCGCCCTGGAAACCCCTCAGAAGGAGCACTCCCGCAACCGCAGCACGGCCTCGCAGTACGGCGACCGTCTCAGCGTCATTGGCTCCGCCTCCGGAGAAAGGGGCGTTGCAAACATCACTCTCGTCTCAGCCGCCAACTACCCCACGAACGCCAACCTGCGCGTTATCATCCGTGTCGTCGGCCCCAAGGGCGCAAAGGAAGTCCACAAGTCCAAGGCCCACAAGAACACCTCCGGAACAGTCAACTACGACGACGCCTTCCGAGTCCCCCACACCACCGCCGACGCCCAGTACCAGATCCGCGTCGTCGACCACGCCACCTTTGGTTCCGACGACATTCTCGGCGACGCCCTGTTCTTCGTTGATGACCAGGGTTCTGTCGCCGGTCAAGACAAGGTCGTCAACGTCGGCGACGGTGTCGTGACCATTCGCTCCAGCTTCGCGCCTTCGGATTCCGGCTTGCGACCTACTACCTCCGGCTCCACGGCCGCCGAGAACGATGGCGCCGAGAGTCCCGATTCGCGAAAGATGCCGCGACGCAGCTTCCTGAGCAAGCGCAGCGTCAGCGGCGCTTGATCTCGATATAAATTCTTCCTAGTCTTGAAATTTGCGTCCCTGTCCCGATCCGCTCTGGCTTCCCCGCCAGGGTCCATGAAAATATGACCTTTTGTTACGATATCCTTTATTTTTGTTTGGTTTTTATTATTATTCTATTTCCTTTGGCTGAATTCAATTGTCTATATTTGTGATCTAAAGTACGAGGTAAATTTAGCACCAGACTACGGAGCAGGCGAATCGATAGTTACGCCACTCGCCTCGCCTCACCGATGTCTCACCTTGGAATCTGAAAGGGGCACGAAGCTATCTGCATTATCGTCGCATTCCTGCGCTGTATAGCTCATAGTTCATCCTCCATACTTTCTACTCTCTGTTCTCTCAAGTGCCATCACAACTCCCGCCGTTCGGCAAAAAACTCTGTTGCCTGCACAGCCCACCACAGTTGATCCTGATCTGCGTCCCGCGAAGTGTCCCGCGAAGCTTGGGCCGCCTGAACATGCATGATGAGGGGGAGATGAGCGGGCTCCAAGCGCGAGAGGTTTTTATTCAAATTTCCAACTACGTAATTTTCAGTTCTGGAAAAGAGCTTTCTCGGACCAGCATTGGGAGTCGGGTATTTTTAGATCCAATTCCTGATCCGTGGGTTGACATTAAGGGATTGAGTCCCGGTGGAGTCATAATTTCTGCCCGTTCCACTTTGGGGGGGAATAGTTTCAGTGAAGATTGTACACGTTGATGTGTACGAGTCCACGGGGATTATGGGATAGGAGAGTAGGGGGTTTGGGGTGTATAAGGGGGGTTTTCGTATACGGAGTAGGAATAGGTGGAATTCCTTACGAGATAGGGCTGAAGCTTCGAATAGGAGGGCTATATTAAGATATTCATAAAACTTGTAGGACGTGGACGTGGATCTAGACACTCTTCATCGTGACCATTTGCTCATTATCGTGGTACATTGGAACGGTCAGGTGAACGACAATCCCGATATGTAGTGTGCATATACTCGTTGTACATTATCTCTGTGCATGTACAATATGTAGATTGAGGTCTCTGCATGGGGTATTTTAAAATATGAAGCCAAAGTTGGATATCGTCCACATACCACAGCATGGCTAGCATTCCGACCAGAGCGAATCAGTCCCGAACGTGGTCGGGCCGTGACGGACGGCAATTGAAATGATAATTTGGATCATTCTATGCCTTCTAATTGCATAGTATACAGAGTCTGGATATTCTACATTTCCAAATGAAACATATTGTAAATAGAAATCTAATAAATACCTATCATCTGAAACCCTCCCGAATCCCGAGTCTCGGACAGGGTCAAGAGGATAAATCGGAGCTCATTATGGGAGGGCCATGCAACCGCTGGTGGGGCTGTAGCAAATACAAATCGGACTAGGTTCCTTGAACGGTGAGTGGGTTTAATCTAAGGGAAAAAAAAAAGGGGCTGACGGTCTGGATTGCATCTTAACTCTCAACGGTTTAGGAAGTGTGTACTCCGGATGCGGTTATTTGGTGTTGGGAATGTGTCTTGCGTGCCTGGATAGATAGGATAGAAATGATTGGCGATTATAGACACGTTCACAGAATGAAACTAGCATATTGTCTGAATGGTGTTATACCCGTTCACGGTGCAATCTATGCACTATGTCAGTGTGTCAGTGTCAGTGTGTTAGTGTTGACGACACACAGCTGTAAGGGCGGGGATTTGCCACCAGCCCTGGAGGCTGCGGACAGCTGAGAGCAGAGAGCATACAGTAAGAAGCTGATTAGGTAGCCAGTACTTCGTATGTCTTGTATATTAAGTAGAAAATACCTGAGGCGAAAATTATAATATAACACGGGGACCCCCCACTTTGGAGATCGGCCCTCTCCCTTTTTCCTTGTTTTCAATACTTAAGATCGCCTTCCCCCTCTTCTGTTTCTGCATCATTTTCCCATCCTTGGTACGTCCTCTTTTCGTTCCTCTTTACGTTCTTATTTTTTTCTAACTCAACTAGATAATAATTCATAATGGCCTCCAAGGCACTTCCTACCCACCTCCGAGCTCCTGTCGATGAGAGCTTCGGCGGAAAGCACCATGGCAAGTCTCAATCACACATGGTAAGTCAATTCGAATTGAATTTGGAATGCCTTGAAGCTTCCTACCGCTGCCGCACCTGCCCATTTCTATGGGAGAGCTGCGGCATTTCCCCTCTTCACCCAGTGACTTTGTTTACCTAAACTGTCTCGTGTCCGCGATTATCGGCTATTCTGCTATTCTGCTCTATTCGTTTCCACCATGTCTACTTTACAACCAGATTTGGCCCTGAACTGACCCGTTTTACCTCCATTCAGGCCTTCGAGAATGCCTCCACCAGCGTCGCCGCCTCCCAGATGCGCAATGCGCTGAACGCCCTTGGCGACAGCGTCACCGACCCCAGCGAGAAGAAGCGTTTCGAGGCTGAGATGGACAACTTCTTTGCCCTGTTCCGCCGTTTCCTGAACGACAAGGCCAAGGGTAACGCCGTCAACTGGGACCGCATCGCCCCTCCCCAGCCCTCCCAGGTCGTCGGCTACGACGAGCTCGGTGCTGAGGCCTCTGTCGAGTTCCTGAATAAGCTCGCCGTCGTCAAGCTCAACGGTGGTCTCGGTACCTCCATGGGTTGTGTCGGCCCCAAGTCCGTCATTGAGGTCCGTGAGGGCATGTCCTTCCTCGATCTCTCCGTCCGCCAGATCGAGCACCTCAACCGCACCTTCGATGTGAACGTGCCCTTCGTCCTCATGAACTCCTTCAACACCGACCAGGACACCCAGTCCATCATCAAGAAGTACGAGGGCCACAACGTCGACATCATCACCTTCAACCAGTCCCGCTACCCCCGTATCATTAAGGACTCCCTCCTCCCCGCCCCCAAGAGCTTCGACTCTCCCCTCCAGGACTGGTACCCTCCCGGTCACGGTGACGTCTTCGAGTCCCTCTACAACTCCGGCACTCTCGACAAGCTGATCGAGCGTGGCATCGAGTACATTTTCCTGTCCAACGCTGACAACCTCGGTGCCGTCGTCGATCTCCGCATCCTGCAGCACATGGCCGACACCAAGTCCGAGTACATCATGGAGTTGACCGATAAGACCAAGGCCGACGTCAAGGGTGGTACCATCATTGACTCCGACGGCAAGGTCCGCCTGCTCGAGATCGCCCAGGTCCCCAAGGAGCACGTCAACGAGTTCAAGTCCATCAAGAAGTTCAAGTACTTCAACACCAACAACATCTGGCTCAACGTCCAGGCTATCAAGCGTGTTGTCGAGGAGAACGAGCTCGAGATGGAGATCATCCCCAACGAGAAGTCTATCCCCGCCGATAAGAAGGGCGAGGCCGACCAGGCCATCTACCAGCTCGAGACCGCCGTCGGTGCCGCCATCCGTCACTTCAAGAACGCCCACGGCGTCAACGTGCCCCGTCGTCGCTTCCTGCCCGTCAAGACCTGCTCCGACCTCATGGTCGTCAAGTCCGATCTCTACCGTCTCGAGCACGGCCAGCTCGTCATGGACCCCAACCGTTTCGGCGGTGTCCCCGTCATCAAGCTCGGTTCCGACTTCAAGAAGGTCTCCGACTTCCAGAAGCGCATTGCCAGCATCCCCCGCATTGTCGAGCTCGACCACTTGACCGTCACCGGTCCCGTGAACCTCGGTCGCAATGTCACCCTCAAGGGTACCGTTATCATTGTCGCTTCCGAGGGCAGCACCATTGATATTCCCCCCGGTTCCGTGCTCGAGAACTGCGTTGTGCAGGGTAGCTTGAGAATTCTGGAGCACTAGATGTGTGCGTCTGATGTGTTAGAATTCTTTTGTTTGGGGTCGGAGGTGCATTCGCTATGGATTCCATGGGAGTATGCAAAAGAAGTACTTGTATTACATTACAAATAATCCAGCGTCTTTTTTTCTTTCTTTATTTGGTCATGGGCCTTTTTTTGATTTCCCAAGTACTGTTACCCTCAGATCAATGAATGCACTTTTGAGTTGTCGACAAGTTTATGTCTGTAGTATGAAACTTCCAAGGTTTGGTATACCCGCAGTGGATCAAAGCTATCTATCACTGCCCGGATGGGTTTGAAGTAAACAAATACAGTTCTACAGTAACCACTGAACTCCATCTTACCCGACTCAAATTAACCCTATATCGACAGCCATGGAGACTGTCACCTGCATATTCAGGTGGCAGCTCAGGCAAATCAAACGCCCCATTGATCGGATTGATAGGCGGGTAAAAGTTCCCCATGATCTCAGCCCACGTCATTCGTGGGCAAACCAAGTTCACTCGCCTTTATACCCAGCATGGAAAAACCTCAAGCCTGCCTTCCATACCCTCAAAAACAGGATTCACATTCGAAATGTATTGATCTGTACAGTGTCTTTTCAATTTATTCTGTATATCGCCCGAAAGTACATATCGTGGCTGTCACGCCGTTTACATATTTGTCTCCACATACGCCGTTTTTATATACATCAACCTCGAAACTCACAATTCATACTGTCATGAGCGACCGATACCGCCATATTGGACCAGGGTCATCTCCTATCTCTGACGATCAAGAGAACGAGCTCGAGCACAGCCCACCTGCTGAAAAGGGGACTTGGAAGAAGAGGGTTTCAACGGCTTGTTTGGCATGTAAGAAGTCCAAGAGGAAGGTTAGTTCATATAGATCCAACATCAAAATTCACAACCTAACAACCTCGCCAAAACAGTGCAGCGGCACATCCCCCTGCACAAACTGCCAAACCTTCAAACGAGTCTGCATCTTCGACGAATCCCTCGACCAGCGCCGCCGCGTCGCCGCAAAGCGCACAGCCGACGAACTCTCCTACCACCGCGACCTCCTAGCCGATCTATTCAAGCTAGTCCGCGAAGCAAACGAGTCCCACGCTCTACACCTTCTAACCATCATCCGCCACAATGCGCCAGCCGATGAAATCAGAGCTTATATCAACGAGACCCTCGATACACTCAATCGCACCGGCACTTCCTCAGACGTAAAGAAAGAGCAGACGGTCGCTAAGCTGGAGGATGTGCGCCACCTTCTTAATGTCGAAGGCTCGACGCCTGTCTTCAGGAGAAAGGTGATGGATATCCATTACTTGTGTGATGAGGCGCCGTGTACTGTGCCTGCGGAGCCGTGGACGAAGGTCACGGCGGATAGTGACCTGGTGTCGCATCTTGTGTCGTTGTATTTTGCGTGGAATTGGCCGCACAGTGCGTTTTTGGATAAGGAGGTGTTTTTGAAACATATGAGGCGTGCTGAGTCGGGGAGTGAGTTTTGTAATGCGTTCTTGGTTAATGCTGTTTTGAGCAATGCTTGTGTAAGTTGGAGTTTTGGTTTTGGGTGCGGTATCTGGTGCTGATGGTGGTAGTATTTCTCTGAGTTCTCTGAGGCTTATGTTGTCCCCGGGGATATCTCATCTAAGGGGAGTGATTTCTTGGCTGAGGCTGAGAGGCTGAGGGATGAGGCTCCTTCGCAGCCTAGTCTGGCTGGGCTGCAGGGAACTTTGCTTTTATATGAGAGGTGCGTATAGACTCTGCAGGTTGGCTATGGGTTTCTGACATGTATAGATATGCAATGTCTCGCGAAGATGACTTGGGATATATCATGCTGCACCAAGCTATTCGCATCGGCGAGTCTCTGGGGCTAGTGGGTAGCACGGGTCCCCGGATGGCGTCTGGCGAGCTATCGCAAGACATGGATATCTCATGCAAACGGACAGCATGGGGTCTGTTCAATGTCGACACGTAAGTAGCGCGGATGTTAGCACAATTGCAGGGTATTGATGTCTACAGAATTGTGCACACGGGCTTCCTTCGCCCTAGTCTGATTGACCACGTCAATATGGGTCGTATAGACCGCAACCAGCTGAAAGACCAGTGCCTATGGTGCCCTTATCCAACGCACCGTGACGCGCGCCCTTCGTTCCTTTCCTCGTACTTCGACGAAGCATGTAACCTTTCGACTATTGCCCGGGATATCTCGCGCAGTATGTTCGCGGACCACCGCGTTAGCACGGCTCTCGGCCCGATCCATCGACAAAGCCGCGAGGCGCTCTACGATCGTCTGCGCCATTGGCATGATCTATTGCCTGAAGACTTTGACGTGCGCTATAGACCTGCTCCTCATATCGTACTGCTGAAGTATGTTCCCCCTTTCCTTTTTCCTGGCCACGAAGATGAAGCGAGTCTCACACTTACAGGATGCGATACAATGCCCTCATCATCAACCTCTTCAGTTGTATCTCTTCCGACCCCTCTTTCGAGCCCAATACACCCGAAAGCCCATCCCGACACACCCCAGACCCGAAATACAATGCGTGGGAAATCACAGCGAGCGCAGCGCAAGGAATCGCGGCCCTCACCCGTCTTCACAGACGAGAGTTCGGGATCAGTCGCGCGCACCCTTTCGCTATGTACGCGATCAACCTTGCGCTATTTACGATGCTCGAGCAAGACGCCTTTGACGTGCTGGATGAGGATTTCCTCACTCTAGCGAGCGCGTTTTCAGTTATGGCGAGTCGGTCGGCGCTCGGAAAGAACCTGTTCCATATTTTCCGACAGTCGGTGCGCGGGAAGGCGCAGGGGTACCGGATTCGGGAATCTGATATTCCTGATGAATTGAAGGAGCTGTTTGATGAGGAGTCGGCTAGCAAGGGCTGTCATAGATTCGACGAATATGCTGAGGGGTTGGAGAAGTTGAATCAAAAGGATAAGTATCGTGGCATTGGCGGTGGATTGCAAGATTATCCGGGACTTGGACTCTCTGACATGTTGGATCGATACGAGAGTCTCAGTCTGGGGAAAGATGAGGTTCTTGCCGAGAGATATCTGGTCGGGTGCTGAGGTGGCACGCGGTGGAACGTCATCTCCTCCCGGTACCTTTGGTTGTGGTGGCGAGGGCATTGTATGGATCGATGATATCACAGATATGGATCTGCAGTGTCTTTCGTGGGTAAGGAAGTGGTATTTCCCGGTACCACGAGGGAGATCTCAATCCCAAATAGAGCGCATGGCGCAGATGTGGAGTGAGAGAGGAGCGAAGCTCAGCCGCCAGATCGCATCTGACGTCAAATCCAACGAGTCTTGGCAACCTTCCACCTGGGACCATCCACATTCGTCCACTTTCGTCCAGATGAGCATGGCACTTTCGCATTCCCACTTCTTTTCCTCCTTGCTTGCCGAGGCCCGCTTTTACTCTCTTTAGGCTTTTTGAATCTCTTCTTCTGCAACCCCCTCCATGTCGACCTTTAGAACATGGATCGTCCCTCACCGTCTGAAAAACCCTTTGAATCCAGGCTGAATTGGAACGAGAGCGCTGGATCGTTTGTACCGCCTTATAATCCATTCCCGACACCAAATACTCACTCGCCATCGGAGGCCTCTGCGACCGCTTTGCCGCAGCCCTTTCAATCGAATGATCCGTCTGTATCGCCTGTCCCCGGTTCTATCCCCGGCCCTGCCCTCGGCGCGGTTGGTTCTAAAGTAGCCATCCCCCGATTAGTCCCTAGCGAAGTATCGCATCGCCGCCGCCGCTCGGCGCGCGCATGTGAGCCCTGCCGCCAGCGCAAAATCAAATGCGACGGTTTGCGACCATCATGCGGGCAATGCGTTTATCACCATCAACAATGTTCCTACGAGGATGTGAAAAGAGTACGCGACCAGAAGCGATTGGGATCGTTGGCGAAGCGAGTAGAGGCATACGAAGCCTTACTTCGAGACTTGGAAAGTGAGGTAGATTTGGAGACGGCCCGCAAGATTAGGAGAACCATGAAGGTATGTTTGGAAATATCAGACTCAGTCTCACCCGAGTCTCGGATCGAATGATTCAGTCCCGAGTTCAGACTTTTGACGATCCCTGTCCGCACAGAATCCCGGAAAGCCACCGCCGAAGACCGACGAAGGCTCCGATTCTGATTCCTCAATGGGCTCCTTGGAGGCCATTGATCAGGTTGACGAAGACCTGAACCGAAACGAAGGAACGCGCGCGTCCGGCTTCTTTGGAAAGAATTCCGAGATTCAGTGGATGCGCAAGGTGGAAAGTGGTGTGAGTACGCAGAGCCCGACGACGCCTTATCAGCAACCGCTCGAAAGGGAAATTTCGACTTCAACGATGGACTATCATTTGGACAATTTGGAGATTCCGTTAATTGAACCATGCGATCCTTTCGCTGTGCCGCCGCGTGATGTAGCTGACAGCTATTTCAACGCTTTCTTGACCTATGTCCATCCGACATTCGGCGCGATTCGCCTGACTACTTTTATCTCACAGTACCAGCGGTTTTTCGACCACGCATCCTCTCCACCTGTGAAATGGCTGGCGATCCTGAACATAATTTTTGCGATTGGTTGCCGTTACAGTTGGCTCGTGAATGGCCCGGATTCTGGTTCTAGTGAGGAAGACCTTATTTTCTTAACCCGAGCGCGCCATCTCGGTTTACATAGTAAAGTTCTTTTCGAGCACACCGATCTCCAGCAAATCCAGTTGGAACTGCTAGTGGCCGTATACCTCATCTGTCTGGGGCAAATCAATAGGTAAGCTTTATCCACCGCTTGAACTCTCCAAGTCAAAGTTAATTCCAAAACAGAGCCTCCAAATTCTCCAACATGGCCCTGCGCTCTGCCCTATCCCTGGGCATCAACCTGCGCCTGACGGATGACCGAACTGCAGCTGCAGCAAAAGAAGCCAGAGGCCGCCTTTGGTGGTCCATCTACTCAATGGAACACCTCCTCGCTTCAATGACTGGCCGCGCCTCCTGCGTCAGCGAGAACCTCTGTTCCGTCCCACCTCCTCTTCCCTGCGAAGAAGAATCCTTCAGCCAGCCTGAAGCAGTGCAGCTCTTCCAAGACCCGAATCTGCGCGAATCTAAACTTACACCCACCCTCTTTGAATCCTCCAACCAATTCCATTCTCAGGCTTGGATCTCCTCATGCGCTCCCTGTCCTTCCCTCTTCTTCAATTACCTCGTCGACCTAAACCTCGTCACCCACGCCCTCATGAACAAAGTATATTCAATCGAAGGTCTCCGCAAAGGCCCTTCCCAAATCGAATACCACGTTCAAAAGTTCGGCGCCAGACTAGACCGCTGGCTAGACAAAATTCATCCATTCTACCAATTCACGCTCCCCGAACACGGCCCCTGGCACCTCAACCACTCCAACCTCGACGACTTATCCGCACCATATGTACGCGATCGCGTCTCTCTCGCCATGTCCTACTACTCCGCCCGAATCACCCTCTGCAGGCCCTGCCTAACACACATCCACACACAGTCCTCGCAGCCACGCTCACCAGAAGCAAGCGGGACTCCACGCGCCAGGTCCCGCGCAAACACCGCAACACAATGTCTCCAAGCATCCTGCGCCATGATCTCCATCTTCCCCGACGACCCTAACATGTCCTGGCTGGCGCGCACAGCGCCCTGGTGGGGCGTGCTTCACTATCTCATGCAGGCAACCTCAGCCCTCCTCTTGGGTCTATCGTATTGTTCGTACGCGCGGTCGAAGAGCCCTGGTACAACGCCGGGCTCGCCTCCTATGCCGGCTGTGTACCCGCCTCTTCTGGAAACGGATATGAGCACGGCCATTTCGTCGGCGAAGAAGGCGATGCAGTGGCTTCATATTATGGCGTCCGTGGACCCGGCGGCGAGGAGGGCATTTGGGCAATGTGAAGGGATTGTGAAGAGGATTGCGCCGGGGCTTGATATCGATTTGCGGAGCTGGCCTGATGGGTTGGGGTTTGTTGAAACGGCGCGGACGAGTCGGGCGTCGAGTGGGAATAGGAGTGGAAAGGGCAATGGGAATGGTTATGGGTATGGATATGAGAGCAATGGAAGCGGGAATGGGAATGGAAATGGCAGAGAAAGCGGTCACGATAGTGGAAGTGGGATGGAGGCTTTTGAGGAGTTGGTTGATTTTGACGGAGGAGCTCTATAATGATTATAGCTGTTTGCAACGTTGGAACCTTGAAGGGTTCTATTCATGAAGAGATGATTTGATGACTCAGGACGACCTTGGAGTTAGGTAGATATATCAAATGTACATGATTGAAAAACTGAGATTAGAAACTATATACTAGATCGACAACATTAATATGTAAACACCATTGAAAACCCACTGGCTAAGCGAATAGGAAAGAAATGCCTAGTATGCCGTACATGCAACGCCAACCACATAAAGACCACAAGACTTGATAACCTCGTAGACGACAACGCATGCAGATGACAAGAACAGTATGAATATCGATCTTTAACAGCTCAAAAATATAAGGATCACAAGCCAGAAACGATTCTGGGCGACGATAACAGCATACAGCTTAAGTAGACTGAGGCTGCATCTTAATCTGGAACTGGTGTTGGTGTTCGTGTTGCGGTGCAGGCGGGGGAGGTGCCTGAGTTCGCTGAGGAATTGGAGGTCGGCGCTGTTGTCCCATCCCCCGATTCGGCTCAGTCTGCATCTGGTGTTGCATCTGATGCTGCATCGGTGACTGAAGGTAGGGCTGGTGGGGGAGGGAGCGCGCTGGGTGGGCAGGAGACTGGTGATGTATTTGCATGTGTGGCATCGTCATCTGCTGACCCGCCTGCTGAGAGAGGGATTGGTTGTGGCTGTGTGCCAAATGCGCCGGTTGAGGAGATACGTGCTGCTGTTGATGCATATGTTGAACCTGCGGCTGACCAAGGTGTTGACTTGATTGTTGCTGCATGGGTTGGCTTTGCATGGGCTTGTTTTGCTGCTGCTGCGCTTGGAACATATGGTGATTCTGGTGCTGCGACAAGGTTTGACCTGGCATATTTTGACCTGGCATGCCTTGGACAGACATCGGCCGACCTTGCATTGTCTGGCCCGGAAGGGTCTGACCCTGGTGCATCTGAGGTGGCGTTGGGCATGTTCGCTTGCGTGTTTCATCATCCACAGCGGATGCTGCGCGTTTGAATCCCGCTGTCGGATTAGTGCCATCGGGAACTTGAGGGTTCAGTCCATTGGTCTGGGTTGGGTCGCCGCCAGCAGCGGCCGCGGCAGCAGCAGCAGCCGCAGCCACATCTGCCTTGCGAGGTCTGCCACGAGGTCGACCTGTGCCAGGTTGCTTTGGCTTTGCCGAGGAAGGCTTCCTAGGTTTTGGCGGTGGTAAGGGTTGCCCTGTTGCGGCTGCCCAGGCAATTTGATCTGCCTTGCGAGGACGTCCGCGTTTACGCTTCAAGGGAGTCCCGTCTGGTCCTAAAATTGGGGTTATCTTGGACGACGAGGGCGGTAGGAGGCCTGTCGGTGTCATGTTTGCCGTGAATGAAGCTTGCCCCGGCTGTGGGATTCCTGGCATGGGTTCGCCATTCGCGGCAGCATGAGCAGCCTGAGCAGCTAGTCTGGCGGCAACTTCTTCTTTGCGTGGCCGGCCACGACGACGCTTCGGAGTGGGAGTTGCCTGGTCACCCCCACTTGCTGTGACATTGGGTACGTGCGGTAGTCCATTGGTCTGAGTTGGAGTCACAGTAGGGAGGCCCATGGGGTTATGCATATGTGCTTGGGGGTTAGGCTGAGCTTGGTGATCAAGAAGTGTCTGAGCATGAGCTTGGACCTGGGCTTGATTTTGAGGTTGGGGCTGGGGATGAGGCTGAGGCAGGTTTGTATGTGGTTGAGGTTGTACAACCTTCTTAGGTTTGCTCTTCTTTTTCGCCGCAGAGCCAAGGTCCTCAACTTTCAGGACAGGGCTCTGGGTGACCGTCGGCATCGCAGGGGCAGCCGGCTGAGACGCAGGTACACCTGCATGTCCTGGTGGTTGATAATGCTGGAACTGGGTCTGGCGGGGAGAAGATTGATATTGGGATTGAGGTTGAGCAAATTGCCCCTGGTGCTGGTTGTACTGGTGCTGGGACGAAGCTTGATGCTGTTGGTATTGAGATGGGTGGAACGGAGACTGAGTATGTTGAGGGAAGGGTGATTGCTGCTGATACGGGTTTTGCGCTTGGGTCTGCTGTTGTAACTTCTGCAACCTTTGCTGCTCCAACTGCTGCTTCTGTTGTTGCTCAAGTCGCTGCTGTTCGGCCCTTTGTTGGTTCAGCTTCTGTTGTTCAATCCGTTGCTGCTCTTGCTTTTCCTGCTGCTGCTTCTCCTCTAGCTTTTGCTTTTCCAATGCCTTCTGCTGCTGTTGCTGCTGTTCGAGTCGCTGCTGCTCAGCACGTTGTTGTTCTAACCGCTGCTGGTGAATTTGCTTCTGCTGTTCCAACAACTGTTGTTGTTCCAGTCGCTGTTGATATTGATGCTGCTGTTGCTGCTGAATCTGTTGCTGTAATTGCTGGTGCGTCTGCTGCTGCTGCTGTGTTTGTTGGGGCGACTGCGGCTGAGACTGGGACTGCGCTTGGCGCTGCTGATTCATAGCAAACATAGAAGGACTGGCCATTGACGGGCTGGCTGAAGGGTGATGGTCTCTTTGGTGCAAGCCAGCGTGGGGTAGTCTATTCATGGTCTGCTGAGGCGAAGGAACATTCATAGGATGAATGCCGGCCGGTGATCCCATTCCCGGTTGAGGGCGAAGATGAGCCATCGGATTGAAACCACGCTGGAGGTTTTGCAGAGCCATAGGATCGGGATTGCGCGACATAAGATCTGGCGAACTTTGCGCTCCAAACTGACTCGAGAATTGGGCAAAATTGTTCCCGGCGGGGTATCCACCTAAGGAGCCCGCTGTCGGGGTCATCTTGCGCAAGTCTGGAGACTGTGACGCTGTGAAATTCTGCTGTGGTTGTTGACGAAACATTGGCTTATTGGCAGGAAATGGACTATGCTGGGGGAGCGCAGACCCCGCGCCCAGCAGTGGGGACTGAGCATGCTGCCGTTGAGGCTGCGGACCCAACGGATGTTGGGGTTGCACGCCTTGATGGGGCTGTTGCTGCTGAGACGGCTGTTGGTTGAATGGGTGACCTCCGTAATTCATCATCGTGAACCAAAGAGGCGCGCGCGCGCACTTGCCTTAAGCGGCAAATCGAGCAATCCCTTTAAACGCGAGGCATGCAAGGGCGCAGTAATTAAATCAATCCCAAGCTAACGTGGGGAAGAGAATGTGAGATCACGGAGGAGTATATCCAAACTTATCGCGCCGCCAGCGCCGCCGACAATTCTATACAGGAGAATCGCCACTCGAGTCGCGCCGGGCCGCGTGTTTGTTGTTCTATTGCGGCCTCAGGCGATAAGGCAACCAGGCCACAAGGCCGTAAGGCAACTAGATAGCAGGCGGCCGGTCCGAATCTGGTTTAGCGGCTACGGAGACCGAGTGATGCCGGTCAGCGCAGTTCGCCAGTGAGTCGACGGTCGCGCACTGAAAGAGAAATCAGGGGGAGGAGCGACTGAGGAGAACCAGAGAGGCGGCGAAAATAGACCAAATCTATTTACTGAGACCCTTTAGAGATGACAGGGCCCAGTAAAAGTAGATTGGAGACGAAGTGGATGACACTGGGCTGGAATCCTCGATGGCGAGGGAAAAAATATTAAAAAATAAAAAATAAAAAAATAAAATAAAATCGAAATTTCATCTCCACATCACGTGACTCCGGGGCATTTAGTTCGCCCAGTATAGTATGGAAGTATGAAATGATCCTGGAGGTGTTGCTTCTATTGGGATAGATTCTCACAGTGAGAGAATATAACCAGGCAGCGTGGAAACACTCACCCTCCCACTCGCACACTCATACCAGACACAGCTGTCTTTGTAAGCTACTTACTCCGTATATTCCGCAACCCTGGCTAAACTATACAACCTATTGGTACAAACAACTGCGTGTGACCCCCCGAGACTAATCACATCACGCTATCTTTCCATCATCCTTGTCCTCCCGAAGATCTGCTAAGCAGGGTGCAAAAAAAAGTTTGCCGGAAACTGCCCCTTGCAAAGTGCCAATACTCACCACGATCCACAATATCACCACCGAAAGGGACAGGATCTGCAATAAATTAACTTAGATTAGCAAACTTCCAAATCTGGGAATAAGGCATCTTACAGTTCCGAGAATATTGAAGAAATTTGATGGGAGTTCCTTTCCAATCTGACACGTCGCAGTTGCAAACCCTCCCAGTGGGAAAGTGAATCCCCACCACCCGATGTTAAAAGGGAAGGTTTTGCTACAAGCGATCGACGCGATTGCAAAGAAGAGCCAGACAAGTCCAAATGACCACAAGGCAAAACCGACCAGAAACCCAATGGTGTACAAGCTCGCTTCAGAGCCCTGCTCGAGCGTGTTGGTTTGGGGGAAAACATCGCGCGCACATTCTCCCAATTTGGTCGCTCTGGCAGGAATGTTAGTCGTCTGCCTACCACGTGGACCTGGGAATCCTAACTCACCCTAAACTGCCCTGTCCCAAAGGGCCCAAGGGAAGAAACACGCTGACAATGACGGCCTTGGGCGGTAATTTATGGAGCGCAAGCCGCGCGAGGTAGATCACCATGACCATCAGCCCAAGAGGCAGACCAATGCCCCACAGAACATAGCTGATGATCACGGTCCATAGAGCGTAGTCGGGGTTTGGGAGAACCTCGGCCACAGCGGCACCTGTGGAGGCGGCGACGTTGCAGCTGACGATCGGAAGCAGCCATACCGCGGTCATGGAAGAAAGCTGCGTTTCCTCATGATTTGTCATTCTGGAAGAGTCAGTCAAGCCATATGGGGATCTGAGGCGGTGATCTTACAGCATGAACGGCAATAACAGAGCTACTGTCACCGATATCGCTGCATCCAGTATCCAAAGACCCAGTGCGAGGTAGCTGGCTCCTTGACCCCATGCTGGGACACACACCAGACATACCATGTTGATAATCGTCGCAAGACCCATGGGGAAAGTGCCGATGAACATTGATTGAACTGGGTGTTTGATCATAGCCAAGAATATCCCCGGATACATCATGTGGCGCAGAATGGTGATAAAGCAGCCCGCCATGAAAAGAAACACGTTCAGCACGAATATCACAATGGACAGCCAGTACAGCCATACCCCATTGTAGGGTAAGCTGTGCAATAGCATAGACACGATGCCGGTGCCCATGGTAACAGAGAACCATCTGAGATGGGTTAATTGGGCGCCACAGCCTGTCAACGGAAGACTTACGACGGCGTGAAATTTCGAACAACTCTTCTCCAACCTTGTTCATGTTTTGTTGGGTGCTCCATGATCTCGAGGTCAGGTTGAGAAGCTGCACTGACCGGATCGGGGGTTTCGCTCGCCATGACAGTCGATCCTTCCTGCCCACATGTTCCTCCCATAATTCCCCCTCTGACCTATGTTGTATACATCCAAACTGCGTTGAAGCCTATTGAACATACCTCAGAGGTGATAGTATGGTACCCGATGGATACTGTGCAGAACTTTCCGGGACCCACCGGCAGGCACGAGCAAAAAAAAGAGCCCCCTCCAAGAAAAAAGTTTCACCTTGGCAGCTGAGATTGATAAAACCTTACTTAAACTTGGAGGGATATGTACTGATTGTTCCAATTGCCTGGAGATTGTTTGCAATTGAAGTTGTAGTTGCATACTTCTGGACTACCACAATATACAAAACTTAAAATAAGCTAGAAAAGCACCTGCATCTGAGATGGGCACAGCCTTGAAAGCATATGCAATATTAATTCAATTACCTCTATGACTGTTAATTCCCGGAGATCCCATATTCTTTCTGGTAAGGCACACTGATTCCGTAAAATTCACTTCCAAGGTTTTTTTTTTTGGCTACGGTGACTCGGGATTTGCATTCAAGTATTTGCTGTGCCTAGCTTGTCGCGTGGAGCCCGCGGCGCTTCTTATCTGCAACGCCACCATCCACAGACCATCAAAATGTTCAAATGGCCGAGATTGATGATTATGGACTCATGGCGCGAAGTATGATAAGCAGTAACATGAAGCGTCCATATATGATTTCCAAGAATGAGAAATTAGTACGGAATAGTGCATGACATATTCGGGGCTTATATGGCGTGCGATGGCCTGAGCCCCTCAGGTCTACAACCTCGATTATTCTGTGAACTTCACAACCCAAAAATATCAAGAACAGCTAAGCAAACCTTGGAAATTGCACAAACTTGAAAGACCTATTGAAACAACCAATATTGCAGATATGGTTGGGCAAGCATTGACTTCTGTTGCTATCATTGGCGGAGGCCCGGGGGGATTGGGGACTGCCATTGCCCTTTCCCAACTACCTTTCCTCAAGGTAACGCTTTACGAGAAGAACTCGGAGCCGAGAGAGGCTGGCGCTGGAATTAGTCTGAGCACAAATGCGTGGAAGGTTTTAGATCTCCTCGGGGCAAGTGATGGGGTCAAAGGAGGCTCGAAGTCAAACACACACCAGAGGTGAGTCACCCTCATCAAACCAAATCCCAGGGCAATGCTCATTATACAAGAAATGCATACACTGGGAAGATTTTGAGTATAGTCGAGCATCCAGAGAACTCCGAGGCACAGTCTCGGGGAGCGATTCGTGCCCGCAGGACTCGGCTGCAGTCCGCGCTTTTGGCTCAGGTACCCGAGGGTATCATTCAATACAGTAAGAAGCTTGTTGCATTGGAAGATCTACCAAGACAGAGTACACGGTTGGTCTTCGATGATGGAACGGAGGTAATCGCAGACATTGTAGTTGGGGCAGATGGTCTTCATTCCGTGGGTTCCCCTGCTTTTTGCCCGTTTGACTCATCACTCATTCATGCCAGATTATCCGAAAGACTCTGATAAAAGACCATGAGCTTCGGTTTACTGGTAACAGTGCATTTCGTGTGCTTGTTCCCAAATCGCGTCTAGCCCACATTCCAGACATCACATACACAACTGCGTGGTGGTGGGGCGAAGACGGCCATGTATATCTCTCTGATGTGGATGACGAGGAAGAGAGCAATGATCCACTGTTTGAAATAACAGTGAGATCGTATAATGAGCCCAATATCTCCGGAAAAACAGTGTTTTGGGGTATTCCCGCCACGAACGAAAAAGTGGGATCTCGTGTCGAGGTGAGAGAATTCCCTCTGACTATGTATGGTTGGACTACCATGGCTAACCCACCGGAATAGAAATTTGACCAAAGGCTCCGAGATGCTGTGAGCGCAGTCCAGGAAGGGGAATGGAGAGAATTTGCAACATTCGCAGGGCCCCGACTGGATAAAATCACAGGATGGAATAAGATTGCACTCATTGGAGATGCCAGTCATCCCCTCTCAGGTAAGTTCGAGCCCCATAATGAGAAGAATTGACATCGATGCTGAACAAATGCATAGGTGCGTTTGGGTCTGGAGCAACGTTTGCAATGGAAGATGGGTGGATTCTCGCTCGGGCCCTTGAGCACACCCAATATACTGCTCACCCGGTGCAAGAAGCTCTCGACATATTCGAACAGATCCGGTCCCCATATTACTCCAAGATGTGAGTTGATCAGATTCTGATTAACTAAAAAACTGCATCGATAAATGCTAACTGATCTACCCCGATAATCCAGGTATCGCCACTTAGACGAAACCAAGGCTAAAATGCAGGGATTCAAAACCGAGACTGACAATTTTGACGCTTTCCTGCAAGCCAAGATTGATACCTTTCTATACGGAGATAAGGACTTCATCTACAAAAACGACATTGAGAAGGTTTGGACGGAATATGCTGATGAGCACGGCCATTTGACTTGAGGGCTCACAACTGTTCATTCGAACTTATTTAATGGACTATAACTTGCTTTAGAATACAACGTTGCTATTAGAATCTACTCTGAAAAGCCAATCCCATAGAGCTCATTGTTCGAATGATCATGCTATTCTTTTTCTCGGCGGTCGCATTGCTTGGTGGCTTACAAGATACCGAGTACTATGGCCCGATTGCGATGACAGAAAGCACTTCAACATTCCAGCCTGGCGGGGTGACTGTAAGATTCTTCAGTTAACCAGTGACAACTTCTAGACCTCAGCACGGTCTATAGCTAATCAGCGCCAGCTATGGCACCAACGGAGAAATGGCCAAGATTGGTGGATGGTACGTTAGCGCGTTGATATGTCGTGATAAGCCAAGGGTAAAATTGAGGGGGTGACCTGGAAAGCATATAAGAGCTTATTTTTTGACTAGGATTATAGATTCAGGTTGGGTCACCCAAATCTTTTTTTTGAAGTCAGGATTGGTCGCCAAAATGGTGTACTCTTCACAAACATCAAAACAACCCGATGACACGACCACCGTGATCGATTCGAACTCTCAAGATGAAGTTCAAGTTTCCAAAACACCGAAAAGGTCATTCAGATCCTTTATCTGGGATACAGATAGCCATCTGAAATCACCGGAGGAGAAACGTCTCCTTCTCAAACTCGATGCGGCAATCCTCAGCATTGGGTGTCTGGGATTCTTTATGAAATATCTCGACCAGGGTAATCTCTCTAATGCATACGTCTCGGGCTTACAGGAGGCTCTGTCAATGTATGGAAATGAGTACACATACGCACAGACAGTGTACACCGTCGCCTACGCTGCCATGCAAATACCAAGTACACTCATTGTCCAACGCGTCAGGCCGAGTATTTGGCTCGCAGCAATGGAAGTGGGATGGGCCATCTTCACTTTTGCACAAGCCGGAATGAACAACGTGAGCGAGTTATATGCTTTCAGATTCTTGGTCGGATTTTTCGAGAGTTCCTTCTTCCCTGTTTTGCTTTATGTTCTCGGAAGTTGGTATACCAAGACAGAGTTGGCGAAGCGAGTTGCCTTGTTCCACATGACCGCGCCACTGGGATCTGCATTTGGTGGATATTTACAGGCGGCAGTTTATAAGAACATGAATGGAGCTCATGGTCTTGCTGGATGGAGGTGGCTGTACCTAATTTGCGGAGTGAGTTCTTCGACACAGAGATCGAATTCTAAGCTGACATTACACACAGTGCATGACTCTTCCTGTTGGCATCGCGACTTACTTCCTTCTCCCTGATACACCATACACCACCCGTGTGTGGTTCCTCTCCAAAAGAGAACGCGAACTTGCACAAGAACGGGTTCTGAAAGCTGGCAAGGCCGCACCCGTCAAAATAACACTCAAAACATTTAAGAAAATCCTTGGTTCGTGGAAGTGGTATGCATTTGTTTTGGGATACGTGGTGAGTTTTTTAATTGTGCTTGAAGATTTGACCGCATTTGCTAACCTTGAGTTTAGCTCTATGGATCCTCTTGCGGAGCCAGCAGTTATTTCGGTATTTGGCTGAAATCAGAAGGCTTTTCTGTGATTGACAGAAACCTTATCCCAACGGGGACATCCATTATCTCCGCAGCTTGTGTAGTGCTATGGGGCTTTCTTTCAGACTACACAGGCAGTAGATTTACATGGGTTCTAGTTCCTCTGGTATGATGATCCTGCCTACAGAGGTCCGATTAGGCTTCAAGAACTTCACTGACAAGGAGATCTCGCGACAGGTTTTCGGACTTTTACCAAATGGAATTTTGGCATTTTGGCCCGAGAGTTTGCGGCTTAAGGAGTTTGCTTTCCTCACCGTGGCCGTCCAGCTCATGACAGCTGTGTTGTGAGTTACTACTACGGGTACCCTATCTTAAAGAAACAGCGCGCTGATTCACAATTCAAGCTACACTTGGGCCAACGAAGTGTGTGCAGGAGATAACGAGGAACGAGCTGTGGTTGTCAGCAGTATGAATGGCTTCCAGTACGCTGTGGCAGCCTGGTTGCCTATTCTCATCTTCCCACAAACCATGGCCCCCACTTTCCGTAAGTCAAGTGCTTGTTCATTTTATTGCCCTCTCTAGTATGATACCTTTTCTGACACGTGAACTACCTAGGATATGGATTCCCCGCAACATTTGGCTTAGTGATTGCTGCAATCATAAGTGTTATTGCAATTCAGGTACTCGTCAAGGTCAAAGGAATTGAAGCGCCTCAGTCTGAAATTGACCGAGAAACGGAATAACCAACATTTACGAGTTTGTGAGGGGGGTATGATCTTATAAAACTGGAGATTTCTTGAAACCATGCCTAGACCAAGCTACAATATTGCCATCTGCATTTCCTAACGGAGAAGTTTGAAACGTTTTCACCCTCTGATGCACAACTAATTTCTGTGAAGAAATCGCTATAATTAAATATTTGGAGCCTTTTGCATTCCCTAAATCATGGATGTTGTTCAAGAAGGAAAATTTGAAGTTTTGAGTGGTTAAATAACCTATACTTGGGCTTTGGGTACCTGACCAGCAGCAGCAGGCAAGAGTGCACCTGCAGGTGGCTGGTTCTTAGACTTGAACTCGTCGGACATTTGCTCAAATGTGACCCATTCGACTCCCTCGTGGCTATTGATGTACTCGATGATTCTAAGAATACTTTGTCAGTTTGCGGTAATATATCAATTGCGTTGAAAAAAAGCGCACGAGGCTTACCTTTCATGCATAAGTAACACATGTGGTCGACCAGAAACATCCGGATGGATGGTCATCGGAAACACAAACTCATCATACTCTCGGTAGAAGTAATCGAAGTGGTCCTAGAGTTGAGGATTAGTCTCCTGGCCATTTCGGGGGTCTGGTGGCAGACAAACCTTCCAGATATCTTCAACATCTCGGGGGTTGACCCAGCCATGGCTGTTGGCTGAATTCTTGATAAACATCATCGGTGGCAGATCATCAATATACCAACTCCCGGGGATCTCGACGAGACCAGTCATATTTCCCCTGACCAAGGGCTTCATCCAAGTTTCCGCCTTCTGCTCATAATTGATCTTCGTCCAGGTATCTCCAGTCCGTAACCAGTACATTTGGCAGTCCTCATGCGACATGGAATGGTCGTATTCAATACCGTACTGTAGCAGTAGATCGACCATCTCGGCACTGGCTTCCCACCATGGTGCCACAATGCCTCGTGGTGGCTTTCCACAGAAATCGGTCAACATGTTGTAAGTTTTGTCGAGGATATCGCGCTGCTGCTCTGTCGAAAGACTTGCTGGGTTTTCGTGTGTGTAGCCGTGGAGACCGATCTCGTGCCCGGCATCTCGTACCATGGCGCATTCCTCTGGGAATGTATCCAGAGTGTGACCGGGGATGAACCAAGTTGCTTTGATGTTATATTTTTCGAACAATTTCAAGACACGAGGAGTTCCGACGTGGCCTGCCCAAAGACCTGGTAGTAGAAAAGTGTCAGTAGAGAAAAGCAAGGTAATTGACTGAGTGCATATCTACCTCGACTGATATCGCTGACACTGTCTTCACCTCCGTATGAGCCGAGCCAACCTGCGACAGCATCGATATCGACACCATAGCCAACAAGAACCCTCTTTTTTCCCATGGTGTGTTATAATTGACGAAAAAAAGGAGCCTGAAGAAGAGTGTTTGTGAGGAGGAACAGAAAAAAGAAATGTACTCCAAAATCCTTCGAGCAAAGTCCTTTTAAAAGAGGCGCACGCGTCTTTCGCACATCATGTATCGCGGTCCGCCCCCATCACTGCACCACACAATTCAAAGGTGGGGGTACTTTATGCCCCAAGCTCCACTGGAGCTTTTCGATATTATGAAAGAAAGGGATGATTGTAATCTCTCCTTCATTTTTATCTACCCACCCTCGATATCGAAAGCTTCAGTCCTAAACATTGGCCCCCATCCCCTGCCAACGAGCGTCCTGGAATCATACCCCTAGTCAAATTTGATTGGAGTCAAATCTGGAGATGTCCTTGGTTTTTCGAAGAGAGCTTCGAATACTTACAGCAGCCAGTCATAATTGAAGGCGTCAATTGTGTTCCACAATCCGAATCTGCTAAAGATCGCGTTTCGCATCTCCTCTCACACAATCACACCGGCAAAAGCTTTACCACAATGTCATTTTTTACCCGTGAAGAGGGTAAGTGATCTCAAACCCGATTCATGAGAGGAGCTCTAAGTTTACCCAGTCTCGAGACACCAAACCCAAGAAAGCTGCTGGGTGATACTTCACGGGAAGGTTTATGATGTTGGACTCCCGATTTTGGATAAACCCACCTTTTGGAAAGAGCTGACTGTTCAAAGGTAACCGAATTCCTGCAACAGCACCCCGGTGGACCTCAAGCGATTATTCGATGTGCTGGCCGTGACGCAACCGAGGACTTCGACCTGATCCACCCTGCTGAGGCACTCAACGACATCCAGTCGTCTTGTCTCGGAACCTGTGAGCTACAAAATGAAGCTTCTCAACACCAGAAGGAAACACCAGCACCGAATATCCACCTCGACGCATTGCTAAACCTCGAAGAAATCGAAGCCGCAGCCACCAAGGTGATCAGCAAAAAAGGATGGGCGTATTACTACTCAGCCTCCGATGACAAGATATCAAAACGTCTCAACACCGAGGCTTATCGCACAATTCTCTTTCGGCCGCGGATATTTGTGGACTGCCGCAATTGTGATCTGAGTGTGACGTTCCTCGGTCATAAAGTTGGACTTCCACTTTTCGTCAGCCCAACAGCTATGGCGCGGCTGGGACATCCCACGGGAGAGGCGGGGATCGCCGAAGGATGCCGTCCGTTTGGTGCGCTTCAAATAATTGCGAACAACTCATCTCTTTCCCCCGAAGATGTTGTTGCCAATGCATCACCAACACAGATTTTCGGATGGCAACTATATGTTCAGCTGAACAGAAAGTCAAGCGAGGATATGCTGGCGCGCGTGAATCGCCTTGAGCAAGTCAAGTTTATTGTACTAACCCTCGATGCCCCTGTCGCAGGAAAGAGAGAAGATGACGAGCGGTTTAATCTTCAAACCAACTCATCAGGCAGCGTTGCCACCCAACTTTTCGCTGGAACAGATCCGTCTCTGACCTGGTCAGACACCTTACAGTGGCTATCGCAGCATACCAAGAAGCCTGTAGTTCTCAAGGGAATACAGACCCACGAGGACGCGCTTCTCGCTACTCGGTATGCCCCGTTTGTCAAGGCGATTGTACTATCAAACCACGGAGGAAGATCTCTTGATACAGCGCCGCCTGCTGTGCACACTCTCCTAGAGATTCGAACCCACTGCCCCGAGATCTTCAACAAAGTGGAGGTATGGGTTGATGGCGGTATTCGCCGAGGCACAGATGTTATAAAAGCGCTCTGTCTCGGAGCAAAGTGTGTTGGAATTGGAAGGCCAGCTCTTTGGGGTCTAGCCGCGGGTGGACCGAAGGGCGTGGAACGAACAATAAAAAGTATGAAATTGAACTGTAAAAGATCAGAATCGTGGCTGATTTGCAATTCGTGAATTTAGTTTTGTCCGACGAGATGAAGACTTCCATGCGGCTGCTTGGTGCTCAAGCTGTCCGAGATCTTGGACCTCACCATGTAAGGCAGTTTCAATCGCTTCACTCATGAAAACATGACTGACAATTTTAGGTCAATACAAGTATTTTGCAGCAGCAGATATACAGGCCTCCAGGAGATGATAGACAAGATCTGGGGATATTGAAAGGGAAACTCTGAGGCTACATTTACAGTGATGTCTCATAGGTATTTGACCTCTAGTACTTTAGAATCCTCCTTTGAACCTAACCAACTTGTCTATGACAAACTTGTCTATCTTTTTTACTGTTTTTCTTTTCCTGTATTTCCAAATAACATTTGAATGATATACCGGATCGAACCTTGAAAGTCCAGAGCTCTCTGTCAGGCAGTGCTACCTAAAGAATAGGTCTGTGGTCGAAGTACTCACGGTCAAATACTTACCTAGTTATGGAGCACCACTGTAAATGGGGGTTCCCGGGAGTTCCGCCTCGGCTCTTCTGTCTAGGGAGCTTCCAAAGCTTCATACTATTACCTACGCCGCCTCCTACACCCTGTTCAGGGGGCGTCTATGACAAGGTGTTTTGCGATTTGTACTCTGTACTGTCACGTCTCGCTAGAACGCTAGAGTACTTCGAAAATTTGAGTTTAATCATTTCATGATGATAAGGACTGATAAAAAATTGCAGCATTTTTCACTTATGATGGCCTTTTTCTTTTTTTCTTCTTTGGGAAATATTGTCCAGATCTAGTAGTGTATCTCGGGTAAACATTCACCCGGCAACCAGCCACCATATTAATTTTCCAAGGTTGGCATGTGGGTCCACAAGCAGCTCTGACTGCACCAATTTAAACAAGCAAAGGGGCCTCATCGGATTCCGCCACCTTTGAAATGAGTCTTTTTAAACCTGGAGTTCAGGCCCATAGCTTAAACAAGCGCATCTACTCCGTAGGGGGTTCTATCATTGAATAATGTCGTGTTTTGGTTGTTTAGAAGCCAGGCCCAAAGCCCAGCCCTTTGTGGGCCGCTGCGGAGCTCTAGTTAAGGTTTCAATATCCAAAAGGATATTTCCGCTCAAAAGTCAAAATCTCCTGCAAAGCTCTGGGGAGAGGCCCCATCTTTTCACAGTTGGAGGCACATTTCAACATGCTTGCAATATGCTCGTTCAGCATGATATTTGAAGTCTAGCACACTATAGAGACGACTCTCAACTTGACAGACCCAAAAATTTAAACCTGTCACAGAAGCCATTTATAATCACAATTATAGTGCATCATGTCCGTGTGTCTCGAATGGAAGTCCCAAGCAGAACAAACCAACAGCAACCCACAATGCAGCGCTAGCATATATCGGTGCGCTTGTAAAGCCAGTCTGAGACGAAATGAGACTAGCTATAAGTCCTCCCAGTCTGAGCAGCGCGGCCGCTGTCCCAGAGCCCGTTCCTCGATGTGGAGCCGGGAATGATTCTGGAGTGAATGCGTACATGATGGCGTATTCTAGTATTTCATTAGCTTTCATCAATTGTATAGGCTTGTGCATGCTTACCAAAGTTAGCTAACAGGCTGGTGATACAAGAAAAGGCCAGGTCTGCGGATGGGCTGCTGACGCTGACATATGCGAAAAGAAAGACTGCAGTGACAACGGCTGAAATTCCCATCATCCAACGTCGACCCAGGCGAGTGTTGACTCCGACTGCAGCGGACAAGGGACCAACGATGCCGACGGCTGAAGTGATGCAATAATTGCGGTATGTCAGGTACAGGGAAGTACTTTCCGTGAACTTCGTTGCCAAATACGAAGGCAAGAATGCAAAGAATAAAGGGTACGCAATTCCTTTTAAGGGTGTTATTAAGACCTTGCGAGATGAGTTCGAGTAGTACTTACCAACTGTCAGCCAGATCAGCCAAATGATCAATGTCTGCCTCCCCAGTTTCTTAGTGGCAAACAATGCACGATAATGTTCACCACGGAAGGCCTGCATATTCTCCTTGACAATCTCTTTGGCAGACATTCGAGTTGTTTCACCATCGTCATTGGTGCTGTTGCCTAATCGAGCATCTATCTCGCGAAGCATTCCAATTGTCAAGGGCTCCGGTTTTCCATTCTGTCGCGCAACGTGATTGACAGCGTCAACTGCATCTTGATCTCTGCCTTGGGAGAGTAGATATCTGGGCGTTTCGGGTAGCTTGAAAACAAATATGCGAATGAAGGTGAATGCCAGAGCAAGACCCCCCAAGGTAATGAGAGTATATCTCCTGAAATTCGATGTCAGTGTTGAACACATGCCGGTTTCACCCCAGAAAGGTCTTCTTACCATCCCATATTTTGGCTACGCGAGCATGTCTCCGGGGTAGCATCGGTCGGGCAGCTGAAGTTGGCCAAGAAGACCCAGGCAATTAATGAAACAATGAGCTGACTCAAGTTCCACCACGCTGAGAGCGCAGTAAGGAGGTATTGGTGACTGGGAATTTAGCAAAGATCGAACACAGACTTTTTCATCAAGACATACCTTCCAGGTACGAACTCCAAAAAGATCATGGAGTCAACCGGAACATTCCCTCCTGCGGCGGTACCAATAACTGCCCAAAGTGCACTGAAGGCCACAAAATTCATGGACCCAGCTGCAGCACATAGGAAAATACCGGCGATAAGCAATGTGCAATTGAATGCTGGTTTGCGACCGATGAGATCACTGGATAATCCCCAGAATGAAGCTCCCACGATCAAGCCCACATAATAAGCAACCGAGCTGTAGCTGACCTGCACAATACCAGAGAACTCTTGCTTTATAGGGGGCTGGACACTTCCGATGCCCTGAGATGCGAACTGTTGATAATTAGTTTCTGTGTTCAAAAAGGGGATGGTAGATGTTTCATACGTTGTCGACAATCCATCCAAAGCCGGTCACAACGAAAAGCTTCCATTGGAACCAGCCCATGCCAATGTCCTCCATGCATTTTCCGATAAGTTCGGATTTCAGACGATATGCCTTGGTAGTCGACGATCCGTAGAAGGTGTCAACTTCGACATCATCAATATTCGTGACTTTCCCAGCATCATGGTCTAAAGTCATGGTCTCCGAATCTGTGATAGCTTTCTTGTCATTTCGTATCTCCTCCATGTCTGAATTGCAGTGTTGATGACAGGACTCCGATTCTCATGGCAGACAGGCTTGCTCAAATGGTGTTCGTTTTTAGGGCTAGATCAATTAGATATCGATCATACTGTCAGATATCCCGTCAACCGCTTTGGTACTAGGCATTTGGTCAAAAGTGGGAGAAGAGATGATATGGCATCCCACTTTTGGTCGACAACGTGAAGGTCGAATCTATGACATCACCTCATTGTTGCACACGGGGAACTCAACGGATCGGGAATTGTAAAGAAAACTATTTTCCCTACATAGCTGGAAGCTCCTTTTAACTTTGTGGTGAATTGGTTTGCATTCACTGCTAGATGATATCTTGAATGTCTACATCGGGGGGACTGGCACCAATGCTGATAACCAAAGAGAAACAGCCTGGTGACATAGTTGCTGTTTATAGTTATTGCTGGTAAATTACAGTTTGAATCTGTCAATTTATTATAAGGGAGAGAAACAATAATTCATTGGACTCATGTATGACGAAGCCAAATTTAAGCACCAATAGCAGCAACGGTGGGCGCGGCAGACGCAGCAGACGCGGCAGGTAAGAGTTCCTCTTTTGTAGACTCCATCTGTTTCTTGTAACTTTCGGCGCGACCGTAACTTTCTTTATAAGATGCCGTCACCATATCCTGCACTGTAATTGGACCGTATTTTGCCGACTCGCCCTCATCGCGACAGTTCGGCAGACACTCGCAGACATAATCAGGGTTTCCACTGAAGAAGAAAGGAATTGAATATCTCTCCCGGCCTGATTTGTTGATGACTCGATGAGTGTTTGATTTGTACTTGTCATTGGCCATACGCATGAACAAGTTGCCCAGATTGACCACATACGCGCCCGAAACTGGTTTTACCTGTGTTGCCGTCAGCTGGGGTGCGACAGCAATGCGCGCCATTGAATACTTACATCAAGCCATTCACCAGTTGGCGCGTCCAAGACTTGAAGCCCGTCGATCTCGTCTTGCAACAAGAGGGTGATGCATCCAAAGTCGGTGTGAGCCCCAATTCCGCGATTGAGCTTCTCGTCTGTATCCTTTGGCTGAGCTGGGTAATGCAGGTATCTCATCGTAGCGACAGCTCCGTCTGTGAGGGGCTCGAAAAAGGTCGACTCAACACCTAGTGTCTGAGCAAGAACACCCAGTACATCCTTTGCCAATTCAAACACGGCATGGTAATATTCCATTGTTGTCTTCTCGAACTCCTCCTTGTCTGAAACAGTCTGGGGCCATTGATTCGGCCCGCTGTTAAGCTTCTTTTCCAGATAGTAGGGGTGGTCTTCGGGTATTTCCTCGCCGATGTATAAGCCCTCCTTCAATTCGGGGCCAGTGCCCACTTCCAGCATCTGCGATCGAAGAAGTTCGTAGCCCCTGTTGAACGAGTTGCGATCTGAATAATTAGCCAAAATCGCCAAAGAAATGGGGACTTCCTCGTACTTTTGTCGATTTGCAATTTTTCTTCCAAAGTCAGGTCAAAGAATCGCCTCGAGCATGCCATAACACGTCTCTGCAAATCCAATGGCACTCGGTGGCCAGTGATTTGGAAAAATCCGTTGTAGTGACAGCACTTGCGAATCTCCTCAATTAATTTCGACTTTGCGTCGCTGTCAGCGCCATAGAATGGAGCAAAGTCCAGGATTGGAGGGGCTGAAGCAGTAGACATGGTAATGTTGTAGCGCGCCTTGGTTGTGGTGTGAATCGAGGGAGGACGGTGGACTCGTTGCTCGGTAGATTGACTGCAGAGATCAATTGTGTCAGTCCTGAGATCACTTGAATGTATTCCGCTCAGACGAAACCACACACCTTTCGATTTCGCAAAGAACTCCGAGCTTTTCGAATTCGTCGATTGCTCAGTCGCGCCATGCCGGAGGCCTGGAGCTTGCAAAGCATAAAGGATGGGGTTAGATGCAGGGGTGATCCAAAGGTGGGGGCAACGCTTCATCCCGCGCCGATAAGATCATCTGGGCATGCGGGGAAGATCAAAACCAAAAGGAATCATGTGTATCTGGAGATAGGTGGATTGGTCATAATTTCCTCAAGGCAGGTTGCTGTGCGGCATGTGAAGGATGTGCAAGGGATAGGAATCCGAAGGTTACAACAAAAAGTTATAAGTAACACGGTAAATGCTGCAATGGCAAGCCGTCGCAATTTTCCATATCGCCATGTCGGAATCAAAAGTACCTGGGGTCGGAATGCCTGACCAGGAAGTAAACATAGGCGAGAACGCGTACATTGACCCCGAAGCAGAAAAATCATTTGTCAAGAAAGTCGACTTCATCGTGCTTCCACTCCTTTGTTTGGTAAGCTGCGAAACTAAAACTAAATTTACTTGGAGTTCCTCGCTGATTCAAAATCCGCGATGTAGATGTACTTTTTTGATTGTATGGATAGGGTAGGTGATGTTCTTAATTCCGCCGAAACAACACAGCCATTAACCCACAGCAGAGTAATCTGGCAAATGCTAAGACAGATGGACTCGACAAAGATTTAAACCTCAAGGGAAATGACTATTCACTGTTGATTCTTCTGTTTTACATTCCGTTTGGCCTGTTTGATTTACCATGGAATCTTCTGATAAAACGGTTTTCAGGAAGATGGATGCTATCGTTCAGTGAGTAAATCTCTTCTAGTTGTTCTATGTTTTATCCGCTAATTTTTACAAATAGTGTCAATTGTTTGGGGTGTTCTAGCTCTTTGCCAGTGCGCTGCAAAGGACTTTGGCTCCTTACTAGCGATCCGGATTATCTTGGGAGTTTTCGAAGCTGGATTCTTCGCGGGTGCCACTTTCTACCTGACTCTGTTTTATACCCGCGGAGAAATGGGATTTCGACTGGCAATCATCCAATCATTTGCTGTTTTAGCCTCGGCCTTCAGCGGACTGATATCTTTTGGGGTATTCCAAATCAACGACCCAGCCGTCAAAGGATGGCAATGGTTATTTATCATTGAAGGTTCAATGACCTTGATCACTGGAATTGTTGGCTTCTTTCTGCTGCCCAGCAGTGCGCCGACAGCTTGGTTTCTGACCGATAGGGAAAAGGCGGCAGCCACAGCGCGTCTTCTTCGAGACACTTCTTCCGAGGTCGACACTGGGTTTGATCTCAAAGCATGCTTTGAGACTTGGAATGACTGGAAGTTCCCAGTTTGGTGTTTGATCACGTTCACATACCCGGTTGCATATGCTACTGCGATGAACTTTTTCCCAATGGTAAGCAATACCCATTTTTAATGAACCACCACTTACGCTTACAGATCGTACAACGATTGGGATACTCGGTTGTGAAGACTAATCTTTGGACAGTCGCTCCGAATCTTGTTGGGGCGGTCTTTCTATTATGCGTGGCTAAATCATCCGATTATTACCGCGAGAGAACGTTTCATATTGTGTTCTCTCTCACCGTTTCGTTGATCGGAATGATTATATTAGCAACTATTGATGTGGAGAATAACAAAGCCGTGGCATACTTTGCCTGCTTTCTCATGGCAGCAGGCGCATATATCCCATCATGTCTCGTCCATGCATGGCACAACAACAACAATGTTCACGAAAACTCACGAGCCGCAAATACAGGGTTCTTTGTGGGGCTTGGAAATTTGGCTGGGGTCTTGAGCGCCGCAACATTCCGTACCCAATATGCTCCAAAGTAAGATACTGATTTTCATTGTTACTTGCCTGAAAGACCCAACGTGCTAACTGGTCAGGTATCTGCCGACGCTGATTGCTACATGCTGTTGCAATGTGGTTTGCATTGTTCTGGTATCTGGATTGGGTGGTTGGATGCGGATGGAAAATCATCGGCGAGATCAGAAGCAGGGTCAGCCTTTGAGAGAGAATGAAACCGATACCAGCTGCCTGAAAGAGGGCGAAAACTCCCCAGGGTGGAGATATTTCCCTTGAAATATGAATGCTCCAAGGCTTGCAATTTGATAGTGGATTAATGACATTGCAACATGAACTTTACCAGCGGGGGCATATCCAATATTTTCCCACTTACATACTCCTTGACCATCCTTCAATGATTTAACCTTGAAAGGAGCGTATAGTAGCCGATTGGAACTCCGGATGACGACATAATGATCCATAGATTCCTGGTCACCGACAACCGTTATGGCAAGTGCGAATGCGATTGTGATGTGAAGCTACGGTGATTTCCTAATTGAGCGACGGTGCCAAGAAAGCTCTCAACATGACTCAAATAGCTAAAAAAGACGACTTCGTGCAATATTTTCTCACTTCGACACTTAAAAGGCAATCATCTATCTACAAAATGTACCCATCATCCTCAGTACCTTTCAGGAGTTCACCACTTGTGAATGAAGTTCACCCCGATCAGCTCATCCTAACGTCCTCCAGTCCGGCGAGCGAAGTCCCACTCGAAGAATCCGAGTCAAGCAAAGAAGTATCGCATCTGCTTCATATAGAAAAGCCTCTTGATCCAGCCTCGGTTGTTGCGGAGATGACATCGCACATCTATCATGGTCGAGTGAAGAATATGGCCATTATATACCACCTCTTCTGCCGCCCCGGTGACTGGCAAAACGAGAATATGCCGCGGTTTGGCCGAGAGCTGAGAGAGTACTATACAGAGAACTTGCACGAAGAGCAGGCTCCTTGGTTCGCAGCGGTAATCCAATATGAGTGGGAAGCTGCACTTTTCACCGACCAGGTCGTTCAGCTCTTCAACCTCCCACTACCTAACAACAAAATCTGCATCCTATGGGATCCATCTAGGTGTGGATTTCCAGGTTGGGGTTTGTTTGGGATTTCAAAAAGGCGCCAGGGCTTGATCAATTTGATGCTCTACCCGACCTTTCACACACCTTGTCGTTTCGGTCACTTCCACAGACCTCGAGAATATCTGATTGCTGCGATTCTCAAGGCAAGGATGTCTCGCATTGATATGCTCGCTCTTATCACATCAATCGGGAAATTCATTGATCGAGTCAAGGCCTTTGATCCCAACAAACCGTCCGACGAGAGCATCGAGAAATGGATTGAGGAGTGGCTCATGACCGAACCAGGTCGAAAGGCCAATATGATGTTTGGTGACAACACATAGTAGCTCGGATGGCTCAAAGTATGGCCACATTTAACAACTCCATTTAATCATGAGCATATACCAATAGCTTTCCAAGATTTCTAATCACAAAATTTATCAAATACAACGAAAGTGACACGATAAGAAATAGCATATCCCTGCAACGCAAACCAATCATGCTTTAGTGCGAATAAGCCCCCGCATCCTTATCAGCCCAGGTCGGACTTTACCCCGAGTTACCCACCTCAACCTTGAATATAGATTGCACCGCTTTGAATTTCGTTGATCGCCGTCGCCAAAAACATGAAGAGTCACGTCTGTCAATATTCAGGCTGTACCAAAAGCTTTACGCGTGCCGAGCACTTGCGCCGCCACGCCCTCAACCACGAGCAACCTCGCAATGGATATACATGTGAGCGGTGCTCTGTTCACTTCCAACGCGCAGATCTACTAGGTACGCAGTCCGACTAAAACACTCTCGACTTACCCAAGTTCCATTTTTGACATTTCCAGCGCGCCATATGGAAAGACACACGAAACGCGATCTCGAAGCTGGGGGACCAGGCCAAGGCACGCTGAAGACGCGCAAACGAACAAGGAGAGCAGAAGATGGGTCGATCATTGTTCGACCCTCGCAGCGTCAGCTACGAAATGCCGGTGCGATAGCTGATCGCTCCCCAGTCTCGACGAATAGCTCAAGCCAAGAGCCCGGCGAGGAAGACTACTTTCACGAAGATGCCCCATTGTCACCACCAGGGTCAGGTACAGATCCAACCTCGCTCTCGATGGATGATACCGATCCGTTCCTGGCGCCCTTGATGCCACCAGGCCCGTTTGAGCCATACGTTGAGCCGATTCCGGGTCAGTTTGATGCGGCGGACGGGTCTTACAATGTTGAATTGGATGGGATTGGGGATTATTTTGGAATGGATACTGGTATGTTACTTTGATGCTTCTACGGCTTTCAATGCTAACTTCGTCAGCTACTGACTTCAATCTTCCCTTCGCCGCGACTTGCAACTACAATTGGCTCTTTGACGTCTCTTCGCTGGACGATGCCTTCAATCATTTTGATATTCCTGGTGGATTTGGTGCTGTTCCTGCACCAGAGCCACCGCAACAGGAGCCCGTCGAGGTGATTGAGAAATACGATGGTCCCTCAGCCCTGTTGATGGCCTCCATCATGGACAGAAACGAAGCGATAGAGGACACTATGGCACCTTCGCTTGGCAATCTGCCTGATTTGGACTGGATGTCCGGATCTACAATGCTAGATGCAGAGACTCCTAATCAGCTACCCAAAATATCTGAAGAGGCACGGACAGGAATATTACATTTGGTGGCACAGGCACATCCAACAAGCATAGATGCGCACCAAAATTTCCTCCACTCGCCTCTTTTGACACTCGCCGCACTTCAAGCCTATAGCGATCTCTTTTTCAACCGTTTCAATACGCAGTATCCTCTTATCCACCAGCATACATTCGACCCAAACACCGTCCCACCTGTCTTCCTCGCTTCTATCCTGTTCATGGGCGCAACTTATAGCACCCGAGAAGCCCACCAATTAGCAGTGGAAGTACACGACGTGCTACGCGGCCAGTTACTATGCCACCCCGATTTCTCTCCGCAAGCCGACCTTTGGGTTTTGCAAACAATGCTGCTAATTGATTGTTTCGGGAAAATGCGAGCTGGGCCTAAGCAACGCGAACGTGCCCAGCTCTTCCACTGCGTGCTGATCAAGATGATCCGACGCAGCAACTGCTGTAATATTCGGGACTTCTCGGGTGTCACTCAAACGGATGACTTGGATCCCGTTTGGAGGCGCGCTATGGACGAAGAGCAACGTAAGCGGGTGGCAATGCACTGCTTCATGTGGGATACACAGCATGCAGTTCTATTTTCGCAGTCCCTTTGCATGTCCGCATTTGAAATCAGATCCTCCTTGCCGTGTGGAGCTGCGACATGGGGAGCCTCTTCTGCCCAAGAATGGGCATTCCATGCCTCTCGAGAGGATGATAAACAGTTCCTTGCTGTTTTGAAAGGATATATCAACCCAACTGTCGTTACCAGGCCCCGTGATCTGAATGTTTTCGCTCGCATTGTTGTACTGCATGGGTTGATGTCTGTTTCCGCAGATTTGAAGCGCCGCGACCAGACGACTCTCCGTTCGGAAACACCAGAGCGAGTCGGGGCTTGGACACCACGCATGGGTCGGTCTTATGATTTGTGGAAGGTCGACTTTGACGCAGACTGTTTGGCCATGAAGATCGCTCGTACTGCGAGCGCTCGGCAACTGACCGGTCTTAAGATCTCTGGCCATGCATTATACCACGCTGCATATCTTGCTCTCAATGTGGAGGTCCTGGACCTACAAATTGTTGCTGGTGCTTCACAGATCCTGGGTCGCGTGGTCACCGAGGCCGATCATGCACGCTCCTTGCGCAATATTACCCGGTGGCTTCAAGAAGAGTTTGGGTCGTTCTGCACCAGCGCCCAACAGGCTTCGGTTCTGCTCCAGAGTGCGGTTTTGGGTCTCCACGACTGGGACCAGGCTGACTCTTTCCACTTCCCGTGGTGCTTGTACTTGTGTACTCTAGTCTCCTGGGTTTTCCATCGCGGTCTGGATGTTTCTGCCGAAACCCACAGAATCAGAACCGATCTGCCGTCGCTGATCGTGACGGTGACCAATTGCGCGAATGTCGATGAGCTCGCAGCGCTTTCTGGGAAGTACTGTCCCCGCCCTTTGGCAGGGGCTATGGCTCAACAACTAGCAACCGTCCGATGGGCAGTTGTACATGATGCTATGAAAGTCTTGGTTGGCTTGTCTTGATAGTTTGTATGTTTGGTAGTGAAAATTGTATGTAGTGTGATTTACTTAACAGCTTGATGTGAAAAATTTCTTCCCGTTTATTTACCCTCGTAGAAGGGGTAGTCAGTGTACCCCTTTTCGGCGGGGTCAGCGCCGTAAAATGTGGTGCGATCGTAAGGAGTCAAGGGCAATCCTTCCTTCAACTTGCGAGGCAGATCCGGGTTCGAGATGAACCAGCGACCAAAGACAATAGCATCGGCGCCGTCGGTAGCGAGCTTGGCTCCCGCATTCTCCGGGTTGAAGTTTCCAGCCGCCAAGAATGAAATGCCCCTTTTCTTCAATGTGGGCCGGAACGCGTCCAATGATGGTTTGTCAGAGGCGAGTGAATCAATCTTTGCATCTTCTTCCAAGACCTCGTCAAATCTAGGCTCAATCATGTGCACATACGAAGGTCGAGACTCAGCGGGCAGACCAGCGATCAATGAGCACAGTTTCTGCCAGTTCACGCTCGGGTTGGAATCGCGCGTGTCCTGGAAGTAGTTGTAAGGCGATAGCCGGATTCCCACTCGATCGGCACCGATGGCGGCTGAGACTGCTTGGATGACCTCGAGGATGATTCGGGATCTTTTCTCGATCGTGCCGCCGTATTCGTCGGTGCGGGTGTTTACGTTGTCGTGCAAGAACTGGTCAAGCAGGTATCCGTTCGCGCCTGATGAATTAGCGATTTGCAACAGAAAGTGCGATGGGTAGAGGTGTTACCGTGGATTTCGACGCCGTCAAATCCGGCTTCGAGAGCACGCTTTGCCGCACTGGCGTATTCCTGTACTGTCTCTTCGATTTCCTCCACGGTCATGGCCCTGGGTGGAGAGGCGGCGTATTCAGACCCATCCAGCGCATTTCCACTGATCGGAATGTCGCTCGCGCCTAGAACCTGCTTGCCCTCCAGGAAAGAAGAGACTGTCGCTCGACCGACATGCCACAGTTGGCAGTAGATGAATGCTCCTTTCGCATGGACGGCATCGGTGACTTTCTTCCATCCTGCAATCTGGGACGCGGTGAAGATACCTGGGACTCCTGGGTATCCAGCAGCCTGGGACTGTCAGTGAGGTGTTCGATCTCAGATCGGGGGAGGTATACTGACATGTCTACTGATTGGGGTTGCCTCTGTCAACATGAATCCACCATCGGAGGCCCGTTGAGAATAATACTCGACGTTCAGATCCGCTGGGACGTAGACGCCCTCAGACTCCTTGGTTGCTCTCATACGCGTGCATGGTGCCAGAACGACACGGTGCTTGAGCGAGAGACTTCCCAAGCGAGCGGCTTCGAACAAAGAGTCGTTGACAGCAATTGAACCCATTTTGCAGATGTGATAATTTGGTGTGGGACAAGCTGGCGTTCGGTGAGTTTATATAGTAGCCAGCTCGCACAATTCTTTTCTTCTCGCGTCTTGCATATTCCATTTGAGTGGGATTCATGGTGGGATAGCTTAACAGTGGGATGATGCAAAGTGTTGTGTCTATCGATGATGCATCGATCCCCCACTCTCAGATGTTGACCCCCACCCTCGTCCGCAGCAGCATGGGCTTGTACTTGAGATCCACAAAACGGCATCCACGCCAACCCCTGAAAATTGCGCCTATTGAAGATTGTGATTTTCGTTTGACGTTTGAGTTGGCAATTAGGTTGGCATTTAATTTAAAAGCGCCGGAGAAAGCAAAATCCCAAGTGTCCAAATATGTCACTCGTGATCGGTGGTACAGGCATAGGGACCATCGACTCACCAGAGCTTGTGTCACAAACCCGGATGTGCAAACCGGGTATGGAATAGGGCCAAGGAAGACGGATGTGAAGTTTACCAAAGTTTTCAGGTGAGCTTAAAATTTGTATGTGCACCTGGTCATGGGTCCACGGTCAACCGCGACCCGAGATTCAAGTGACTTGCCTCAAGTTCTTTGCAGCATATGTTGCAAAAATACTCTTGTGCGACACTGAATCAAACATGTCAATAGCAGACGTCACATCCACTGTATGATCAAAACCTCTTTCGCATCGACAGCGAGTCCCGAACGTGGCTAGGACATGGGCCGCAGAATAAAGTGGCAAGAATGTTGACCTACATGTTTTTGTTAGTTAATTTCTCTCGAAAAAGATGTAGCCGAGATGTGTATACCATGTTGGAGGCAGTCCATCGACTTTGTTCATGGACTGGCACATATTGATTATACGATGTGCGGACTCCAGGCAGTGCGAAAGCCTCACGTCTTCGCCCGATAGCAAAGAGTACTGTGAGAGGGTTGTACGATTGATGAGAATGCGATAATAGAACAGCGTGAGCAATAAATTTTGCCGCTGATCATGGGAAAGTATTCCGGATTCTACATCATCCGCAGGTGCATACAAATCAACAGGACCTGTGGTTCGAGCAGGGGACGTCAATTCCGTGGTGAGAGTGGCGATCATTGCATTTGCTGTCTCGACTGCATTTGCGGTAGTATCCCAGCTTTTTGAGGCACAAAAGCTTGCTTGGAATCGATATACCAACAAAGCAATTTTGGCCATCATGGACTGGTGGTTGTTTGAACTCCAATTGGATTTCGAAACAGACCTAGGATCTGCCGAAGGCATCTCCACGATGAAATTGTTGTCACTTATGCCTGGTTGACCTAGAGGAAGATTCAGCCAATCTAGAATGACGAGAGACCACCAGAGATGGCGCTGAGATGAAAGGTCAGGAAGAACCCCCGAAAAGTGTGTATAGTCATTATTTATTCCCAGGCTCTCGCCTATGCGGATGGCACACCCCAGCATGTTGTAATAAATGTTCAAGTCACCAAAGTTCGAGAAAACAGTGCACAGAATTGAAATTGTCTGGATATTTCGAACATCTAACAGACGAAGAAAGTCTGCCTTTTGTAAGAAATAAAGTGCAGCGTCATACCAGTTTTCTCGCAAGACGGAACTTCTGTCTATCACAAGGGAATTAGGGATTTGCATTCATAACAGGGAGTGTCTACAAACCCTTTGAAATGCCAGCTTCGAGTAGGATAGTCTCGTTTGAAAATGTAATTCCGGTCTATTGAGAGGTCGTTAGAGAAAATTGTCATACAAAAAGTTGGATAGGAATTGCGAACCGTAAGATAGCTGAAGTAAAGTGCTAACCATGATGCTTCCGACGCATTTGGTGATTCTGTTCCTAGCTGATGTGTTTTAAAGTGTATGTGCTGCTGCTCGAGCGTGGCAGGAGATATCGCGGAATGAAGCCATGCCCATTTCGCAGCCTGCGAAAATATAACACGACAGCAATCGTCTGACGGATAAATGACCTCTGATGCGCTCGAGATGCCAGCAGGTCGATAATGGGTTCGAAGACAAAGATAAAGTTCTTGCTCCTGTTGGTCCATTAAGGCCAATGATGACACAGGACGAGCAGTCTTTTCCAATGATGTCTCCAACATAAGTGATCGAAGGCGTTCATTTTCTGCTAGCAATTCCGAGTATGTTGGCTGCGATGGTGGTGTTTGACCAAAACTTTGGAAATGGTCAGCATTTTGCGCGTGCTATTTAGCACTCGATTTAGCTCACGTCACCACCTGCCCTTTTACTTTCACCGTCTCAACAAAACAGTCACTGGCTTGTCCACGCCCCCGACAAGCTCCGCAAGGGACCGACTTGTCACATTTGACTTTGCGCTTTAGGCATGAGAAACAGCTGCGTGGGGCTCTTTGTGTTTTGCGAATATTCCCGGGATGCTCCGCCATGTTCCCAAATGTGGCAGAAGACGATGTGGTTCTCATCGCATACCAACATCTCGATGTCAGGCAAACTCGGATTAAAGTTATTCCGGGACAGCAACTCCACCATATCTCGTTTTGATTGGTTCATACTGTGTGTGTCGCCAAGCATCACATCAAAACTCGCCCGAGTCTCGCCCGAGCTTGGCGGGAGTCCCAGTACGGCGAAGATCGCCGCCGCGATCTATAGAATCAAATTTCGCTGGCTGAGAAAAAATTATTTAAAGTCCATCATACCAAACATGGTTGGAATCCAATCCTGTATACCACTGCGAAATTCTCACCTCACACGACACAGATGGATCTTCTTCGTGACAGTTCGCTGGGACAGACTGTCCGATTTCTGACCGGTGGCCGATATCTTTTATATCCCGAGGAAGAGCCAGGATTCACCTGTTTGCATACCACGAAGCAAGAAATATTTCTGCCACGCCGACCTGATTTTCAACATTACCCCGATGATAACCTTGCACAGTATGTCAACCCGTCCTCGGCTGCCCCCAAACGCCCATACTAAACCGTCTTGGTAGAAACGTAACCGCCGGACACCCGCCAGCGCCGAACCTTGAAGCCGAGAAAGGATGTGAAGAAACGCTTCCAGGATTCGAAGGTGACAACATCCTGGTGGATTGGTACGATGAGACTGATGCTCAGAATCCCCAAAATTGGAGTACATGGAAAAAGTCCTTCGTGACGGCCATGCTGTGGCTTTATACATTCACTGTCTACTGTGCGTCTGCCATTTATACACCAAGCATTGAGGGCGTGATAGAGGAGTTTGGGATTTCTCATACACTTTCCTCCTTGGGCCTTTCGCTCTACGTCCTTGGGTACGGTGTTGGTCCTCTTATCTTTTCGCCATTATCTGAGATCCCTCGAATCGGCAGGAACGCGCCTTACATCGTCACTTTATTTCTTTACGTTATGATGGCCATTCCAACCGCTCTGACAAGATCATTCCCTGGCTTTCTCGTCTTGCGATTTCTTACAGGCTTTTTGGGCTCTCCATGCCTCGCAACTGGTGGTGCGACAATCCAGGACATGTACCCACCCCTTAAATTGCCTTACGGCCTCACAGCCTGGGTCGGGGCTACCTTTTGTGCCCCAGCATTGGGACCCGTCATTTCCGCTTTCGCAGTCTCCAGTGGAGGATGGCGCTGGTCCTTGTGGGAAATCTTATGGATGGGCATCTTCACTTTCGCGGTAATGTTTGTCTTCTTCCCAGAGACATCTGCGGCAACGATACTATTACACCGAGCCCGGCGAATTCGCAAGCAATTACGCGACCGACGTTTTGTATCTCAGTCTGAGATTGATGAAGCCAATTTATCACCGCGCCAGATTGTCTCAAACGCGCTGGTGCGACCTATTCAGATTACATTCTCAGACCCGGCGGTATTCTTCACCAATTTCTACAGCTCATACAGCTATGGCGTGTATTACAGCTACTTTGAGGCCTTCCCGCTCGTCTACACGGATACATATGGATTCAGCCTCGGTCTAACGGGAGCTGCCTTTCTCTCCATCGTTGTTGCTTGTTTGCTCGGTACCTTGATTTATTTGGCTTATGTATACTGGTATTTGGTGAGTACTTGTCATCTCGCTCTCTTTTTGTCTCTACTCTACATTGCCCCGTGAGACCACTAACTCAAGTCAAAGGAACCCAAAATCAAAGCGCATGGGCCCGGCCCACAGGAGGAACGACTCATTCCGGCAATATTCGCTTCTCTCCTACAGCCGATAGGTCTTCTTATATTTGCTTGGTCAAGCAGGAAAAGCATTCACTGGGTTGTGTCAATGATCGGTATTTGCCTTTTTAGTGCGGGAGGATTTGTTCTTTTCCAAGGTAACCAAGTTCACTGCCATAACACGGAAACATCATCATCTAACACCGGACAGGAATTTTCATGTACCTTCCATTGTCATATCCACGGTATGCAGCTAGCCTTTTCGCCGCCAATGACTTTTTCCGATCTGCTTGGGCAGCCGGCGCCGTGCTATATGCTCGTCCACTCTTTGAGCACCTCGGCATTGACAGAGGTGTATCGCTCTTAGGTGGACTATCTTGCGGAGGGGTTCTGGGAGTATCTGCGCTCTATGTATACGGAGCTAGATTGAGGGCGAGATCAAAGTTCGCTGAGGCATGAAGGGATTGTTTCTCTCGTTTTCTCTAGGTGATTAGAAGGACAGCAAAAGGGATTCTTTAAAAAATAGGCAATTTTATTATATACAAGTTGGTGAGGCTACAGTGGTGTTGCATAAGCATTTGACCTCCATTACCTTGGAATCCACCTTTTAACCTGACCAACTTGTACATGATAAAATTTTCTTATCTTTTATGATGTCTTTTTTGCCCTCTTTCCAAATCTCCTTTTAGATATTATACCAAATCAAATTGCAGAGCTTTCTGTCAGGCAGTACTAAAAGAGTAGGTCTGAGGTCGAAGTACTCAAGGTTAAATAGTTATGCAACACCACTCTAGCACACGATACTCCAGGGTTGCTTTCTGAGAAACCAGAAAGTTCTTAGTCTCAAATCAACTTCTAATTGTACCACAATGTATCTCTTCCGAGTGTGGCTCTGAGTATCTAGTTCTTCGCTATATCATGAATGAGAAGTACTCCTCAAGCGCTCCACCTACATTTACACAGTCCGCGCCGTCCGCACCATCCGCACCGTCCGCACCGTCCGAAGTATGGACCATACCGATGTATCCATCTGGTCTTACCACAACGACCCCGATGCTCTCTTTCCCCAAGTCACCAAGCCATCGCTCTGTACAGCCGGGGGTTTGAACATTGTCAAGGTACAACGTCCATTGACTGTCCCGAAGAATCTGTGGTAAATCTGCAATCTCAAACTCGGACTGATTCGACTTTGTCACCATTGCGAAAGTGAAAGCATTGGACACAGCGTTGTAACGCTGCGTCTGCTGGAATTCATCTGATGGGGAAGAGCCACGGGCTTGCTTCTGATACGACCGATTCGCAGCATCAGTTATCTTTGTAAGCGTACTCTCAAACTGCTGACATATTGTCTTCAAAGCGCTCATTGTTGAGTGTAGCTGTGGCGCAAATATGTATACTTTGAACTGACCCAAAAGCGGGATGTCCAACTGGATATCAACGGGGTTTGCGTCGATGTATCGTGTCACTTTAGCTGGAGGCTGCAGCATGCCGGCTTGAAGATGACGAGGGGTCCGAGATGGGCGAGTGAGCATACCAGGGGTGTACTCGGCTCCAACTCCGGCGATAAATTTGATATTTTCGTCAAAGTTTTTGGCGAGCGCTGCTTCGCCCTCTGAAAAGGCTTTGCAGTGTTCGACATCAAAATTTATCAGATCGTAAGCAATCTTTTGCCGTTCCTGTTCATATGTGTGTAACAAAGATGGCTTTGCGAGCCCCCTGGAAACAAGGTTGAGCTTCCATGCAAGGTTGAAGCTGTCGTGCATACTGGTATTTGCGCCTTGAGCAGCAAGCGCCGAGTGACAATGACCAGCCTGTCGAAAGGTTAGCTCTCGATTCGTATATCTCGTCCAGTAGATCTAGCAACACACATCACCCGCTATGAATATCCTAGCGTCCGGGTCCGTGAAACGCTTCGCAACACGCTGTCCAACGACGTACGTTCCGAACCATTCCACCGACTTCCACTCAACCTTGAACGGATGCATTGCATCCCTTGCGCGCTGCGTCACGTATTCCGGCGTCGCCTTCGCCTTATCCACTCGCTCTCCGCCAGTGGAGCTTAGCTCAACGTAAAGGCGAGTCATGCCTCTTTCTCGTGGGATTAATAGAATTGATCCAGCCGACTCAGATCGAAGAGCAACTTTACTCCACAAATCAGGGAAATCTGTATCCAACACACCTATCCTTTCGTTAGCGACAACCAATTGCATCAGAAGCGCTGAAAGCACATACCATCCATCACACCCCAGGCTGCATTCGTGATTTCACCCTCCAGATCAGCATCGGGGATAAACGATCGGACTTTTGATCGTGCCCCATCACATCCCACCAGATAGTCCGCTTTCAAGGTATGGATTGTCTTTGTTGCCATGTCCTCGTACTTGATCTCCAACTTATCCGCTCCCTCCACGCGTGAGCAGGAATTGAAGCGACCGTTGCGAGTCACGAACACCCCTCTTGACTCCATGTCGTCAATCATCACCTCCTCAACCATGCCTTGGTGTGCTAACAATATGTATGGATCCGATGCGCCGACGAGATGATCCGGGTAGTGAATCTTGCGGCCGGTCCGTCGCAGGGGGTGATCGGCGGTCGATTCCTGTTGATTGATGAGCAAACGCCAGCGGTCGGAATCGATACACATACCCAAAAGGAGATGTCAAACACCCGAGCACCATTTTTCAACAGTGGATCGGCGAGACGAAGTTGTTTGAAGGTCTCGATGGTCTTGGGTTGCATGCCGTCTGCCTTTCCGGTGGATGTCTTGTCGGGGCGATCATCGAGAATGACGACGGAAATTCCGAATCGTACCAAGTTTGTCCTTGAGGTTTGTCAGGGAGCAAGTCTTTGAGAATGGAAAATGTGTACCGTACGCAAGCATCAGCCCTGCCGGTCCGGCGCCCACCACCACGACGGTGGTCGAGACACCAACGGGCTCATAATCTTTTTCATCTGCAATTGGGGACATTTTGACAAGCTGTACTGATTTTGATTCAGGTTCTCTTCTATTTATCGAAATATCAAAATTCTCAATTTCTTACTCCGCATGCATGAGGGGAACCCCCACTCTTCTCTATCACCATCGTGTCACCCCACCGTCCACCACAATGTCCGAGCCTGTCATGTACGAGCTCGCATCACTCGCAAGGAAAACACACGCCCCCATGATATCTTCGGGATCTGCAATGCGCCCATTCATGGCTTCCGACTTCCAACCCTCCAGGAGATGGGGGAACTATTTCTCCATTAGCGCAGGTGCTGTCATTGGCGTTCTCCAAAAACTTACAGATGCGGTCATTTCTGTCTTCACGAAGCCAGGAGAGATAGTATTGACGCGAATGTTCTGCGACAAGATTAGCCTTCTTCTGGATATCTGTCTTCGAGACTTTACATATTCAGCCAACTCTTTCGCGATCGCCGGGCACATGGACTTGACAGCGCCTTTTGTCCCACAGTATGCCGAACACATCTGGCTCCGCACAGCGATGTGACTCGCCATACTAGCCACAAGAATAATGCTTCCATGCTGTGTTTTGTTCGCGATCATCTGCTTGGCCGCAAGCTGTGCGGTGAAATAAAGCCCCAGGACGTTGATGGACAGTAGATCTTGATGATCTTTGTATGTGAACTCGAGGAATGGAAGATGGCGATTGATCCCCGCACAGGGAACACAGATGTCTAGCGCATTGTCAAAGTCTTGTTGGAACTTTTCGAAGCCTTCCTCAAGCGATTCTTGAGAGGAGATATCGACCCTACTCAAGTCAGCAACGGAAGCAGCCCTGGAGATTTAGATCTGAGTTCTCATACTTGTAAAATGCCGTTCGGACGCCAAAGTCCTTTTCAATTGCATGAAACTCATCTTCAGGCGATACGACGTCGAAAACCGCCACATTTGCACCTGCTTCAGCCAGTCCTCTTGCAAATGCTAATCCGCACCCGCGAGCGCCGCCCGTTACCAGGGCCGTTCTTCCTTGGAGAGAGAACTTAGCTGGTTAGCGAACGTCACAAAATAGAAACAGGGCCATACTTTCGACATAATTCAAGATGTTGGATGATTTCTTGTGTAACAATATTCCGCATGTTAGCTGCTCTTACCTTTTAAGACATCCGATAACGGCATTTTGGAGTGAAGCTAACCCCCATTCTTGGTAGCGATCAATATTGATGGAGCTTAAAAAGAACATTCATGTACATTAAGTGGGTATCTATCATAAGTAAGCTGTCTCAACGAGCTTCCAAGTCAAAAAAGTCGCCCAGTTTACACGCCCATCACCATGGCCCCTCCTGTGCACATCAAGCAGCAAGAAACCCGCGCCAATTCATGCCAACTCGACATCGTCATTGTTGGTGCAGGGCTCGCAGGCCTCGGAACAGCTATCAGTTGCGCACTGGCAGGGCATAATGTCCAAGTTCTTGAGGCTGCTCAGGAGATCAAAGAAGTCGGTGCCGGTATTCAGGTCTTACCCAACAGCTCGCGTGTGCTCCAGCACTGGGGTCTTGAAGAGTCATTGACACCTCACATGACAATTCCGAGAGTGTGCAATTTTGTTGGATGGAAGGGCAACCCCATTTCATCACTCGACTTTCATGAATCCGAAAAAGGCTACCCGGGTACATGGTATCGCGACTTTCACCGTGCCGACCTACAACAATGTCTCGTGAAGAGAGCTGTCGAACTAGGCGTCGAGCTTACGTGCAATGCGCGCGTGGCAGGTGTATCTGTGGCCGAAGATGGTACTACAGCGACAGCCACAACATCGGATGGCAGACAATGGACGGGCGATCTGGTGATTGGTGCTGATGGGGTCTTTGGAAAGTTGACAGAAGGCCTGCTCGGTCGCGCGGATCCACCAGTGAATACAGGCGATCTTGCATACCGAGTTATGCTATCAACTGACGAGATGAGAAAAGATCCTGAGCTCGTTGATCTTATTACCGATCCCCAGGTCAACTACTGGTTAGGTCCGGACTCTCATGCTGGTACGCAATATCCGTTAAGACTTTTGGGAACTGTGACTGATAAAATTGGTAGTAAACTACGTTCTTCGAAACGGGGAGCTGTTCAATATGGTGCTGCTTGTTCCTGATGATATTCCCGAGGATTCTTTGGCCTCGACCGTTGAGGGCAATGTTGAAGAGATGTGTGCATTATTTAAGGATTGGGATCCACGGTAAGTCGACGTTAATTTCCTTTTGAAGACTCCAATTAATTTTTTCCAGAATTCCCAAGCTCCTCAAACTCTGCGAATCTGTACAGAAATGGCGACTATGCATTCGATTCGGAGACTTCGACTGGACACATCCCTCTGGAGCATTTGTGATGCTGGGCGATGCAGTCCACGCTACGTTGCCATATCTTGCGTCTGGGTAAGAGACCACCAATGTTTCATTCATCAAATAATCGTTATCCTGCGATCCCAAATAACTGACAAAGATAGAGCTGGAATGTCATTCGAAGATGGGGCAGTTCTAGGCGAATGTCTCTCGCGACTTCCGAATCAACCCGGCATCTCCAAGACCTCCGCGGAGTTTTTGAACGCCAAACAGCATGCTTTGGCGGTGTTCCAGGAGTGTCGCAAGCAACGTACAAAAATGGTTGTCGAGCGAGGCAACATTCAACAATATCTATACCATCTTCACGATGGCGCTGAGCAACAAGAACGGGATCGTAAGATGCAAATGGTTCCAACGCCAGAAGGAGAGGCATTGGCTTGGCGAGATCCCGGCTTAGCACCCAAATTGCTGGGATACGACCATATTGCAGATGTGAGTATACCCATTAATCTCTCTTTCGGGCTCAAACTAACCTTGATAGGTCGATCAACGTTGGAGTAGAGCAATGGGCAGTGGCGGGGTCGAGTCGAGATTGTAGCTTCAATATCCCCGCTTATCGGACACCCCCATTTTTGAAATTCGGGGGGCTGCAGGGGCGCGTCTCCACTCTGCTGCATTAAGCTATAAAGATTCGTAGCTCCTATGCATGTTATCAGTTGGCACATGCAGTCTCCTCCCCCATTCTATCGCATTAGGAAAAGATCATTCTAGTCTGGGTACCACTGCGTGTGATATATCATTAGAATTGAATCCCAACTGCGAGACTACCAATCAACATTGGAAGTCGACAAGATTCTTCATTATGTGGCAATACTTTCGTTTGTCTAGCAAGCCAAAGTCAGAACCCCCTCGCGCTCTGCCTGCATCATGGTACCGCTCCGAGGCGATGTATCAGCTGGAACGGCGGGCAATCTTCTCAAAGCGGTGGTTGCTCCTCACGCATTCCAGTCGTTTCAACAAAGCAGGCGACTACCTTGAATTCACAGTGGCCAACTTTTCCTTTTTCCTGATCCAAGACCGAGACGGCAATATCAATGGTTTCCACAACATCTGTCGCCACCGCGCATTCCCCGTGATCCGATCGCGCGAAGGCACTGCACCTATAATCAGCTGCAAATACCACGGATGGTCATACGGACTGAAGGGAAACTTATCGAAAGCTCCTCGATTCGAAACCGTTGACGATTTTGATAAGACCAAGCATTCTCTCTTCCCAGTCCACGTTCACATCGACAAAGCGGGTTTCGTTTGGGTCAATTTACAAGCTGGGGAAACTGATGTGAAATGGGAAGACGAATACGAAAATGTGGACGAGCAGCCCCGAATGCAAGATTTCGATTTTGCCGGCGAGTTCAAGTTCGATCATTATTGGGAAATGGAATTGGATGCCAACTGGAAAGGTGTCATTGAAAATTACAATGAATGCTACCATTGCGCCACCTCCCACCCATTGATCAACGGTGTTTCGGATCTACCGCGATATCGGGTGGAGCCCAAGGCACAGTATATGGAGCACCACATCTTCAACAAAGAATCCGCAGATGGTCAATTCCGTCGTGCGATAACATACTTCTACCCCACAACTTCGGTGACAGTGACGTGAGTCTGCCTTTCAACCTTGACGAATGAAGACTAAGCTCGCCAGCGATAAATTCTTCTATATACAGCGGATGATACCTGTGTCTGCCACTTCAAGCAAAATTGAAAATGAGGTTTACCGTCATCGAGATGCTACCGACGAAGAATTCGAGAATATCAATGCCTTCTATAGACAGGTACTCGACGAAGACAAGGAGCTTTGCGTGGGAACACAGGAGAACCTCAGTGCAGGGGTGTTTACCAATGGCGAATTACACCCTACTAAGGAGAAAGTAAGTCTTTGCGTAAATTTTAGTATTTTACATCGATTAACAAAAGACTAGGGCCCCATACATTTTCAAAAGAATGTAAGACAGATGGTGATGGAGCACCGTCAACGGGAGGATAAGCAATCGGGGGTTGAGATTTGGCCGGCGACGCCGAAGGCCGAATCTTCGGGAACTTTGGAGGAAGAAGAGAGATTTTGCTCTGAGTTAGATGCTGCGAGCTGTATGTCGAAGTCTGAGTTGGCTTGGTAATTGGTCATCTTTTTGTATTAGGGACACCAGAAACGAGGCTCGCTGAGGGTATGAGAAATAAAATTGGTAATCAAATGCCCAGGTGACAAGATGTGTATACCGGTCCTAGTCTTATCGATGTTGCAGGAGTCGGTGCAGGTGAATTCGAAACCGCACGAAACCAGGTTTGGACAGATAAAGTGTATGCAGACCGGTCATTGTGCAGTCTCCGTGGATTATCGTGCACCATAAACATTGTCGTGTTCACGTTCAGCGCCCAGGTCTATGACAGGCGGTTCATACAACTTGAGGACCTACTAGAGGTAATCAAAACCCGATACTCTCCTCGAGTGACGAAGTGAACTCTTGTTAAGGTGCAGTTTTTCACTCCGTTCGTAACGGGGCGGTGCTCGAGACTACATAGAGCTGTCAACTTGGAAGGAATTGCTAGGTTCGGAGAAACGCCCGGAGTTGCAACTCCCAGACTCGAAGAACTCCAAGATTTCAGCACTCATATTCGAATGGCAAACTCTTCGTGATGTACAAAGGCGACATTTATTTTCACATCGTAGATATCATATGAGATACAACGCTCAACTGCTGTCGCTATCCAAAGTATTTTTCTCCCAAGATGGTATAGTTCGCGTTGTGTTTGAATCACGCTAGACGAGCGAAGGTCCAATGGATAGCATTTCTCAAGTAATCCTCGACCCACTCAAGACCCACTCCAGGGCTTGGATTCTCGTTGCATTCTGACTCATCCGATTCTCCTGCAGGTTCCCAAGTGCTTTAAGCTTATGGATATTCTCACGGCAAACCACAACTTTCCCTTCTAATACATTTCCCGGTTTTCGATTGAGCTATGTCCTCTCGGGTTGTGCCGTACGGCCGATGGGAAAGTCCATTGAGCGCAAAGCAGCTGTCAACGAGTAGTATCTCACTTCATGAAGTAGTTGTCGATGTCAGTCTCTTGGAAGGGTTGGAGCTTTTGACTCATTGGAAATATCAACTAACTCCTCTCAGGAGAAAAAAAGCGCCATCTATGCCTTAGAATGCCGTCCTGCCGAGGATGGTCGTTTTGCAATTGTGCAGCATCTCAATGGGCAAACCCGAGATGTCCTGCCCACGAACCTCAGTGCACATGCTACCGTGCAAGAGCTCGGAGGCGGTTCAATGGCAATGCGGCCCGATGGGAAGATTGTGTTCTCAGAAAGCAAGAGCTGTGATGTGTACCTCCTTGATCCGGCGACTTCCACGGCTACTCGCGTGCATGCTGCTGTCGACGGAATTCGCTATGGCGATTTCTGCATCCACCCCACGGCAATTCAGAGGGTTATCGCAATTAAAGAGGACCACCGTGATGCGACCCCGGAGACTCAGGCCACCCACGTTCGGAACACTCTGGTGGCAATCGATGTTGAATCTGGCACAGAGACCACTATCGCCGAAGGGGACGATTTCTACTCACACCCCAAATTTGATTCCACGGGGAAATACGTTTCTTGGATTCAATGGTCTCATCCTGATATGCCGTGGACGGGGACCGTGCTGTATTATGCAGAGTGGGACGGTGGCCGCCTCAAAAATGCCACCCGCGTAGCAGGTGAAGCCCAGAAGGAGAGTATTGCTCAGCCAAAATGGGGTCTGGATGGGATGCTGTACTTTACCAGCGATCGTACTGGTTACTGGCAATTATACTCGTTCAATGTCCGCGACCATTCTGTGCAGCCACTTTCCTTCCCTACACTGGCGAAGTCGGACTTTGCTATCGCGGAGTGGAAACTTGGAAGGTACGACGTGTGCGTCTTTGAAAATAGTTCAGAAACTGACCCTTGCCTAGTTCCACGTATATCTCACTCGACGAAAAGACCATCGTGGCGGCAGTTATCACGAACGCCACCAGCGAAATCATGATCATCGACCTTTCTACTTCAACCGTTCGGGCGCTCGACCTTCCTTATATTGACCTCGCACAACCCGGCAACGGAATATACCGTGTCTCTTCTAGCAGTTTTGCGGTTGTGGGTGCCACAAGAGCCTCACCGCAGGAGCTGGGATTAGTTACCCTCGCATCCGGCAGCGTGAAAAGAACAACACTTGCTTCGACCGCCTCGTTTGTTTTGTCAGCCGACTACGTTTCAACCGCGACGCATCTGACTGCTCCGCAAAAGTACGGTCCACTCTGCGATGGCAATGTTCACATGTTCTATTTCCCTCCTTGCAATCCTGATTTCACGCCGGAAGAAAATACACTCCCACCTCTCTTGGTGCACGTTCACGGCGGGCCCAACGGATGTGTGACCCCAGCATTGAACCTCGAAATCCAGTACTATACTACAAGGGGCTTTGCAGTTTGCGCCGTCAATTACACCGGATCCACCGGGTTTGGTCGTGAATACCGAGAGCGTCTCTCAGGCTACTGGGGTATCATTGATACCGCCGATGCTGTCAGTGCGGTTGATTCTCTTGTGGAGAAGGGCTTGGTTGACAAGTCCCGCGTGGGCATTTATGGAGGCAGCGCCGGTGGATACCTTACTCTGCAGGCATTGCACATGTACCCCGATGTTTGGGCGGCCGGTGTTAGCTCGTACGGTATCAGTGATGTGAGGGCTCTGCAGGCTGATTCATATAAGTTCGAAAGCCAGGACGTGGACAGAATACTGCTGAGCAAAACCCCCACTGACCAACGCGAGCGCGAACTGACAGAGCGGAGCCCGTGCAACCACGCCAAGAAGATGAAGGCGCCTTTGCTACTGCTACAGGGGACAATCGATATGGTGGTGCCTGTGGCGCAGGCAAGAATCATGGCTGACGCAATGCATCGCGAAGGCCGGATTGCAGAAGTGGTTGAGTTTGAGGGCGAGGGTCATGGGTGGATTGGGAAAAAGGCTGTTTATGAATCTCTGCAGCGGAAGGAGGATTGGTGGGTTCGTTATTTATCCTGATGAGTCAGGGGCAACCGGATCTCAGCTCTAGTTGTGAAAGCAGAAAATAAATTCATTATATCATAAGATATCCACAATATCGAGATATTTCTAGTTGCTCAATCCCAGGGGGTTGTCGCTGGTTTGCTTCTGCCCCCCGACACTAGAGAATCCACTCTGAACTCCCTGTCCGGCACTCTTCGCTGTGTTTCCCACGCCTTCCGTCGCACCAGAGACAGTCTGTCCGAGTCCCGATGTTGCGTTGCCAACAGTTGAGCCCAGTCCGCCCACGGTGCTGCCTAGGGTATTCGTCACGCCGCCGACTGTCTTTCCGAGTGTGTCTCCGAGGCCACCGAGAAGACCGGCTTCATAAAATAGTCAGACTTGTTATTCTTGAACTGGTTAGATGTAGACTTACGGTTCTGATCGTTGTTGGACATTGTGCAGATGTAGATTGAACGATGTAGATTGGATGATTGAGTCGCGTAATAATATTCGGAGAGTTTCAAGAGTTTCAAAAATGTTTGGATAGCGCTTGTCTTGTAGAATGATCTCTCCCGAGTTCTGGGTCAGTTTGCCATCTTTATACACACGCCACGTCCCCGAAACCGGTTACAGATGATGATATAATGGGTGCAACGTGAGCAAGCCACAGACCTGTCAGATCGAAGCACAAGCATCGAAACCGAAGCTCGGCGAATCAGATGACATTATAACCGTCGATCCCTGTTGACAGCCACTTTCATCGCGTCTCGAAAGTGGTATGCATCGATCTGACGTACGGTTGTCACTGATGGCTCCGGTGGGGGTGCCATATCAGTTCGTCATTGGATGTCATCCTTCGGTTGCACTAAAGCTGTGGCTTGGGATTGTGTTCTAGAAAGTGTTTTATATTAACTTGTGGCAAATGGAGTGCATGAGTGGCTAGGGTTTGTTGATTCGACCTTGAATTAGGGAGGTATGATGTCATTTTCGTGGATTCGATATTAATTGTTTAGTGGAAATGATCTCATTCGAGACAACATTTGGCAATGTGATAATTATTTCCAGATGTAGATATCTTCCACCCTGTAATCTAGGAGAGATCAAGATCGGAATTAAAGACTCGCTTTGCCTCGTGATTCAAATGGCATCAGGAGGGCAAGAAGTCCAGCGGCGATGAAAAGTGCACCGCTCACATAGACTGGAGCAGCAGTATTGAGGTCGGCAAACATGGCAATAATTGGCGCCATGATTCCGAAAACTCGATTGGCAGAGGCAGTCAATGCGTTACCAGTACCACGATCTTTGGTGAGGAAGATCTCGGGGGTATATGCATAAAGTACGGCATACATGAGACTACTCATGAAGTTAAAGGCACAGTTCCATCCCAACAAAGCATTGGAAGTTGTCGCTGTCGTGGAGAGCAGGAGAAAGATACCAGTCAAAACTGTTGATAAGAACAGAGCTCCCTTGCGGCCGACGCGTGGAAGTTCAACTAGCACTCCACCAAGGAGACAACCTGGTATCCCCATCACTGCGATAATGAGAGAGTTCCGATACGTGATGTACGTTGATCCATCACCAAATTCCGCACCACGTGATTGTTGGATATATGGTAGGAAAGCATTGTAGAGGGGAAATCCTAGTCCGAGGAAGGCCCAGATGAGAAGGATTAACGTGGTGGCCCAGGCCCGCTTGGGGGTGTCGAAAAGGGCGCGAATATGGTCAAGGCTGACTTTCTCAAGGCGTTGGCGGACAATATTTGAAGTGCTGAAATGCTGCGATGATCCTTGGTCCAGCTCATCCAGCTCGCTCTGTGTCAGATCACAGGGCTTTCCATTCCGACGCGCGATTTCATGGACCACTTCCACAGCCTCTTGGTTTCTCCCTTTTCCCATCAAGTACTTGGGTGATTCATAAATTGTGAAAAATAGAAATCGACTGAAGAACATGATCATCGCAAGTCCACCCATCGCGATCATGAAGTATCGCCAGCCCATATTGTCGGCCTTGGTGCATCCTTCCGCGGAATCGCATGTCCGATACCCAAGCAGCGGCCACGCGATCAGGTTGGCGAGTACTTGTGCGAGTGCCCAGTCGATAGAGAGGATGGTCAACAGATACTGATGGGATCCGGGTAAAAATTCGAGAAATATTGCTGAATCAACAGGCAGGTTCCCGCCCACACCGATCGACCACAGCGCAGCAAACGCACAGATCGCACCAAAGTTGGGCGATCCAGCTGCAACAAGGCCAAACACCGCAGTGATTCCAATGGTCAAATTGAAAGCCCATCGCCGACCGAAGATGTCGCACCCGAATCCCCAAAACACCGCCCCGATCAACAGTCCGATATTCTGCGCCAGGGTCAAAACCGGTGCTTTTCCGGGATTGAACTCGGCGGATATAGCTGGCAAGATCAAGGAGGTCACAATGGGCCAGAGATTATCACTCGCCCACCCGAATCCGATCACGACGAAAAGCTGCCATTGGTAGCGACCCATCCCAATGTCCTGGAAGGCCCGGTTGAGCACCTCAGCCTTAGCTTTGTATATTGCGTCCCCATCATGCGCAACTTCGCGCTCCAGTAGGCTCGCGGGATCCGCCGTGGGGGTGGGCGATTTGGAGGTCATCTCAAATGTGTTGTTGGAGGAGTGCGGAGGGACGATCTTATATCCCTGGCTCCGAGCTGCAACCTCACGTAAACTGGGAAAGTGCATATCGAGGAATCCTCCATGTACGAACGTCCAAGCATCGAATCACATACAACTTGAAGGACCCTGATCAACTCTATCTTGGTGGATTCCTTAGCTTGTCGCCCTTCCAATTGGTCCTTTTAATGGCGTGATCGCCCGGTGGTCTTGTGTCAAGACTAGGCATTTACCCAATTCAGCCACCATCTATAGATTTCTTGGACCCATGTATCAGGATGCGATGGTGTCTTCGAGGGAGTAATGGAGAAATAGCGAAAAACTCTCACTTGTCCGATCGGGCCCGGGGTTGAGCGGTCGGTGATTCGACCAGTTCGGGGCTTGCGTTGGGAACGATTCGGGCGGTTCGAGGGGTGGGATCGTTTCTGTTTGGCTTGCCCAATGTGTCAAATTCATGGTCGCGCAGACATCGAGAGACGTGGAGGGCCGCGGCCAAGGGGTTGATGGGTCACCCCCGGATTATGACGTCACCTATTTGTAAACAACATCTCCAACATTGAAGCTCCAGCACTGGATCGGGCAAGTACACTACCCACTCAGCCTGCCGTCCACAGGTATTCGTTTTGTCGGAAGAATACAGACACACCTACCACGATCTTCAGTCCAGCGATGCATGAAACAGCCCTCTCGACACCACCAGAGCTGGCTCGAACAACATTAAAAGACAACAGCCGATGAGATCCGCAACTGCTACCTGATCACTTCCCGTATGCGAAGGAGAACACAGGGTACATTGCGACAGTTCCAGATACGTGAGTGTCAAAGGCGTAGTGGAAAGGTAGGAATGATTCTATATTTGACCAAAAGCAAACTGACTTTGGGGTTATATAGCTCCCGAAAAAGTACGGTACAAACCTTGGAACAGAACTCAAGCCAAGAGTCGAATCCCTACCATTTCCAAAATTTTGTACCTAGCCTGTTGGATCCAATAACAGACTAAGATGAAGTCGCCTGCGCTCCAGCAAGGGCAGAAGCAGGGGTAGCACCAGGGTAGAACGAAGTCGGGATAGTGGGAATGGGAATTTCCGACGCAGTACCAAAGGCAGTGGCCAGGTCGGAGGCCATGGTAGCGGCAGAGTATCCAGAAGGCGCAGACTTGACAGTCTGAGTGGTTGTGTACGAAGTGTAGTCATCACCATCCTTCAGACAAGCGCCGGAACCGTACGCGCTCTCGCAGGTGTACCATTGGTAGGAGCCCGACTCAGTCCACATCGCGAAATCTTCAATGGTCATGTCGGTGCAAGGAGCGCCGCTAGCGCACTTCACCTTGATGGGACCGCGCTGGGCGCCGTTTGCCTCAGTTCCCTTCCAGTTCTTGGCAGTCACGTTGGTAAGCTGGACGCCGTTGCCGGAGACTTCGCTCATGCTGCTCCAGGCACCGTCAATATCGAGGGAGTAGGCGTTGCCGTGGCCTGTGAACATTAGTTCTACCTTCTGGTATGTCTTTTGGGTGGTTCTTACCAATGAAGTTCTCGAGAAGAACGTTCTCGACATTACCGCTGCCTCCGTTGCTCTTGATCATGTACATCTGGTTCGAGTTCCAGGTGTAGATGTTGCGGTAGGTGATGTCGCTGACATCCACATCGGATCCAAGGGAGCCCATGGCACAGCCACCACTCCAGTTGCAGTAGATGTTCTCGACCAGAATGTTCTTGGCGGGACTCTGTGAACTTGTTAGTGATAATTTGGGGCCGTGAGTCAGATCATCATACCTTGACAGTAACGCACTCATCCTTGTTGGTAACCTCGACCTGTTGGATGTTAGCAAAGACTCTTGCAGACAGAAAAGGGAAACTGACATCGTGAATCCAGATGTTAGTGGACCAGACATCAATTCCGTCCAGGCCACCCTTATCACCACCACGAATGGCAAGGTTGTAGACCTCACCATTCTCACAAGTGTCCAAAGAGAAATGGAAGACGGGCGCATCAACCAGAGCAAGATCGTGAACCGAGAAATCAGTAACATCATACAGTCTCAGAATTCGAGCTCCGCTGCTAGATCCCTCCTTGTGGTATTCATAACCATATCCCTGCACTGCTCCCTTGGAGGTAGAGCTGAACAATTCAAAGTCCTTGGTGTGCTCGATCATGATCATGTTTCCACCGTCGGTACCAGTTCGGTAGAGGATACCATCCAGCTGGATCGCACAGCTGCTTCCGCCGGACAGCTTCACCCAAGACTCAAAGGCGTAGTCACCAGAAGGAATGTAGACAACACCGCCGTCCTTGCAGTCAGCCCAGGCGGAAGTAATAGCTGCACCGACATCGGTCGACTTGTCGGCCTTGGCACCATAGTCCAAGACGTTGCAAATCTTGTTGCTGGATTTGGCAGAGACGGAAGTTGTAGGCCCCACAGACCCGCTGAGGTAGGCACTCGCAAGCAATGGCGCCAGGCCGACTGCAATCGCGGAAGAAAAGTACATAATGAAGAAGGTGGAATTATACAACGAAAAAAGGAATGAAAAAAAAGGCAAAAGAATGGACCAAAGGAATGAGTTGAAGAGAGTCAATCGTAGATGCGAACAAACTTGACTATATAGCACCCCTGACAGGATCCAGCCCTAGACTATATCCCAAACACCTTTATACTGGATGGCGTATTTTCGAAACGATAGCCGAGCCTTGGTGTCTAGACTAGACTTCAAAATTGACGAACCGCTCCACATGGCTATATTGGACCCCATAGCGTGTGATTGGTACGCTAGAGAGATGCGGAAGTGTATGAAGACCTGCTATGTAGGCTGAAATGAGACCAGGCGAAAGACACGAGGTGTCGGGAGGGCGGGAATCGAACGTTAGATCGTTTCGCATTGGAAGGGGCGGAACGTCTGCTAGTAATTAAACGACGGCGCTAACGACTGTTCTCAAACACATCCTTCCCCTTTTGTCTTTAGCATCTGCGAGTCGTTGTTTCAATACTCGATTTATACTCAGATGGAGCCTGCCCCTGGCTTTTGCATATAGCCATTTTGCCATATTCCCCGACCCTAGCCGTACTCCGTAATGGTTGATAAATATTAGCCAGTGATTGGAGCCTGGATGAAGGGACCAAGAAGCTTTTGCCCTTTCAGACTTAAGCTTAAAACGTTATTTGCGTCTCTTGAAGCTTGGTCATCTTATCTCTCAGAGTGCGAAACGCCATCAGGTCTACGCTTGTTAGTTGTTGATGCGCCCAGCTTCCAAAGTGAAAGCATACGTAATGACTGCAATGGATTATCCACGGTCTAACGGTCGAAAACAAGATCGGCAGTTGGACAACTGCTCTAGTGGGCTTTTGCCGCGCCATGGGGCCTACACATACCATAGCCCATCGGCAAATTCAGGTGATTGATGTTTTAGGCATGCCGATCGGTCCCACGGGGACTCATTTATCTCGGCAACAGTTCGGTCTACGAGCCTTTTCAAAGATCCAATGTCTGAATTATCCCATCTAAGGGTGCAAGCGAAGTCTAAGCTAAAGGCTGGCTAGTTCAGCTAGCCAGTTGTAGTCCGACAGCAAGCGATCATTTCCTTGCGAAAGAATGCCCAGCTATATTCGCAGCAACAGTCCATCGTATATCTCGTTTTCAGCCACTCCGATCTTGATACTATGAAAGCATCTTAGATCATGAGACGCTCGACCTGGTTCTTGATGGTCTGGATCTGGGCGGACAGATCACTGGCGTCGTTGGTGGTGATGGAAACGGCGATAACGGGACGGGAGACACCGGTGGCACGGCCAAGAGCCATCTTGCTGGGGACATAGACGTAGGGAACCTAGTTTTCAATTAGTCTGCGAACCAAGTGATGAGCCGTCGGGCACGTGGATTGGTACTCACGTTCTTGTCCTCAGCGAGGAGGGGCAGGTGGAGGACGATAGCCACTGCGATATTGTTAGAAATTGTTATCGGTCGGCAAACGTGCCTACTTACGAGGAGCGGTATCGGCGGCCACTGCGATAAACGGTTAGAACTGAAGCTCAAAATTCATGGGTTGCATGTTAACTCACTGATGACGATCTCGGAGGTACCACGGTTCAGGGACTTGGTGCACTCGTTGGCACCCTTCTTGATCTGCTTGTAGTGGCTGGCTTGCTGCACAAGATCAAGAAGAGACTGAGAGAGGGTCTCATCGGCGATGGGGAAAGCCGCGGAAGTATCTTCGGCCATTGCTGCGGTTGGAGGGAGATTCGAATCGAAGGGGATTTTTAAATGATTTCAAACACCAAATCTTTGAAAGAAATGGCTCACTCGAGGATCACGGCCGTGTAAAATAGACGGAATAAGTGTGGGATGAGAACGTTGCTGAAGACCGAATTCGAGCCGATCATCGTGGAGCAAGAAATTTATCGCCTCACCGCCTTTGAAGGCTGCCGGATGGGATTTCTGCCGGGAGCAGTTTGGTGGCGCTCACCGCTCTGGCTTGATTAGTCAGTTGCTCTTTCAGCAAATCATGGATTTTTGCATGATGCCTGATCCGTCAGGCCGAAGTGTTTGCCACATGTGTGCGGGACAGTTTGGTTACTTGCAGGTTTTACATCGGAAGGAGTTTCAGAATGAATTTCAGAATGATCAAGTTCATGTCTTTCGCTAAAAATGCTATAAGGCTACATAAGCCCCTATTTACAATCATCAAAACATATGCATCGCAGCGCCAATTTCGCAGAAAATGCAGCAAAAGTTACTCGGAGCCATTGACAGTGGCACTGGCGAGTCTGGACCGTGCGCGCAGCGCAGGACCGTATTTGTACAGGACGAAGGGAATAAAGGTCAAGAAAGTTGCGACCAACGCCAACAACAATCCTGCGTACTGGCTGCCCAGGTTGTGGAAGAACTGGGAGGCGAACAAAGGTGACACGGCACCAAGGGTGTTACGCATGAAACCCTGGCCAGCAATGGCGGAGGAAGAGTGTTCACCGTAGCAGTCGGAGGTGTAACTGTAGCAGGATTCGAAGATGAAGAAGATACCGATGGTGATCAGGGCGAGACCGACGACAGGTCCCATCCAGTGGAGGCCCTTGTATTGGGTGAAGCTGTAGATGAACAGACCAATGGGCAGCCAGACAGCTCCGAAGAGGGCGCCGTACAGACGGGCCTCGGGGGTGACCTCAGCATTGGGGTCCTGGGTGAGGGACTTGTACTTGCGAATCTGGAGGAAGTTCAAGGCGAAACCGATGGTGGTACCGAGGCACAGAGAGATGTAGGGGAGACCGGAAACACCTTCGTTCCAGCCGCGCTTCTCCTGGAAAGTGATGGGGATCACGGACAGGAAAAGGAAAGTCAGGAACCAGGCGAAGGAAATCCACAGACCAAAGGCGAACACGGTGGGCTCGGTGAAGAGCATCTTGACAGCCTTGACGGAGGAGTTGTGGAGCATGTGCTTGATACCAGGAGCCTCGATATCGTTGTGGGTGACAAAGCGGTCGTCACCGGTAGCCTGGCGGATCTTCTTCGCACGCTTGGAAAGGCAGACACTGCCACGGGTCTCGGGAAGGCACAATGCGATGACAATACCCAGGGGAATGTTGGCAAGACCCTGGATACCCTCGAGCCAGCGCCAGCCAAGAGCCTGGTCGATGAAACCGGCGTAGATGGGGGCACCGACTGTACCGAGAATGGCGATGAAAGAGAAGCAGGCCATGGGGATGGCACGGTGCTCAGGGGTGTACATATCACCGAAGGTACCACCGACGAGAATGGTACCAACACAACCGAACAGACCGAGAAGCGAACGACACACGAGAATCGTGGCGATGTTCTTACCGAGAGCGAGACCGATGAACATCAAGCAGAAGCAGATGTAGGCACCGACGTAGATGACACGGCGACCAGCCAACTCACAGAATGGAGCAAGGAAGAGAGGGGCCAATGCACAAGTGAAGTTGAAACAGAACAGACCGAGCTGACCAATTTCAGTGGAAGTGTTGAGTTCTATAACCATCTTGCCGATACCAGAGCTGTATGCAGTTGTAGCCAGACCGATGAAGAGTGTCATCAGACAAAGCTGGGTTGCGATAAACGCCTTTCTGCCGCTGCTCCAGTTGAAAGGGTTTTCCTTATCTCCTTCGACAAAGTCGAGCACGATGTATTGCTGGCCATCGTGTTCCTTGGGTTTCGTGGCGGTCAGAGGGAGGTCAATGTCGACTTCTTGGAGAAGGCTGCTATCGAATTCCTGGGATTGTTCGTCTGAGAGTTCATTGCGGAACTTTCCTCCAACGATGAGGCCCTTGTTGTTGCGTTGTTGTGTTGGGATGCTGTCTTGTGAAGGGACATTCTCATTGTGAGAAGCCGAGACCGGCTGGGGGTTCTTATTGGCCTTCATGGTGAATATATAATATGCCAAGATAAGATAGGTTTGGAAACAAGAAAGACTTTGGGTTATGGGGGAAAATCCAGGTTCATATATAATTTTTCTACCCTTTTACGCCTGAGCCGAGAGGCCGTCCTTAGTACGTCATGCTCCGGACTCCAGAATTTGACGAGAACTGGGGCTGCGGGATTATACGGAGAGTGGAGAAGAGCATTCCAGGGCATATGCTTCGAGAAAAGTGCCATGCAAAAACCTCGTTCGATCAATCAAGAGTTGGAGTAAGGAAAAGTGGGGACGGAGAACCAGACAACGTCTCGTGCCTGACCACGATTTTCACGCCTTCCTATCAGAGTAGTCAAGGCCCGCTGTACACTTCGATTGTTCCCCTTCTACTGCTCATGCTTCCCATTTCTTATCCCCCAACTTCTACTCCAGATTAACATACAGTATGGGGATCGTTGGGCCATATTCGAACGTTCTCACGAAAGGTGCGATGTGGATCAAAAAGAAATTCTCAACGAATTGTTTCTGGGGAGTGGGACGCCACAGCAGTATGGACTGATTCAGGCTTCGGAGGGTATCCGTGAAAAACTGAGATATCCCCGATGATGGGCCGAAGATCTTCCCGAGCCGATGTAATATGATTGGCTATCCAGACAATCTTACGGATTCGGCATGCCGCTCTTTTCTCGGCGGTCGGGGCGCCTCCAACAGCCACCGAACACCATGATACTCAGGATGTACAAGAGCATGGGCTGACCGTCTGGCATCAGTGCAGTCAAGGCACTCATGCTGTGGTGTGATATTGAGTAGTCTACTGACTGCTAACAGGGCATTCGTGCGAGTACATACAGTATGCACGAAATAAAGTTTTACTCGGATGCCCACACCGAAAAACTTTCCCCTGTGAAGTTCCCGGTGAGGCCGACCACGCGCAGAAACCCCGAAGCTGACCCCGAAGTTGATCCCGAACTTATGGTTGGCCGGCTGATCTTCGGCGCTCCACCCTTGAGATGAACGATCACTTCCAATTATATCTTGTTCCTGGACGGTTTGGGATTGTCCCCTCGGTCTTCCCCCAACGGCATAATCGTATCCCACGTCCTAATGACTGGGGTCCCCGACAGTTTCAGAGCACTAGGGATTTTCCTCCACTGTTAGATGCCGATGCGTTTGGCATGGGGCCCGGGGGAGCTCGAAATGGAATTCACCGATCAATGAAGAACATCCAAGTTATTCGCCCACTTTTATTGGTCTCTCGAGGCTTCTTCCCATTGACCCAGTTATATTATCGGGGGTCGTTCTGTTTTTGATAGAATATCGACGTGTCTGGCCCCAGACTAGCCCTTGCTCCTCGTATAGTACAGCGTTCCCCAACAACATTCCCCCGGCTTCTTCCGCCAGTGCATGATCACAAGGTCAATCCGGCTTTTCATTCTCCCCGCGTTGTATAATCTGATACTGCCCAGGTGAGGGGACCCTGCTGCGGCATTTTAATGAACATCCCATCGTCACCCTCTGCACGCGGCCCCGATGCCAGCGAAGCTGTTTTTGCCACCCAAATATCAAACATGCTTACTCGTAGATCTGACGTTTGGGAAATGTGGGCTCAAACGACAGCATCCCACTTGGATCTTAAATCCCGCAATGACCTGCCAAAACGAACATTCTCTAACTTTGGTTCCGCCTCGTAACTTTCGCGACCAGTTCCCCATTGACAGGCGTTGGCACACTGACCTCCTTCCCTCTCTTTACCCAATACCCATTAATGAACTCAATTTCCGTTTCGCGGCCTGCGCGCATGTCCCACACCATGGAACACGTTGTGTGAAATGTCTTGTCGATGATTGCGTTTACGGTGGTCTCTAGCCTGTCCACAGCAAATCTTTCCCTTAGATTCTCCACATGCTGTAGTTCTGGTAGCGAACATGCCACGTTGGAAATTTCCTCTAAGATCGCGCGCCGCGTCTCGGGGATAGTGAACAAGAAGCCATTCTCTGCATCATTTAGTGCACACAATGGATTGCAGAATGCATTAACAGCTAGCTTTTCCAGCTGTATTTGGAACACATCGGTGTAGGTGTAGGCGGTAGCGTTGAGGCGCGGAGATAGGGGGAGCGCGCCGAGTAAATAGTTTGGCTCTAGAGTTTCTTGGCCGACATCCAGATTCGGGACGAGCCCAAGCGATGTCGCTGCAAACCCGGTGTGAACTATATCAAAAGATTTGCGAAGCGTGACGCCATGGGAAATGACACCGACGATATATTTTGGGCGCTCGGTGGGATTGGGAAAAAGCTGGGCGTTGACCCTGTCGATCATCCCGCATCCGTTTTGGAGAAACAGAATGGTCGATTGCGGGGACAATCGGTGTTTCAATTGTTCAAGTGCTGCAGCTGTCTGGGTTGCCTTCACGGCAACTATGAGGTTCTCGATTGTGCCGGTTTCTCGGGAACTAGCGTTGGCTGGTTCTGCACCTGAGTACCAATGTCCGCCCCGAAACACTTCCAGGTCATGGTTCTTGTGGTCTACTCGCTGACCATCACGGGTCTCGAGTGAGACTTGATTTCCATTGTCACGGTATGCGTCGAGGAGGGATGGCCGATGGCAAAGCAGGGTCACAGACGGCGGGTTGGGAATTTCGGAGAGCGAGTGCGCGGCAAATGTTCCAATGCTTCCTAGGCCCAGGACATGGACCCTAGGTCTTGAAGTGTCCCCATTAGCGTGACTCAGGTGGCGTATATATCCTGGCATGTTGCAACGTAGCAAGGCAGTACGACAGCGGGTGAGCAAGACATGCATCTGGTCAGTGTCAACCAGCGACACAATTTCTGCACACCTTTATAGCTGTTTCTGAATCGAGCGGTATCATCGGCGGAGATATCGAATGCCATCACAGAGGTTGCTGGGGAGGCTCCTTTCGCGCCCTACGCCTTGGACCCACTTATATCCGACGAGGGAAGAGCGCAGGCGTAGAGCTTGTCAAGTTTACTTCTACCACTCGCATTCGTCAGACAGCCGAAACCCCGACCAAAATTGATACTGCTTTCTTCGGACATCGAATAGTCAAATTCTTTTTTCTCACGAAAAGAGATGAGTGAACCTTGGGAAACGGCAGATCCGGGACCCACACCCGCGCCCTAGGGAGTTAACCTTATTTGCGACGCCACCCGCTTAATTCATCCTTCGCCAAGAAACCCCGAAATGAGATCATCTCCGTAATCCGTGGGCGTGAAAAATCATAAACTCGGTTCCGGTTGATCACTTGGCTCTGGCTGACAGTGCAGTTGCCGGAATGCCGAAAGCCATTGTCCATTATCCGCGACAGTCTGGTTCCAGTTGTCCTCGCAGTCATAGAGTAGTCTTCTTGCCACCCGCTGAAACATGTCATCTGTGGGGACAATACCTTGTTTCATTTGATCTTGGGCATAGCGACTCAAATGCATTGTCAAAATTTGCGCAAACGAGCTTATCTCGGACTGGGATGTGAAGTTTTCCGGAAGCGACTGGAGAGGCTGGGTCTCTGCTATTCCCGCATTTGAAGAGATCTGGATAAAGTGATCCCGAGTGCGTGAGTCAGTCGCGGAGAACGGTATCAAGCTAGTTGATTCAACTCCTATGAGATAGGGTGATAGTGCGTGCGTGACTTGTGCAGCGATGGAAGGCGGGAAGTCATGCTCGCCAAACCAATCGCGCATGGTTGATCCCTGCTTGAAATGAGCAGCAATGTGATCTGTTCTCTCTTCCCAGCTGCTCATTGTTTGATCGCAAATTCCACAGCGCGATGTAAATGCTGGTGTCTGAACTTTCCAGTCATCGATAAGAGGCATGACTTGAAGATTATGCACCAGTCGTAGATGTTGTACAAGGTGATCTTTCCGACGGAAGACTCGAGGCTCTGTGGAATCTCCATGACAAGTCTGATGGTTGTGTAATTCAAAATGTTCCGCACTGGGCTCCAAGGAATCGCAATATGCACAATGGGGTCGTCTAGTGATCATGGAGAAGACGGCCCCTCCAAAGGGCGCGCAAATCCAAGCCTCCAGGTTTAGGTGCAACGATTTTTCGTGTCGCGCCCAGTCATACTTGCTTTTGAAACGATCGCAGCAGAATGTGCAGCAGAATATACGACGCTCCTCCTTTCCAGCCTTGTTCTGTCGAGGCTTCGTAATTCGTGCTCGAGATCTCCGGGGGCGCAATGAAGACGAGTTTTTAGATGACCCGGAGCCAGAGTTCTCTGATTGTAAAGAGTTCCGTGATGATCTGCTAGCCCCGCTTTCACCGCTGGTTGACGAGGCAGCGTTTCGATAGCCGCGAAATGCGTCTCCTGCGTGCCCCGGTATTTCACTCTCATCGTTGCCGGATCTTGAGTAGTCTGTGCATCTTGGCCCTTCACTCGACTCAAGAGCATCAATGATAGCTGAAATAGATGCCGGCTCATCCTCTGGCGGAGAGTCTTGCCATCGCTGCATTGGATCCGGTGTGTCATGGGCCCTCGGCCTTGGCGAAATCAGTACTGGGGGAGTGGATTGTCCCAGTCGCCGCGTCGAATAGCGACTGCGGCGTCTTGGTAAGCCTGGAGCATTATTTCTGATCTCTGTCCGAGATCTATCCCAATGATGTTGCGTTCCGGTGCTGGAAAACTCTGAGCTGCTCGTATTAGGCAAGTTTGGCTGATGGTCGATGTTTTCTCCCATCGACCAAAAGCCACCTGAGTCGAGTGGACTATCAAAGACTCCAAGCTGTGTGTTGAAAATTGGCCCTTCGTCTAATCCGATAGGTCCTGTGTCTTCATAGAGCCCGGTGGCAAGAGATGAGAGGTCTGCGTTGCTGATCGAGGTGTTCTGCTCTGGAGCAGACCCCAAATCGGGAGTGGTCCCAGATGCATGAAACGTATTGTCCTGAAGCCTTGGGGAATACTCTTCAAGCCATCTCCACTCCGCATCAATGTTGGCTGTTCTTTTTGATTAGATCAAATGCGAAACTCGGAAAGGCAGCACTCACATTCCGCCGCGTCGCCGCCCGACCTGTCGGTTGACTTAGAGTCCCAATGTTCAAAGCTCGAGTTTTGCCCGCCAGGTAACGAATTCATTTTCCTTATGGTGATATATGACTCAGAATTGAAGGAAGTATGGAATATCCCACCTCCGCAGGCGAAATGACGGCCTTCACGCAGATTATATAATCATTTCCGGGGCCCCGGGCCTACCGTATCCGAGCCAATCTGGGCCGACGTTGAAAGCGTCAACTCTTTCTGCCCTTTTGACATTTTGCTTTTCAGCTTGCCTCGGCAAGATCGCAGAGATTTGCCAGGGAAGCTTTGAAAAAAGCTATACTCGCCCCGGATTATTCATTGAACTTGAGCTTGATTTTCCATTTGGGCCAGGGGTAAGGGGTTTCAATCTCGAACAACTTGCCTAGGTACACATCTTTGAAGCTGACATGACGCGTGCATATTTAAACCAGACCCCAAATATAGTTTGTTCTCAGGACGCCCTTAAGGTCCAGCGCAACGTCGACTAGCGATCTGGCAGGCACCAGTCGCTCAGTCCCGAGGTCACTGTTGGAGGAACAGGCCGGTCCACCTATATACAGCATGGAATTTTAGTATCTATCAATATTGGGGTTAACTGCCTGGGTAAATTGAGCACACCTAAATAGAACCCCTTCCGTTAGTAGAGATTGCCAAGTTGTTGAACCAGCCGATACTCGAGTTATTTATCCTAATGTTCGATAATGACCTCGGGATTATTTACAACCTGATCGAAACCTTGGGAATGCGGAAGATTCCTGGAAGCTTTGGGGTTTCACTTCCAAGGTTAAGGTGACCTGCTTTTTAGTCCAAACTTCCAATCGATGTTGGATGGTTATCTATGCTCAAAGTCTATGAGTTGTTTGCATTAACGAAACGGCATTCCAAATGTGAAGGAATCACTTTTACATTCAAAAGCTTCTATAAAAAAGATTGCAAGCGAGTAATTTCGATAAACGGTACATCAAACAACCCATGGAATTGAAGAGTTTTGAGAGAATACCCCGGGATGTTCGACAGAATTATGCGGGGAAGAACCGTCGAGGCCTTCTAGAAGACATGACGTCATTGCCGGATACGCGGATATCTGCAGCTCTTGACCAGGGATTGTGCAAGCTTCTATTATGGCCTGACTTTTCGTCACCGTGATGTAACACAATTTAAATATTCCAAGATATTGTTCCATAAAACTGTATAAATATCAATTTTAATCCCCAATCTGGTCGCTAAGCTTTGAGGCTAACTTGGCAACATTACCTTATTGCATAAACTCGCATAACCCTTGCGTACATATTTCTCACTGAATACAATTTCACACCTGTCCATCATTTTGAAAGCCAGACACGTGCAGGATGGCCCACAATAGCTCCGCACATCATCTTTACCAGTGAGTGTCAGCCCATCTAGATGTCTGGTAAAGACTAACAGATCACAGTGTGGGAAATTGGATGCCCGCAGACCACAAGGCTCACAAAGAATGGCTGGGTGGTATTATCCAGCAAGTCGACAATGACGCACCTTTACATCCAGTCCTTGAAGAGTTCAAGGCCTTGATTGAAACAAACACTCGCGTGTACATGCTCTTGACGTCGATGTTCAATGAGGTTCCCCGTCAGAAGAAATACGGCCACGATCCAACCGGAAACCCAGAGATACGAGATTACTCGCACTTCCTACAAGTCCTCAACCATCTTCTCACTACTGCACCTTCATGGACCGATAAGTCCCACCGCGTCGGCTTGGTCGGTTTACCTATCAATGCCGTTCTTGACTGGCCGATGGGCACGCCGAGTGGATACGCAGCATTCCTCGACCCGGAAATCAACAAGCAAATCAAAAAGATCTTGAATGTTTGGGGCGAGTTCCTCCGATCGCCTGCTTCGGCAGATGTCCTCAGTGCCTCTAAACACGGATGGTTCGGCGAGACCGGGTTACGTGACCTGACAGCTGTTGCGAGGATTGGACGCGTCGCAGCGACAAACTTGCAGTTCGGCGATATGTTCGAATGTGATCCCTCTGCGCCAAATCACGGTTTCAAATCCTGGGATCATTTCTTCACCCGCGAGTTCAAGGAGGGGATCCGTCCTGTCGCAGAGCCGGATAATGGAAAAGTGATTGCGAATGCGTGTGAATCAAGACCATTCAAGACCGCGAACAACATTCGCGCCCGTGACAAATTTTGGATCAAGTCACAGCCTTACTCTGTTCTTGACATGCTGGGACATGACTCGCTTGCATCGCAGTTTGTTGGCGGGACCATATACCAGGCCTTTTTGAGTGCCTTGAGTTACCACCGTTGGCATGCACCTGTCAGTGGCAAAGTCGTCAAGGCATATGTTGTCGACGGAACTTACTATTCGGAGCCCTTGTTTGAAGGTGTTGGTAATCCCGAAGTTGAAAGCAAGGAGATTGATATGGCAGGTCAGGTTACCTCGCAAGGATATATCACTTCAACTGCTACGCGTGCATTGATTTTCATCGAGGCGGATGAGCCGGCTATTGGATTGATGGCCTTCGTTGGTGTTGGAATGGCGGAGGTCTCGACATGTGATATAACCGTGAAAGAGGGCCAGAGAGTCAACAAGGGTGAACAAATTGGCATGTTCCATTTCGGTGGTTCGACTCATTGCCTGATATTCCGCAAAGGCGTTGAAGTTTCCGGGTTCCCAGAGCCTGGAATGGAGGACAACGTCCCCGTTCGAAGTGAATTGGCCGTTGTCTCTTAAACAAAGAAACTAAATTGCTCGGGTGACTGGACAACTGGGGCTTTGCCCGGATTTATGAGAAAGAAACAATTAAGTGCCGATACGATATGTAGAAAAAAGAACATCTCATTCCAAGGTTATTAAGCTTCTAGTACTCCGCACCTAGGCAGGTTCGGGACATATAAATGATTTGGTCGTGACAGACTCACACCTGGTAAGTCACTCCAATCCACTGCTCAACTTCGTCACCAGTGACTTCGTCATCGCCATAACGGCGACGGTAACATCTTCCCCTGTTATTTTCGGAGGACCGTTGCGTGGTAGCAAGTCTTTTGGCAACCTCATTTGCCTCGAAAAGACTAACGAGTCGTCTTTTTCCAGGGTTCTTCTTGGAATGTTCCTGGCAAACGCGTAGCATCTTCAGCTCGCGACTGCAAGGCTCCTTCGAGGCCTTTGGAGTTCTCAGGAAAGACTTGGAGTCGCGCTGAAGAATGTCGGTTGAGTTGGAAGAAGAATCGCGTGGTGTGCGGGATGTGGTTTCGTTCACCCAGGCAGCCACAGCCATTTCAAGCGGGGTGGTTCCGGTCGAGTTCTCGCGGTATAACAAGTCAGGGCGACGCTCAAGCAATAATTCCAAAATTTCGGGGTGGTCTCTCTTGACCGCCATATGGGCCGGGGTGTTTCCAGCTCCATCGAAAAGCTCCAGGTGCTTCTGGTTACTTGGTGCAGCCAAGTCCAACATCACACGGATCATGGAAGTCACAATCCGGTAGTTCGACTTTGGTTCAGTCGATGAAACTTCGGAATCCTCTTTGAAATCCGCGCTGTTCTTGCGTAGATCCGTATAGAATTCGGGCAGGAAGTGAAGCCAGTGCGTGAAGGGCGTTCTTGCGTTTTCCCCTGCACGCTGAACTAGCATCGTGGGAATCAATGTATCGTCTAACAACCCGACGAGCTCCATGAATTGGTCAGATTGTGCGCAGAATGAGACATTCTGGGAATAAAGAAGCATATGCAGAAGATTGTTCGCCTGGCGATCCCGTGTGGCCTGGTTAGCTCCCGCAGCTATCAATGTACGAGCGAATTCTGTCCGGCGGAGAGTAAATGCCAACGCCAGAGGTGTCTTCCCACTTTCACATTGCACCTCCAAACACTCTGGATGGAGGTCAACCAGGTACTTCACGAGACGTTCTGACTCCTCAGAAGGCTCGGACATCACTGCACAGTGCAGAACAAGATTGTCTGTTGGATTGTTAGCCATATTAATTTGATTGTGATGCCATGTTGAATCTTACTTCGTGTCTGCAACCAATTCAAAACAGAACCTTCCAGGCCAAGCTTGGAGCGGTTGATTTGCTTGACCTCCTTTCTATCCGGGTGAGAGTTGACACACTCAAGATAGTATCGACCGGGTGCAGTGCCCAGGAAGAACTCAGTGCTGGCAATGTTTCCTGCATAAGCAGAGATCAAAAGAGGAGTGGGAGAGTCAGAAGGAGCGACGGTTTGAACACGGCCCGCGTTTGCCCAATCAGACCGCTTCGCGCCGCGAATCGACAGGCCTTGGTAGTACTTAGAGTCCTTCGGCGCCTCAACCCCGGAGTCTGCAGCTAGTTTGGCAAGTGGAAGTCCAACTGCACTGAACTGAATTAACTTCGCAGTGAATTCAGTCCTTCCAAGTGAGATAGCCAGCTTCAGCTCGCTCTCGTCTATGCTGTCAATATTGTCACCTCCAAGACTTTTCGCTGTGTCCAAAAGCCAGTTCAACAAGGTAAGATCATTTGTGAAGATCGCATATTTCACGAGGCTGTTCACTACCGGAGACCGCCTTTTTTCAAAGGTAGACTGGACGTGGTTGAACTCTTCAGGTTTGTACTCCTCTAGGAATTGGGAAGCGATGAAGCTGGATTGGAGAGCCCTCAGAGGGCTCACTTCACTTTCAACTTGGGTGGTGGTCTCTCCGACATTTTCATGAGTGAAAGTCTCGTCAACAACTTCACCGACAATGTTAAGGTTCTCGTCATCATCGTCATCATCTGACCCATTGTCCGAGGCAATCTCGAATCGAGTTTGGCCGCGGCACTCTTTCGGCTTGTATTGTTGACTGATGATTTGCAGAATTGACTTTGCGACATTGAGATGACCCCGCATAATCGAGATCGAAAGGCAAGAAAGCGAGTTGTTGCCGGTGGTTGCCATTTCAAGCGGCTGCTGACTCGCGTCAGGTCCCCACGTGCTGAGTGTCAAGGACTTGATTGTTTCGAGGTCGCCATTCCAAGCTGCTTCAAACCTACAATATTTGTGTTAGCATATGACTCTCGGGGTTGATGATGTCAATCTCACATCTGAATGTATCCATCCCGACGAATGTCAGTGAGACCTGGCTCGCCGAATGCGTATTCGATTTTGAATGTTTTCTTGATAGGCTTAATGTGCTTGGGCTGATACCCCGGTTGTGCGTCATGGTGTGGCTCGTCAGGGTGAAGCTGCCTCCAGGTCTTCGCGTCTCGCGACAAAAGTTCCTTTTCCAACCTTTCGTAATCAAGTATCAAGTTGGCAATAGCTTCCTTCTTGAGCTCGAGTCCGGGGGGATTGGCGTGCTGCTTTCTCCGTTTTTCAGCCTGTTTTTCGGCCTCTTCACTGGTTTTCCGGGCATTCTTCAAGGCAAACTTTGCAACAAGCATGCGGTAACTGTCGGATGGGAGTTGACCCAAATAGAAGTCATCGTCTCCCTCGAAGTGCTCAACTGCCTCGAACGAGTGAGCCAGGCAGCAGGGTTGCCATTCCTTTGATGGAGCCTGGGAGTCTCGAAGTTTTTGGATCCTTTCCCGTGTAGCATCCAAGACGCTTGCACCATCATTGTTCCATCGGGACTTGGTCTCCGAGTTCGGACTGACACCTCGACTCAACATCTCAATGGCAATCAGAGGAAGATCGTTGGAAACTGCCTGGAGGATGGGCTGGCGAAGGCCCTCCATCAAACGGCCCTCAAGGGCACCAAAGTATGTCTCGTTGGGATTGGCAGCCTTGAAAGCTTTCACAAGTTCGTTGAACTCAAAGGCAGGCTTTGCACCAGCATCCAGTAGCTTGAGCACCATCTCGGGCATTCCGTTATCCAGGGCCCTTGTCAAAGGGGATGAATATGAAGGCGACCAGCTCGATCCGCCGACAGCCAAGTGGTTGATGGCTCGCTTCACTGCTGGCATATCATGCTCGAAACAAATATCCAACATCTCCTCCATTCTGCACTGAACGCTGTAGTACACTGTGGTCTTTTGCTTCAGATCAGCCTGTGCAGGAGAGGCACCAAGCTCCAAAAGTGCACGGAAGATCTCAGTTCGCTTCTCCGAGGGAAGGGAGAAAGCAAGCACCAAGTTGAGAATGGCTGCTTCGGGCTTTCTGTTGTAGTCGTTGAGGATTTTGACAGGCATAAGAACATCAGCACCAAAGGAAGAGACAAGTTCCTTGACGACATCGGTGTGACCATTGAGCATTGCGAGGTGCAATGGTGAAGCACGACTGTCCCATGCTACCACATTCACATCATAGACATCTGGCTCAAGATCATTCTCCTCGAGCGTATCATAGGTGATAGGTAGCTCTTCCTGCTCAACCTTGACATAAGATGCAGAGGTATGGGACATGGTTTCATCTTCATCTCCTGCGTCATCCATTGGTTGATCCTCTTGCGGCGAAGTCATAGTTGCGTCTTCTTCCGGAGTAGCCTGCTTTAGCTTCTCTTGCTTTTTCAACTCTTCCTCTTCGTTTTGATTGCTTTTTGTGAGCAAGATTCGGATAATCTCGACATCTCCTCGGGAAGCAGCAATGTGAAGAGCTGTTTTGCCATCGGCCATGCGCGGAATCATCCGAGCGCCGTGATCCACAAGGGCCTGAACAATCTCTGGGGTCGAGGACATGCAAGCTAGTTGGAGAGGAGTTCTTCCGGTGTAGTCGCGACGATCTGGGTTCGATCCTTCCTCTGCAAGGCAAGCTTGCACAGTCTTCAAGTGATCCGCGACAATCGCCTGACACAGTCGCTCAGTGCGACCAACATATGCCATTTCTGGTGAAGAAGATCAGTGAAATGCTTTTGGAAAATAAATAAGGGGATAGCGTCTCACCTGTCCAGTCGGTCTCGGTGATTGGATTGAAACTTCCAATTTCCTGACGGCCAGGGTCATCCTTGAGGAAGCTAATGTCTCCGGAGACATAAATCTTGCTTTCTTCTTCAACAATCTTCTGCTCTTCTTCGGTGACAGGTACGGGGCAGGCGCCACAACAGTCATGGATGACATGCTCAGCCTCACCAAAGAATGCCGGATGACGATGGAGATAAACCTCCCGGTCTTTAGTTTGGTTCCATTGGGCGTTGAGGAGCAAGTCTTTGGTATACAGCATCTTTTCAATCTTCTTGGCGTTGAAGTTTCGACCATATGGGATAGTCTAGAGGATTGTTAGCTTGGCCAAGATAAAATCTGGGGCGGTACGCACAAAGGTGTTGTAATCAGAAACTTGGTCCTGTTCCTGCCATTCTGGCACCTCATCTTCCCAGTCATCCTTGATATTTCCTCTCAATTCCTTTCCTTGTCGTCGTCGCATGTATGTATTGAGAGCAGGTCGGCCACGCTCCTCGCGTCGCTTTCTGAGATATTCATCTCTGTCATCAGATTTAGGAAGTTTTTCCAAAACAAGTAGGCGAGCAAGTCCGACGGTCCGATTGAAAGTTCGCTCGAAAATGGTCTAAGCGGTTAGCGAAAAAGAACCATCAAGTACATTGAGCTGTGTCGGGAGATCGTACCGGATCAATTCTGGACCTGTCGAGTCCGGGCCAGCAAACTTCAAATCCACGGTGAGAATATTTGGACAGCCGATTCTCATACGACGGCGAGCGGCGGGTGAGATCAATTTGGTTGGTTTGGGTGATGTATGCAGCGATCGCGCGAGGCGAGGCATACACCTGACGGCCGTCGAACGCAGCGCATGAAACATCCACGTCGAAACCGGTCAAAATCTCAGATACCGAACGGTAAATTCGAAGCACGATCTGCACATGACGGTTCGGGTATTGCGAAGCAATAGTGATTGTGTTTCTTGTCCGCACTGTCGTCGTTTCATAAAGAATCGTGTTCTTAATTTGGTCCTCGATGTGCTTGATTTTCTCGATTGCTTCTTCTTCGTTCAAGCCATACAAGAAAAGATCAACATCAGAGGCGGGAGCAAATATCTCGTGGTAATACTTGCGAAGCCCGCGCTTTGAGTGGCGGTACTCATCTGGCACTGGTAGCAAAGACGTGACCACGGCACTGCCAGCGGCCACCACGTTTGACCAATCGATGTCGCTTAGACAGCCTTCCGTAAACAGGGCGAAGTTGTTTCGAAACTCATCCAATGAGGGAACAATAGCTGGTGACCCGTTGAGCTTGCGGTCTTTCTTGCTCAGTGGCAGCAGGTACTTCTCTTTCTGCTCTGGTGTCTCGGATGCAAGATCACGCGCCCGAATGCGAAGATCGTTGCAGCCAGCTGGGTCAAAAATTGGAACAATGTTGATGAGATTATTCTGGACCTCAGAGCTCAGAGGCTCCTGTGCAAACCTTTTGCGCATAACTGCATCGAACTCAATGTATGGTTTGACCAAGTCGTCCATGGGCGTTTTCGGTTGAGATCGCACATAGCTAACGAATTGATCGTGTTGCACAGGCAAGGATGGTAGAGGAGATGTCATGTTGTCGGCGTGGGAATTTCCAAAATCTGAGGTATTATAACAAGATAGGTAGATAGATGGGAAACACCATTCTATGCCGATGTGTTGATGTTTAAGTATCCACGGGTCGACTCTTTCAGGGTCATCCCAATGCGGTTAGTCGCAGATGAGCCAGGCAGCCTTAGGCAGTAGGACCCACTTCTATCATAGAGAGCCAATCAGACCGAGCCTTTTACGCTCGCCAAGCATCACCACAGGCATCAAGCGATCTCTCTCCACAAATGCAAGGCTTACCAGATCATTTTTGGAATAGCGCACCTCATCTGCCTAGAAGCTTAGGTCTCTTTCAAACCTTTCATACCTCTACAAGCAAAATCCTGCTAACAAAAAACGCACGGGCCATATGGCAACTGAGACCGCGTTTCTTGCCACCACTTTCTCTGTTTTCTCCTCAATCACTCTTTGAGATTCTTTGAGATTCCTTCGAGTCTGAGATAAAATTCACGGATGTTTTTACTCTAAAGGATAAGAAGAGATACTTCCTATAAATGAGATATCATCGACGCGACTGTGCAAAAAGAACATAACCGGAGCTCAGCATGTCCTCGTGAACTATTGAGAGTGTCGGGGGTTTGAAAGGAGGTACTTCATTCCTATCAATTTTATATGATCTTTGCGCTTGCTAGGTAATTGGCTCTACCAGTGTATCCGCAGACCTAGAGTGCAAGGGCTGGCGACTTTCCATAAAGTTCCTGCTTCATTGGGTATTCGTGTGACCATTCTTGGATGTGATAGCTCACTCCCTGTACTCCGGCGGCGGCGCTGAAACCTTTGGCACGGAGGGTAATTTCTCGCCCTTAGATCGCACCACTGCATGATTGCGCAAAATCATTCTTATTTTTGGATCCAGGGTGCAAAGCTCGGGAGTAACGCCAGAGTTGTCTTTGGCTGTAACCGAAGCCCCATGTGCCAGCAGAAGATGGATAACTTCACTAGTTTTATCTCCGTCAACGGATTGGTTGTATTCTTTGCGGCGATCGGCGGCGACCGCCCTATGAAGAGCACGTTGCCCATATTTTCCTTTCAACTCAATGTCGACGCCGTTCTCCAAAAAGATGCGAACGAGATCTACCCTCACGCTGTGGATTGGATCAAAGAAGAAGGGTTCCTTGTCTTTATCATATGCAGAAGCAAGATCAGGATGGTTGCGCAGGAAGACCTCCACGGTCTTCTCGTAGTTCTTCGTAACCGCGTAATGAAATGGAATTACTCCAGTGTAATCTTTTGAGTAGACTTCTAGAGCAGGTCCTGTCATCCGCTCCCATATTGATCGGGTCAAGTTCTTGTCATGTTTGAGGAGAAGATCGCAGATATCATGATGTCCTTTTTTTGCCGCTAGGTGAAGTGCTGTCTCCTTCCCAGTCATGACTAGTGTTGGAGCATTGAGATCGAGAAGAAGCTGGACGATCTCCGTGTGACCATATACGGCCGCAACTCGAACAAGTGTACCGGCTTCTATTTCATTCATCTCGGAGATGGGAATCCCGCATTCAAGGAGTAAACGAGCAGTTTGTTTTTGGCCTGCCTTCGCTGCGAGGATGATCGGAGTTGCATTGTTGCCATCCTTGATATGAGGTGATGCCTTTCTTTCCAGAAGGAGACGGGCAATCTCCCAATGGCCTTGTTTTGCTGCATTATGAAGAGCCGAGGTTCCGACCTCATCGACAGTATTCGGATCTACCCCATTCTCCAATAGTGTAGTTACCAGGTCAAGCCGACCCTGATCGGCTGCAAGAATGATGTTGTCGTCGGACTGGCTGTCTTTGGCTTTCAAGGTAGAATCCATCTTTGTTGCAATAAAATTGGAATACAGTTTCAGAGTACGAGGCGATGGCATCGACTTCTTTTAAACGCGCCCAGTCGCATTGAGCTCATTTCGGCACAGATCGGCGCTTATGGTTGGCCTCGCGGAATGCATCTCTTTCTTGTTCTAGCGTGGTGATTGCCAAGCCTCACATGGTTAATACTCTTTTGACCTGCCCAGGATCGCGGCATATCATACTTATATTCAGGCTGAGGAAATGGATGAATTTTTCCAATTTACGGAATTGCTAACAGCGCAATCCAAATTTCAGAGGAGATTGAAGGCTTGCATAAAAGCCTGTAGGTGATATTATGGACAAAGTATGGAGTAGTCCACATTTGGTACATCAGTAGGGGTTCCTGGAAGCAAACCGTTTAGTTGCCGATCATTTTTGAGGGCGCAAAAATTGACCACATGGTTTTGGGGGTACAACAGGGCCACTGCGTGTGCAACCTGATGAGGCTCTAAAGTGACCATGACTGACATGGTCACGTGATCCTTTCTTCCGGGCTCAACATTTTTGCCCATGTGGAATCTGTCGACATATTTGATGAAGAGGTAGAGAGACATGTTGTCAGATAAGATTCGATCATCATGGCACGCATATTCCCCAAGTTCAGTGGCAATTGGGAGTACCTTGGAGGAATTTGAAGTGGGGTCTTGGATTCTTTGAGCAGGCTCAATTATCCCAGCCAACCCTGCCCGAAGAATCTTTCGAGTCAATCCATCCTGTCGCGCATGATTTCAGTGGAATCAATGCCTTGTGAGAATGAAGTTGAACAACCCAAGGCATTGCGGGAAAGGACAGGGAGGATTCGGGTGATTACGTGAACAACCCGCCTGGGCAGCCCCTCAACAAGTTGATGAAGTCCCCACCGCAAATAGATGAAGCTGAAACAACCCCAATCTCTCATCCACCCTTGCATATAACAAAATGGCCAACGAACACACCCACACCCTCGATCACATTTTCGAGAACAACAAAAAATGGGTTGACTTGAAGAGCAAGGCCGACCCGGCCTTCTTCGACAAGCTGGCTGCGGGGCAGAAGCCCAACTACCTGTGAGCATGACTAGAGACTCGGTCTCATTATCCAACGACCCCAGATCGCGCTAACGGCAATCAGCTACATCGGTTGCAGCGACAGCCGTGTCCCCGCCAATGAGATCATGGGCCTCGAGGCAGGCGAGGTCTTCGTCCACCGTAACATCGCCAACCTCGTCCCCAACACCGACCTCAACGTCATGTCCGTCATCAACTATGCCGTGCGCCACCTGCGCGTCAAGCACATCATCGTTTGCGGCCACTACAACTGCGGCGGTGTCCAAGCGGCCTTGACTTCTGCTGACCTGGGCTTGCTCAACCCATGGCTCCGAAACATCCGCGACGTCTACCGCTTGCACGAGGCCGAGCTCGACGCGATTACCGACGATGCTGAGAGATATAACCGCTTGATCGAGCTGAATGTGGTGGAGTCCTGCAGGAACATCATCAAGACCGCTGCTGTTCAGCAGAGCTATGATAACGATGAGTTCCCCATCGTCAGTGGATTGGTCTTTGACCTCCGCGACGGCCTGCTGCGTAACCTGAACATCGATTTCGAGGGTATGCTGAAGGATGTGAAGAAGATTTACAGCTTGTCTTCTGGTCCCAAGAAATAAATTGAATGTCACCTTAGCACTGCAAGATACATCCAATACAACTGTGGGGTTTTGAGAGATCCGTAATATCAGACCGGTCGATGTTGACAGCATGGAACTGAGTCGGCCGGGAGTATCCAGGTTTGCGAATGAGAGACTCACAGGTCCAAATCGTTATTGCGACTGCAGCTCGATTTCGCTATTCCACCAATCGAGAGGATCGATCGCGCTCTGCATCATACACCACTCCATGTATATGCAGGTCTCCCGATGTAATGGCGCCGGATACCTCGGGAAAGGTCCGTAACACGCGCAATTGCTCGAGCACATTCAACTTGACAAAGAATCGGTCGCGTTCTGGAACTGGGAGCCGATTGATATCTTCCTTGTGATTTGAGTGTAAGGAACTTAGATTCCTAAATGACAGTCAGTGAGGTCCCAGCTAGTAAAAATCATTGCTGGAGTTACTTCAACCAAGGACCTTTTAGCCCCTCTCGCGAGGCTGCTTTTACGATACCGCAGCCATAATGACCGCACACGACAATGTGTTTTACCTTCGTTGAGTTAGTATGAACAAATTTTGTAAGCAGAAGCGGCATCGAATTCTATACCTGAAGGTCGACGACAGCGTGTTTGATCATGATCTCAGAAGACAAGTCGCCATGTATTATGATGTTTCCCATGTTTCTGAGCTCAACTGACTGCTGTTTTGAGATATTAGTAACAGCGAATTCTCGAGGGCTGCTGTCAGAGCATCCGATCCACAGAACCTCCGGCATCGTCTGGGAATATGTTGGTATATGTGTGTTTTCAAGTGGCTCGGTACCACACCCTCCGAGGTGCGGTTGGCACCTAACAGCGACCCCAGAAGGTGAGGCAGTGTTATGATGGAAACATTTGGATCGAAGGAGTCGTGCTTTGGGAATCAAGATGTGATCACGTCCTCTCGTGAGCAGACCCTGACGGCAAAGCATCATTTATCAAAGACTCTTTTTCCCAAGAAGTGTTTATTATCATGAGGCTCAGACGGTGACCTTATAAGATTCAGGGCGAGTTCGGCCCCTCGCCGGTTGCGCCGATGGAAAGCTGGTTCCACCAATGATGGGGCTTGTGGAGGCACGGATACTGCCGATCTATAAGAAGCGGCCCTCGGCATCAATCACACGGCTTGATTAAGTGCCTAGCTCGAATATGAGATCGGTCCTCGCGGATCCGCGGCCATGTTCAACTCCGAGGAATCGCCGCTTCGGCCGAAAGCACCCCATACTGCACGGACCAGGGGCTCTTATCAATCAAAAACGTCTGCTGCCTTCAGTACTGTACGAGTACTCCAGGCGGGCTCGGTGAATTGAAAGACCTAACTGGATCTTGCAAGTAATTGTCGAAAGCATAGTGCGTAATATGGAACACGCGACCCCAACCGTCGACATGACGAGATTGGAGGAAGGTAAGGACAGTCCAAGACAATCCCCACTAGCACTTCATGTACGGGGACATTGCTTAAACCAGATAGCACGTGATAGATGAATTGAGAGAATAAAACCGCAGTCTCAATTTGGTTTTGTTCTCAGGGGCATCCTTGGTGAAATTCAACATAGACGAAAGGCTCTGCTACCCAGCAAGTTCTATCTCAACGACCAGATCTACTTCTCCTCAGGTAAGATACTATTATGACCCTCCCATCCCTTCGCAGCTAGGCATTAATCTCAGTAGACTACGAATTCTCCCAATATGATCATCACTCGTGGCTTCTCCCTCACAAACTTTGTGATCGCCAGTTCAGCATTCTGCTTTCAAGTCTGCGTGCTATACCCATGGCACCACAAACTTGACGAAGAATTTCGGCAACTGAAAGCCGAGCATCTTCGACTGCTGCAGGAGGGCGAGAGCGATCGGCTTAGGGAACTAAGGAGTATTCGTGAATGTCTCGAGGCGAAAGCTGCTGGGAAGAATTAGGCAATCATTTCCTCTTCTTTGTAATATAGCTCCTGTGATCGTGAAGACCTATACACTGGCACCAGTATAGACATTTTCATTGGAGTGGCACATCCAGAAATTATCACCATATCTGTCCGATCTGGCTCATTTACTCAAAAAGTGCCTAAATTTGTAAAATGGGTTCAATGATATTTTGTTGTATCTGAAACATTGGCCCGGAACGGGCTGGATGTGAGGAAAATTATTTATCTAAGTCAACTTCAAATGAGAACATTAAGTCAAAGTAGCCAGGCCAGAGCTATCAACGTTTCCATAGATCCACTGGCTGAAGTTGCTGGGAGCAGCCTGGTTGCAGGGAATACCAGAGCTGTTCTGGCCATCGATGTTGGTGCACTGGAAGAGCAAGTGCTGGACATCCGTGCCATAGTACGGCAAATGGCGCGTGGTGTTCACGCTAGTGATGTTCACGCGATCAAAAGTGATGTTCGGGCAAGGGCGCTCGTCCGAACAGTAGATGGACGAGGCGATGTTGAAACGCGAGGTACCGTGAATGTTTTCCCACTTGACGTCCTCAATCTGCAACTTCGATGTGTTGCATCCCTTGTTTGAGTCGGCGGAGTATACGCACTGGGACATTTGGATAGGAAGTCCCACGTTCTCCATCTCAAAGTTGCGGAAGGTGATGTTCTTCACGAGACCGGTGCCACCGCCACCCCAGTCGCCATTGCTGGGTGTATAGATGCGGGTTCCTTGCCAGGTCTTGATGTAGGCGCCGTCCATCGCGTTCTTGATCTTCACGTCTTCAAAGGTCGTGTTGAGGTTGTAATCGGGTGTCTCGGGGTATTGACCGATGGAGCCAATTGTGATACCGGTTCCACCTTCACAGTAGATGTTCTTGGCGTAAAGGTTAGTGGTGTTTCCCTTGGCAGCAATGCAGTCGTCGCCGGTGATGATGGTTGCATTTTCAATGTACAGGTTGTCGCTCTGCCAAGAGTCATAACCGTCGCAGTTCATAGTTCCCCACTGGCTGTCACTGGTGGCGTTGACGAACAAGTTGGTGAACGACACATTCTGACTAGCCCACACAAAGGTAGCCCAGAATTGTGGCTGGATGACGCTCAATCCATCGACGTGGAGGTTGGTTGAGTTGTAGAATGTCATACTCATGGGTCGACCGGGCTGGTTCGACTCATTTCGGTTGGCATTGTACCAAGCCTGACCCTGACCATTGTAGAATCCTCCTTGGCCGTAGAAGTTGACATTTGTGCCGCCAAACAGCCACGCAGTGACTTGATCTTGCAAGACAACACTGATAGCGTGGGTTCTCCAGTAGGGAATGTTGGTTGAGAGGCGAAGTTCACCGCGCAGGTAAACGTCGCAGTTCAGCAGATTGGTCGTGTTGAGAACGGTGTTGACGTGGAAAACGTTGTCAGTGAAGATCACTGTTCCGTTGGTACCGCATGTATCGAATGCTTCCTGGATGGACGGTGAATCATCAACTTCTTGCCCGTGGTGAGTAAGGGACTCTGGGTACAGAGTACATGTCGTGCCATGGTTGACCACCCAGGCCTTCACAAATGTGACCCAGAATGCAATATACCATAAATTCATGATGTAGATGTCTCCGCTGGGCGCTAAAAATTGACAAAGCCTGCTCAAGAATGCCGTCGCTTGAGAAAATTCGGCTGCTTATATAGTCGACCGGCTCTGCCAATTCCTAACAACCCCCACACGGGAAAAATGACAGCATGACATCATTCAAATCTCCGGGGTTAAACAAATAGCCTCAACTTGTACACCAAACCGTTCGAATCGCTGCGCAAAGGGAGGCGGCTATTGAGCCCAACGACCTGAGATGCCGAAAACGTCGGGTGGTTGGACCGGGGTCCCTCCGAAAATGAAATCTTAGTCAAGCCTCTGCCGTTAAAAAGGCTTAGTTTTGGCAGATCGATGGCTGTCGTTGCTGGATGGGGTATTCGGGATGGCGATCCCGGTTAGATCCTTTCTACAGCGTGGTATTCCTTCACGAATGTCGGATATTCCCGCGTGGTCCGACTGCCACTGCACAGTTTGCAGACATTTGCACAGAATTTCGGCAATTGACTCGACCTGAAAAGGTATGGGATTTGCATATTTTCCCCATGTCGTCGGCAGGACCCCGAATCAATCGGTAGCATCGAGCTCGGCAAATTCCATTTAGCCGTTCATGAATTCACCGGCCCCCGGCCTTCGGGTTCGGTATGCGGGGTTGGGGACACAGGTTTCATTCTCAAGAGGGCTGCTTTATAAAGATACCACGACAGTATAGCTTGGTGGAATGCTTTCTATCGGAAAAGAAGAGCAGAAGGATAGCATATGATAGTGCCTTATTGTACAAGGCGAGGGGGAGGGGAGAAAGAGAGAGCTCTCTTGATCTAAGGTTATCTACCTGCTTGGAGCCTGATCACTCAGGCAGCCACTATGGCTCTCGACACTTTGCAATAACAGGCGAAGTTTGACCGTCGTCGTTGTACGAAGAAGCAGGGATATGCAGAAATTGCTCGCTCAACAGCTTGCACATCTTTTGATTGTTTACAACATGCGTAGAATTATGATTCCTGATAAACTTTACCCTAATGGAACTTTATATCATTCTCCAGGTGAGTATTTCCAACCTTGGAAGGTTTGATGATTGTCTCAAAGAATAGTGGGTTGACGCCAAAGGTGCACTATTAGCTAGAATTCAACAAAGTTCAACGAAGAAACAAGTGCATATTGCCTTCTCCACTACCGCAGCAGATCAGAAGGATCTACTCCATACTCCGTATATGTTCCAACTTTGTAACTCTGCGGTCTTTTGAGCCCACATATCCACAGGGATCCAAGGTCACGGCATGCTCCAGTACTCAGTACGTGACATACTTTCCATTTTACTGTTTCAAACATTGTGACTGTTATTTCATACCCAGACTAATTTTATATACAATTACATCTAATTTTACATTGGTTCCATAGAATTCAAGTCACAAGTTCATGGCACCACAGCTGCTGGATATACCACCATTCCAGCTTTCTCTAGCGCGTTTGCTAGTTGTCCGGGCGAACAATGCAAACCAAGGACAGCCACGATTTGCACAAATGGCATTTGACGTCGCTCGAAGCTCCCCCGAATCCACTCGATTATCTCATCAATCCTTTGGAGACTAAACGCAGACACTCGAGTAGGCGGCCTTTTGGGCATTGCATGCCCCACAGAGCACGTATAACGCACTTGATCGTACGAGATAGTTGGATTTTCTTTGGCCATTTCGTTGCGAATTTTGGAATATGATAGTTTTTCATTCCTGCGAAGAGCAAGAATTTCCGATCGTTGCTCATATGAAAGGGTCTTTTTGGTAGGAATATCGGAGGCATGGGAGGTCTGAGGCATTGTGGAATGGTAGTTTGGCAAGTAAAATGGTAAGTTGAAATATGTAAACGGCACTTTGGTAGGTATAGTGGTGGATTGGTAGTTCGGTTGGTGAAATGTATGAAATTATGGGTAAAATGGTCTAGGGATAGGCATGCGATCGCATATAAAGGCACGATGACCTCATATCAATAAATCTCCTATTATGGAAAGCATCCAGGTCCACGTATGTATGACCTCATTTCTTACCGCCAATCATGGTGGGATCGTCAATTTGGTACCCCTGCATTATTTGCTTACTTCATCTTGTTTTCCAGGTCCACGGGTGTCTCTAGAAGAGTATATTGCCTGTATGCTGTCCTAACATACAGGGTACCAGATTAAGAAATAGTGTTCAATCCTTGGAAGCGATATATAGTGAGCATGCCCCAAGACCAACCAGGAGCTATCAAATCCACTTACAATATCACCTTCCAAGCTCTTGCAAAGGCTAGATGGCCGAGTGGCCACCTGGAGCCTGGGTGACGAGGTTACTGGAGCGCCTCAGGGACAGCCAGCAGGGCTGCGAGCAAAAGATATTGAAGCTGCACAGAGAGATATCCAAGGGTCGAGTCTAGGATCCAGCAGCGAAGTTTCAATCATAGCTGAAGTCGAGGAAGAGCATGTCGAAAGGAGAACACCCAAGCACGCACCCGTGGACCCTTGTCCAACCAGAGACATGAGAAGGGATTCTGTACGTCTCATCCGGAAATACACGCCTGTGTACACTGTAGATATATACCATGAAGGGTACCCGGGCACCTGAATCTGGTCGTTCTGAGAAATACCATGATAAAATAACAAGCTTCTGACAGATATCGGAGAGATACTTGAGAATAGTAACAGATTGTGTGGTGAATAACAGTGAGGTTGCATACATGTGTGATGTGCTTGGCAACCATTTGCGGCTAGCGCGGCCCCTATGGCGGCCCCGATCCAGGCAACGGAGCTCGGAACACTCATTCTCCACTGTTCATACCCCTCGAGCTCGACGTGAATGACCAATTAATCTTCCATTGGTCTTGCACTATCCCTGGTACCCCTGTGCTTGTTTCTGATTGCCTGCGCACCTCACACCGCTCACCTGCGGTTCTCGCAAGCCAAACACCGGGAGCAATGGTCATTCGGAGATCACGCTCATGAGCTCGATGGCTGAGACCAGCGAGGGCTGGTCGCGCGAGGATGAGCTTGACCTAGGTCACGAAGACGAACGGCAACCCGACCAAGACATCCCCGAACATGCCGCACCTTCCCCGCACGAACCGGTGGACGATGGATTGGACACGATAGAGCATGCGGAGGACCGTGATTCTGATCAAACAGTGGAACCAAAGGATTCTTTCCTCCCTGAGACACCACCGCCGCGTCATGCAAATTGGGCCGCGACCGGGAGCTTGGATGGAACGACGTCAAACCCTGACGATTCACCATCTCTACACGTGAGTGATACAATTGGCGCGCAACAAGAGCCGATCTCTGACTTTCACAGGGCTCGGCCCCATCTTCACTGAGCAGTAGTGCGCTCGCGCTTCGATCTTCCCCGGGAATCAGTCCCAGTCCGGCACGTCGGCCTTTCGATCTCCGCTTCCAGTCCCGCTTATCTTCATCTCCGCAAAGTGTGTCTCGAGCTGGCTCACCATTCCTTGCGCACCTCCACTCCCGACAGTCGTCAATAACCAGTCAGGTTACGCATATACCAGAGTCGGAAGAGGACCCAGTGCAGGGACCTTGGGATGTGGTGCGATGGACAAAGCTACGGAAGATCTCCGGACAGGCGTTTTCCGAGATTGGGAAGCGCAATTTTGGTCGGCCGACGTGTCTTGCTGTTTCCACATCTATCGTGGTCGGCACATCGAAAGGAATTATTCTCGTTTTCGACTATCAGCAAAGCCTCAAGACCATCATTGGGACAGGCACACACGGTTCGTGAAATTCTAATTCTAATGCATCGATCTGACTGCTGACGATAACACAGCCGTTGAATGCGGGGCTATCACCTCTTTAGCGCTTTCTGCAGACCATACTACAATCGCGGGCGGCCATGACTCGGGCGACATCTTCACCTGGGAGATCTCTCGCTCCGCAAAGCCATTTCTCCATATTCCGCCAATCCCGGTCAATCAGGTAGAGACTCGAACGTCTGATGGCCATCTCTCAGGATCTGCCGTCATTCATATAGGATTCCTCGGAACTAGGCGCACTGCGCTGGTGTCTGCCGACACGCGCGGCATGGCATTCTCCCACCTAGCAACACGAGGCATGGGTGCTGTAGGGCGTACAGTGAAAACAATACGCATCCTTGGCCGTTACCCCCAGGCGATAACCGAGACCAAACGCCGGAAACCCAGCTCGGTCCTTGCTTTCTCTCCCCTGCCACTTGGCAATGTGGAGCAATCTACTGATTCACTGGGTCTGGTGGCCATGCTTACTCCCTATCTTCTGGTGATTGTGTCTACAACTCCAGTGGCACAAACCCAGCACAAAGCCTCTCGACCAAAGGAAGTTCAGGCGCATGGTGCCATGACTGGTGCCTTGGCGTGGTTCCCAGCTATTCGACTGAAAGGAAAAGACACCGAGACATCAAACACAAAGCTAGTATACTGCTGGTCAAATGTGTTGACTGTGCTTGAAGTCACGGAAGCTGAGTCCGATGAGCCAGTGGACAAGGAAAAGCCACCTAGTCTTGCCTTCAGAGCACGTAGCAGATGGAGGGCTGATGAGGCTATAGTGGCCGTCCAATGGCTAAGCCGCTCCGTTCTCGCGGTGTTTACAATCACTCAGCGGCTCTTGATCATTGAGGATTATTCGATGAATGTTACCGACTCAGTTGATCTCGCTAACAGGCACATCTATCACACCGATCTCTTTTCTTCACAGCTTCATTCGTTGGTTGAGCAGCTTGACGAGGAAGATGACTCGATGCACGGGGTAGTAGCCGATGCATTCCACATGAGTTTCCGCTCCTACAAAGGACGGCTGTTTCTTCTTGGCTACAACGAAGCTTTGGTGGGCACTCTCTCGAATTGGGCGGATCGCTTGCTTGCTCTCATGGAGGCTGGTGATTTCATTTCAGCCATTCGTCAAGCAACCTCTTACTACACAGGCGACGCGGAGAAGTTGACAGTTGGGCTTCCCGAAGAAGACGACCTGAGACAACCGATCGTCCAAGACAAACTTCTTGAGATGATTTCTGCATCCTTGAAGTACGCGTTCGGTCGAAACTCTGAAGCCAGTAGCGACCGACTTGACAACCAGCAATTGGAGGAGCTAGCCGATGTGTCAATTGCAGCCTGTATCTTCATGGCCGACGAAGAGTTCCTTTGGGAAGAGGTCTTCAATTGGTACGAGGAGCAAGAATCTGCAGGCATATTCCTATCTGCCCTAGAGCCACGGATCGTCGATGGAACATTGCGTTCACTACCTCCCACTGCAGTCAAAACTTTGATCAACCATTTTGTTGGAACTCACTCGCCCGGCCGCCTGGAAGAGATCATCTGCTTGCTCGATACAACTACGATGGACATTGACCAAGTCACCACTCTATGCAAGCAGAATAACCTGTACGATGCTTTTATATATGTCTGGAACCGCTGCCTGATGGACTATATCGGGCCATTGGAAGAACTGATGAACCTCATCCCGACCCAGCCCGAGACTTTGGTCAACGGCGATCACGCGATCCAGCTGAGACGCCAAAACAACGCGATGAAGATGTTCCCATACTTGTCTTTCATTCTGACCGGTCGCATCTATCCCACAGGGGATGACATGGAAGAATCTGAAGCTTCGCGCGTTAAATCAGAGGTGTACCAATATCTGTTCTCGGGGCATGGATCCAGTACTTCGCACGGTGGTGCTGGCCAGACCGAATCATTCTCATCACTCCGAGACATGCTCAAGTTTGATCCTTCAAGTTTCATGAGTATGCTCAATGAGGCCTTTGAGGACAGTTTCCTGAACGAGCCTGAGAGTGAGGATGCTTCTGCTTCGGGCATGTCAATCAATCGACAGTATCTGATTAGCATCTTGCTCCAGGTCATGACTGGTCCGTTTTTCACGCCCTTTGAAACGATCTACCTGGACATGTTTATCGCGCGCAATCTTCCCAAATACCCCCAGTACATTCTACTTTCCGGGACGACTCTTCATCAAGTTCTGGTCCGTGTCTGTCAATATTCGGAGGAAGATATGGCTGATGACTGCGAGTTGAGTGCGGAATACCTGCTCTCTTTCTATCACCCGCCAGACATTCAGAGCATGATTCCTCTGTTCAAGGAAGCACGCTTTTTCCGGGTGTTGAAATCAACGTTCAAGTCGGAAAAGCAATACGCCCAGCTAGTTCTTACCTACCTGGAAGACCCGAACGACCGTGAGATGATCTTCACCTGTCTACACGATTGTCTCCGCGTGGGATCGGGACTGGCCAAGAAGCAGAGACGAGACGTAATTGACGTTGTAGAGAAGCATGCTAGCGCCATCGCTGCAATCGATGTATCTCGCACAGCCCAGACAATGCAAGACCTGGCCCCCGACACACATTCTACGTTCCTGCGGGTTCTGGAAGAGGATCCCCAGAAGCAGTACCAGTACTTGCTTGTCTTGATCGAGCCGCATGCTCAAACAGCGGACAATCGAGCCCCACCGACCGTGGAGAACTGGATGATTGAGCGCTACGTGCAGCTTCTGTGCAAGTACAATCCCTCGCACGTGGCAGGATTTGTCGACGGCCTCCGAGTGGGCGACATTCATTTGGAAGAGTTGCTTCCCTTCATCGAAGAAAGTGGGGCCATCGACGCTGCCGTCATTCTCCTCGCCCGACAGGGCCAGGTCCGCGAGGCCCTTGACCGTCTCGTTGCGCATTTGAAGACCCTTGAGTCTGGTCTAGTCGGAATCCTTCAAAGCGTCCGCGAGAGTCCCGACTCGGCCACCACGGCAGAGGCGATTGACGACTTGATCGAGTCCCTGAACAAGTACGCAGGCGTTGGTACTTGGCTGTGTCAGGGCCAGAGCAAAACGGTCAAACAATCACGCCTCGGCAGCTCCCACGGCCAACGCCACTCACCGGCGCTCGATCAGCCACTGGCTTTCGACGAATCTCTCTGGCTCGACCATATTGAAGCGGTCGTGCGAATCGCAAGCAATGTCTTCGCCTTCATCCAGGACAGCAACCAAACAGACACTCAATCGAGCTCCCTCAGCGAAAGCGGCCGTTTAACAACCTCCTTCCGAACCCTCGTCCAGCAGGTCTTTACAGCCCTCCTCGCGAGCACGGTCAAGGCCAACACCTCCGAACGAACAGACATGTCATTCCTCCGCATCCTGCGTGCCTTCCTCACCAGGGCCGCCACGTGGTCCACCTCCTTGCTTGAGCTCCGCGCCGTTCTCGCCTCCATCTTCTCCGCCTACTCCTACGAGAAATCCCTGCTCACCCTCGCCAACGGCATGCTAGACCGTGACCTCTTTGTCCATGTCGACGAAGTCACCCGCCTCCGCCAACAGGGCTGGCGACCCCGTGGCCACGTCTGCGAAATCTGCCACGTCCGAATCTGGGGCCCCAGCGTCGGTGACGCACACTGGTCCGCCTGGCAAGACCGACAGGCGGATTCATACTCGCGCCGCATCGCGCGTCGCACGGAGGACAGCTACAATCCCTCCGAGCGGGGGAAAGGTAAAGCCGCCGATGTGGGGCACCCTCCGTCACGGTTGGATAGGCATGAGCACCAGCATGATCCTGACGAAGATCACGAAGTTGCATCTGGGCCGGTCGGAGCACCCATGCCAGAGCCGGTGGTGATTTTCTCGTGTCGACACCTTTTCCATCGTCGGTGCTTGTCGAATACCATCGGCGCGGCCGCCCGTCCTGAAACCACCACTCGGAGTGAGCCGCCCGAATTGTTCTGTCCGGCTTGTACATAGTGATTTACTGTAGCGACTTTTTTTTTTGTACTTTGTCTGACTTGCATAGCCTACGAGTACTTTTCAATGTGTAAATGTGGTTTAATTATTATGTCAGGGTCTCGTCGTTTCAGCATGGTGGGCTGGATGTTGATCATGACCATCTCGGTGCGATGTCTCACTCAACTCCGCCCTCAGCTTCTCCGCTCTCCAGCTTTGATCGTCTAAGACACGGCACTCTATCCAGTGTACCTGTACGGAGTAACCTTGTAGTATTTTGTTTGTGCGAATCTGACCGGATTATCATCCCCGTGCGCCTTGGAATTCACCGAGTCACCGGGTTGCATTGTGGACATTATGGACATTGTGGGTTGGTGACTGGCTTTGATCTGCAGTGATAAGGGTACATTGGTCAGATGTACACTGCGAGTTGATTAGAGCTCACGAATATACCCTGTAAAAATCTGACCGTTGTAGCATACTCGCACGAGTAAAATTTAAAGAGTAGCCGAACTGAGGATATGACTGTTCAGGGTACAGGCGGAAGAGGTACCGGTGCAAGTCATCTGCAGGCAAAAGGTACTTAAGCATAAAGTACAGCGCTCAATCGGAAACCACACCCGCACGGCTTGTAAATCGCCACCTTCTTTTGACGTCTCCCTTCCACGTCAACGTCAAGCAGAATTCTCCAGGGCCCAAATCTAGACGCATGCGGTGCCGAAGATTATCCCGAAAGCTGTCCAGAGAAAAAAAAAAGCTTCGAATCTTCACACGGCATCAGGAGCCGCGACCTATCATTTGTCGATCGTCCCTTTGCCACCAAAACCTTGCAGCAAAAGGTGCGCGGCAGCAGATGTGATTGGCGAAGGTGTCACTGGACACGACCAGTGACAGGCCTCGGCCCCTTTGCCATTTCACTCTCGCCCTTTTCCCGCTTTTTTGTGTTTGGCCAGCGCCTGTGGTACCGATTCCTTTTGTTGGTTCCGAAACAAAACCTTTAAACTTTGTTTCGGCGCATAACTTTTCCACACTGGACACATACAATGTCGTCTCTCGAATTCAGATATGATATGGAATGTAGAATGATTTAGAGCCATGTGTCATTTCTAATACCGCCTGATCAGATCATGGTCTCTATCACACTAGTTCGATCGGCAAGATCAACCGTCTCTACAACTCCGTCCAGGCCGAAGATGTAGGGATTTGCTGGTTCCGGGTTCCACAAGTCTACCAGACTTTGCAGTCTGCCAGACCCTCACTCAAGTTCCAGTGCCGTTCTAGCCACCTGAATGGCAGTGGATAATATCTCTCCCTCTTTGGTCGATTGTTCGGACGTTTCAGACCCCACCGTTCTCCCCTTTTGCCGTTTCACATTCTCACGTCCCTGGCGATCGGGTCTGGTGGATGTATCCATCCGCGTGGCCTGGATGGTCTTGGGACTTTTCATTCGCGCATCTTTATTCATTTATTCATTTTTTGCCTTTAATTTCTTTAAAAGTTCCTGAAGTGGGGGAGTCTCATGTATAAAATGTTCCCGCCTCCCTCTTTTTGAGCGTCAAGCCTTTCCTTTTTGCTCATTGTCTTGATCACTCTCCTTTTTGGGACTCCCTTTGGACCCATTCTTTCTTTTTAGTCCTGCTGGAGTATCTGCGATACTATTCAGGCACTTTCTACACAGTCTTTGACAGACTCTTTCCAATCCTTCTCTTGACAATGCGTGTTCTCTCAACTATCCTGCCCGCTCTGGGCCTGGCTTCTGTGGTCTCGGCTAAGTACAGCCTGCATGAAGATTATGGTACCAACGGTAGCTTCTTCGACAAGTTTAACTTCTTCACGGTATGTCGCGCCCAACGCGTCTCGTCCGATATCACATACTGACTCATCTTAGGACTCGGATCCCACCAACGGATACGTGAACTATGTGAACCGTAACGACGCCCAGAGCAATGGTCTCATCAACGCCTCTACCAGCAACGGTGTGTACATCGGAGTGGACCACAGCAACACCGCCAGCAAGCCTGGTCGCAAGAGTGTCCGCCTCGAAAGCTCCAACACATACCAGCACGGTCTCGTCATCCTCGATCTCGCCCACATGCCTGGTAGCGTGTGCGGCAGCTGGCCCGCCTTCTGGATGCTAGGCTCGAGCTGGCCCAACCACGGCGAAATCGACATTATCGAAGGCGTCAACACCCAATCCCAAAACCAAATGACCCTGCACACCGCCGATGGATGTTCCATTAAAAACAGCGGTTTCAGCGGTACCCTCGACACGGACAACTGCTACGTCGACGCGAGTGGCCAGTCCGCTAACGCCGGCTGCGCTATTCAGAGCTCCGATACTAAGTCCTTCGGAAGTGGATTCAACGATGCCGGCGGTGGTGTCTACGCGACTGAATGGACCGGCTCCGCCATCTCGGTTTGGTTCTTCCCTTCCAGCTCCATCCCCAGCGACATCTCATCCGGAAGCCCCGACCCCACCGGCTGGGGAAACCCGACTGCCAAATTCGCCGGTAGCTGCGACATCGATGAGCACTTCAAGGATCTCCAAATCGTCTTCGACATCACCTTCTGCGGCGACTGGGCCGGCGAAGACAGCGTCTGGTCTTCCTCGACCTGCTCCAGCAAGGCGAGCACCTGCAACGACTACGTCCAGAACAACCCCTCCGCCTTCGAAGACACCTACTGGCGTCTGAACTCTCTCAAGGTGTACCAAGAGTCCAGCTCCGGACTTGATATCGGCGTTGACGTCGACCTCGATCTGGATATCAACATCGGTAGCAACAAGCGGGCCGGGACTGCGCCTTACCTGCGCCCTGGACCTCGTCCCCAGCACCATCGTGGTCGTCGCCACGGTCACCGTCATGCCTAGATGGATTTGATGGAGGAATAGTGTTTCCAGAGCGATTTCTTTTGCATTTTTGCGACCTGTACATCTCCGCGCCTGTGCTAGTCTACGGCTGGAGCGCATTTGATATGCTATGCTTTATGGGCTACGTGGGGTCTGAGACCTTTTTATGTTTGTGAATACCCCAAACTTTCGTTCAATGAATTGCATCGTCTACACTTCATGGGCATCGTAAGCTAGTATCCTAGATTCTACCAAGCAACCGATACTTCCGATATGCCCCACACGCCCAGGGACTTGGCCCTGTGAAATTTTGGAACCCACCCAGGTCCAGCCCCGAGTCTAGATTCTTGCTTTTCTTTCTTTCGGTGCCATGGGTCGCCCACTCGACTCGGCCCGGACGGTCAAAAGACAGTTAACGGTTCCACGTGGGCCTGGTGAACCACAGGTACGCGTATGTAGTGCGACGGAGCCAAAGGCAACGTGCAGATATTGTCGACTTTGAACTACTGCATTGTCCAGACTTTCAATAATGTTTGAAATCGTCTTTCTGTGATCAAAACTAGCATTTTCTTGCCTGTGATGCTTGATCACATTTACAATCAAGTTAACAAAGCATGTTCGCACATGTGCCGATGGTGATTCCAAGGTTCTGCGTTCATAATTTCAGTTCCAGACGTAGCTCACTCGAGTATCAATCCATGGTCCTGACTGGGTTTCTGGACCGATCTATCTCTCACCATTGTAATCTCAGCAATTCCCATCCGGAAGGTCTGAGCTTGGCCTTGGACAACGCACTTGAAGCTATCCTGAGTACACGAGTAGATATTATCATCGTCAAAAGGGTGGTTTTATTCATTCCTTCCCTTCGAGATCTGGATAGACATTGATTGCAAGTTGTTGAGAGTAATAAACACAGAACTAGCGGAGGCAATGCCAGAGTAAGGCTTCTTTCACCCATTCGGTCGCCTTATTTGAAGGATTGTGTGTATTGCCAAGATGGATGAGCGGTTTGTTGTGCTTCCTCCTTCGGGGGCAGCAGGGTCATTCGGAGCAGTGTCTTGGGATTGTATGGCCATTGTAGAATCTGCTGGATTGATCTTTTAGCGGTCGCTGTGACCCGGCTCATCGGGGCAAGGATTTGGTCGTCGGATGGTGGGGTTATCATGACAATTATAGACCGTTTCTGGATGGAGGGATCGGGTGTATCGACGTTGCTTGTAATCGATTCGGTGGAAACGCCTTAGGCGAGAGGGAAGGGTTTCGAGTGACAGTGTACATCGGTCCTGCGACTCCTGCCGACGCTGGGAGGGCAGTATTCGTACTCCCATTTCAATATACCGTTAGAAAATATGATCCCCGTGGCCATCCTCAGTCAACCGGCTACAGGCTGACAAATGGCGTTCACAGTCTCAGCCCTGCTTTTCGTGCAAAGTTTGCAAGGTCGAAACGGTCTGATGGTGATATTGACGGATATACATGAATGTCGATGGGAGGGTACTCAACTGATGGACTGTGGGGAAACTTTCACGGCGATATATAGGGCTGCCGCTCAGAAGGGAATCAAGGCATATGCGTAGGAGTAGATGCTGGCGATGCCCGCATTTATCCCGAGAGGAATGAGCCCCAAGTGATGTTGTAAATAGATGCTGCCAACATTGATGTTGCAAACGTCACTCTTCTATCCTAATCTGTCATTGGTAAAGGTGATACTGGAACACCACTATCGCTTACCTCTTGTCAATGGTCCAGTACGTCCCAGTCGATAGATATGGGTCTGGGCCCCTGCCTATGCGCGCTTTCACCGAGCGGGTTGACGACCTCTTGGATGACATCTTAACGGTCCACGTACACGCGGATTTTGTGCGAAAACGGCTCTGTCCTCAGGCTGCAGTGGCAATCGTCGGCTCGTGTTTGACCTGTAGCATGGTCGGTTACGGCCGTATGAAAAGCCGCTCTGGCAGATATTCATGGTTAGGAGACTGTATGTGAGGCATCAAGAGTCAGGGACCATGGTAACATACTTTATCACCAATCGGCGTTTATTCAGCCGCTGCACTGCCAGAGCCACACGCTCTGTGTAGCGCTTGGGCGCCTTAGGGTCCATTTCTAGGCTCGATGCGTATTGTGGCAATCGATCGCTTTCGAGATACCCCCGCGTCACGTTAATGCCCCTCATGTATCTTTTCCAGGAGTTTGGTGATAGATGATGAGAGATGGAGAGAGGGATTGTGTGTGTGAGAGAGAGTGTGTGTGTGTGAGTGAGCGGGCAACGGGCAACGGGCAACAAAAATCCGTTTCATCCCCTTCCTGCAATTCCACAAATTAACGAAACCAGTTCACTTCAATTCGCATGAGTAAACACATCCTCACACCCACAGGGCTTTTCACGACTCTCGGCGTCAGATCAACTGCCTTTTTTTCACTGGAAAGCAGAATCAAGTTTTCATTCAACTACCAGGTGATGTTGTAACTTGGTGTGGCCAAAATTGGCGTTGCAAGCGTCTCTCTGTCTTAATCTGCCGTTAGAAAATGTCATTCTGAAGTGCCACTATCACTTAATTTCAATCAAAGGTCCAATCGACCCCGTTGAAAGGGACAGTCTCAGTTGAAAGCCTGCGATCTAGGCCGCCCCACCCACGTCTAAGTATGCCTTCTCCAATAGGGTTCAGTAATTCCATTGCCACGTCTTGGCGATCGACGTAAATGTGTATTGTTGCCATATTGCCCCAAACTTTCAGAGTGCAGTGACAGTCATCAACACGAGTCTGTCCCGTGGAGTGATCGGTTACCGATTCATGGAACGAGGATCTGGGAGTTGTTTAGGAGACTGTATGTCAGGTATCAAAGATCAGAGTGATTTCAATAACATACTTTATCAGCACGCGACGTTCTCCGAGCCGCCGCGCAGCAGCATAGGCTGCTCGCTCCGTGTAACGTTTCAGAGCCGCAGGATCCATATCCAGGATCTAGGCTTGTTCGGCCAATCGCCGTTGCGCGGGACGAGCCCATATCACGGTCACATACCGATAAGGCTGGATTGACTAAAATTCCGCTTTGCGAACGGATGACTGAGACCGGGTCCTGGCCCCGGGGGCGGATGGCAGGTGAAGGTACAGAGGTTGGTGTCACGTGGTGTTGATGGCATGAGGCGACAAACTCAAGGGAGGCGTGAGATATGGGGAGGGGTGGAAGGGTCCAGGACTCTGTTCAAGATGGTGAACCATAGTAGAGATGCCTGGGCCTGCAACACGTCTAGACGTGTCTCGTGAAGCTCAACCAGGTCGGCTTCCGAGTTACTGGCATCGTGTGCCTTCTTCGCGAGGTCCCGAAGACAATCCTGGGCAAATACTGCCATCTCCGCAATTCCGCTCTTCCCCACGAGAGCATTGATTGCTCGCTTTGCGTGTGAGGTTCCTGGGTAATCCCTAGAGATGCCTCTATGTCCTTCAGCTCCTCTGGTAAGGTCCGTGACCTGTGGGTCTCATATGATGTCAGAATCACTGCTTGCTTTGCTTTCGGATCCTGCTGGTCGAGTAGATATTGCAATGTATCTGGGAATTTCAGTGTTGCCATTTCCCCTTTCGACAACTCATCCACATTTGGCACGGAGGTACGGCCATATGACAAGATCGGATGAAGTCCACCCCGCCAATTGGTCTCTATCTCATCGAGCCACTGATAGACAAGCGATGCGGGAACCACAAGAAGAGTAACGCTTGTCGTCAATCCTTCCAACCAGCTTAAGCAGCAGTCCAACAGCTCCGACGATCTGGTAGTCATAAAAATCACTAGAAGTGAAGTCTTCAAGTAGACTGGAATGGTATTTATCTCCACTCTTCTCACAAAGTAGTAGATCGAGACAGATATCAAGCATTGGTCCACATCTGCTGTCTGAAGCAGAGAATGCACCATGTAGGACATAGTAATCGTCATCTGCCTGTATAATCGCGTAAGTTAAATCAGAAAGTACTAAATGAAAATAGGATATTATAAAACTTACTTTCGGTTGCAATTCTGCCTCACCGGTATGATGGGCAAGTAGAGTTGGTGTACTTGAGATGTAAAATCGAGTTATTTGAGATGATTGGAAGTAAGTGAGCTGAAGTATGAGTGAGAGCAAACAAGAAGTCATCTGACGGAGAGAAGTCATCTATAAAGGAGGAGCAAAGATCTCACCTCGGGACACCCCAAGATATGATCAACCTACTTTCTCCAAATCTCTCCGGTCGTTTGGCCTGCCAGGAATGGGAACCATAAAATTATACCTGCTCAGAAGCGTATTTCTCCATTGACGCAGGGTGCATGTCAAATTGGCTCAACTCTGCAGTCATTTACTTGAGGGCCAAGCGAGTTCACTTGATAGAGACGACATCCTCAATTGCCTTGGGTCTTTGGCGGGTCGTCTGCTTCTTTAAACTCTCGGAGAATCCGGGAGTTAACCGCATAGCAATGTATCCTGGTCTATCACCTTCCATCACCAGTACCATATCATTGTCATCCTTCGCATACGAAGGCACCTTCATTTTCATGGAACCCCAATTCCATATCGACGGCGCGTTCTTGCCGTTCTTGGGCTTGAGCGAGTAATCACTTGGACGCTTGCTGGTGTAGATGACTTCACATTTGTTGGGGCAAGGACCAGACCAGACGTGAACCAGAATTTCTCGTTTCGCTGATACCATCAGTGTATCCCTCGCGGCTATCAGCTGGGATGTTAGGTAGATTCGATTCCATGATAGGATAGCTGCTTTAATGGTGGTAAATTGTGGGGAACCTTGTTTGTATGTACCTATGAGAGAATGATTGTTGATCCCTTTTTTGGGATGCAGGAAATAGGATTTGGAGAGTTTTGTTTACTCAGAATACATTGTGCTAAGGATATATCCATGGATACACCTTTCTTATGTCTGCTAGGACGGAAAGCAAATTCAATATTCATGTTCGTACACTTTCTTCGCAGGAAGTTTCTACCATCCTTGAGACGGGCTTAGCTGCAGCGGAGAGTTCTTCATTGGGCTTTCCGGTTCCTCTTCCTCACAATAGTCTCCGATATGACATTCGGAACTTGATTGACAACATCTTCTTTCGAAATGTAGATATGTGCAGTCCGGCGTGAGCAGCGGACAGTGCAATGGCAGTTGTCCGGGAGAATCTCTCCCGTGGCTGTGTTTGTGGTTGTAAAGTGAAAGCCACTTCTAAGAAACAGTCAGGACGTGGCAAGGTGAATGGTGGTAGTCAGGATCGCCATCATCATGATGACCACTTACAGTATCGTCACTGTGTTCTTTTTCTTACGTGAAGCAAATAGAACGGCCACGCCTTCCACGTAGCGTTTCATCAGCCCATGATGCATATCAAACTTGGTTGATTCTGCGATCATTCGTGCAAGGGCCCAGTCAGTCCACTCGATAAAGATGCCATCGATGTAACCTTGCCGGCTATTAGTCGGGATACCAGATAAGTTTGATCCCATGGTAGGATGTTTGTTTTGACTGATGGGGTTGAAAGACGAGGTATGAGAGAGAGAGCGTGTCTTTAAGTGAGAGTGATTGAGAGTGATTGAGAGTGGTTAAGAGTGATTGAAGTGATTGAGAGTGATTGAGAGCAATGGACATTAGGTGGAAGCAAAAGGTGAAACTAAGAAAAGATGAAATGAGGAAGTCAGCGTGTGTACGTGAGTCTATGTCCCTCTTTTCCATATCATACCAGATTGTCTACAGTCTCAGATTTCTATGGTACCTCATCAAAATGTTTCGTCTCCAGGGCTGCAGTAGACAACCTTGGCTAGGATTGTAAGTGGAATTGTCCGATGTCTGGGTCTAGGTAGTGCCTGAAGAGCAGAAGGGTTTCTACTCCTTGGGGGGTCTTGATTAGTGGTACGTTCAGAGCGATGTTTTGATCTAAAGTGCGGCCTTGTATCAGCAAAGGCATACCACATCCCGAAAGCTGATCCTGTTGAGCGGGACCTTGTTTGCTCTATCATGTACAAGTTGTTTATCTTCCGCCCAGAAAAGCGTCGAACTGCAACACAGCTTCTGCAGGACTCTATATTTACGGTATTGAATACGGTTGCTGATGGCAAGAAACACGATATATGCCAATTATATGCGCCAAGGGGGCATTTCTATGCCATAAGCCTTGTTCGTTCTTGGCCATGCATACAAGTCTATCTTTGCCGCCCCCGGGCCATCATAGGAAAAGAATAATACTGTCAATCTCTCATGTGCTGAGTCCCGCACTAGTTTCTGCCATGTGTACCTATTCCCCGGGCATGTTCCCGTGGGACCTCTGCCCGAAGGGCGATGGGCTGAAGTAACATACTTCATAGGCGTTTTCGCGTAGTCTCTTATGTCGTGAGTTTCAGTTTGCAATTTTCTGCGGGTGATCAATGAGATCGGCGAATGAGTGCCAGTTTTGGGTCCAACAAACTTTCCATTGGCGGTTCATTTGTTTGAATATGGCCTCCTTCTTAAGCCTCAGCATTTTGCCGCTGGTATTGGGCTTCCAATCCTTCAGGGCAAGTTCCTGGAGATATAAATGTTTAGACAAAAAATCAATCACCTTGGAGATGAATAACAAGCACATACGTAACGGTTAAGTGATCAGCCATTTGAATTACTATTTGATTTACTTGTTTTTACATCTTATAAAAGCAGAGGATGGGCAGAGGGCTCTGCCAGGAGTCGTGGCCGCCATTTATCGACAGTCATGCAATGAGTGAGCAATGAATCTCCAGAATAGAGATCGCCAAACGAATTAAACCCCTAATTTCGAATTAATATCCCTTTCCATGACTCTTCCCGTACCATTGACCGAGGCTATCCAAAAGTTAGTCGATGTCCGTTATCAGCCTCAAAAACGGGGCATTCCATCGGTCCATGGGCACATGATAGTACTCACAGGGCTTTCTCCCACGCCTTCGACTCACTTCGCCTCCTCGAACGTCCATTTGTAGAAGGGAGAACCGGCGATTTGATGACATTGAAGTTGCAGAGAAGGTCTTCCGAAATGGTCATGATAGCTCCCCAGTTATCGAATTCGCCACAGTACTGAAGACACGTCAGAATACAGTTTCTTTTTATAGATTCCAAGTAGGATATGGACTCACATTTGGTGCAGAGAAGATTGTCACGAGACTCCGATCCCCGAAGAACTCATAGCCCGTTTCAACAACCATGTGCGACCGGCATACCAAATCCAAGCCATGGCGTTTCAAGAAATTGGCAACGACCTTCCTTCCAAAGGTCCAGCTAACACCGCGATCGTCGTTCGGTCCCCAGTCTTTGATATTAGCAGGATCACTCCAGAGAAGGTCGGTTAGGAGGCCCTGGCCGGGAATCTCGGTCGGGCGAACAATATTTCGAATATCATTCAGATCCATCAAGTTGGGCGATAGACCACCGTGGACACAGAAGATTTTCTCCGCCACGACAGCCGCGATGGGGAGACAGTTAAACACATCCGTGAATGTCTTCCAGACCTTGATACTGGATCTGCGCTTGCACTCGTCGTGGAAGCCGTAGATGCGGGAGATATTGGCGCATTCGTGGTTGCCTCGGAGGAGGAAGAAGGTTTCGGGGTATTTAAGCTTGTAACATAGCAGCAAAAGTATAGTTTCCAGGCTTTGTTTTCCTCGGTCGACGTAATCGCCCAGGAAGAGGTAATTAGTGGTAGATGGGTATCCGGATTGCTCGAAGATCCGCAGTAGATCAGGGTATTGGCCGTGGATATCGCCGACTATGTGAACTGGGGCATTGAGCTCCAGGAGTACTGGCTGGGAGAGAAATATATTGCGGGCCATTGAGCAGATACCTAGGACCTCGGTGGGTTCGAGGCAGAATTTCTTCGTAGGTTTTGAATCTCCGGCTTGTAGGAGTCGGGCGATCATATCGTCTAGATCGACGGAAGCTCGCCTATTTAAACCGTCTCGTGAGGAGTCGTCCCAGATGATGGAATCGAGGTTGAATGGATTTTGTTTACGCAGAATGGATTCGTTTGCAACTGCAGTATCTGAAGCTGATCGTTCGTGTTTGGGGGCCTCGGCAACTGGAGCAAGCTCATTCGGTTGAAGCTTTTCGTCGACATCGCTAGCTATATTTGTGAATGGTGGCGGATTGTCTTGCTTTTCGAGTACGGGCGGTTGGTTCGCTTCAATGGGCGGATTCGATGAGTTCGACGCGAGTGCATTATCTGGCTTGCTGGATCTGCGTAAATGATAGCTTCCTCTCCGGAGAAAGTCGACAAATGAAGATTTAGGTGAACTGGGGCTGGAGCTTTCTTCAGGAAGCACACGTTGCTCGGCATAGTCGACCTCCATCTTGGCGTGCAGGTAGGTTGACAAGATTGAAATTTCAAAAGTCGGAGTTTGGAAGAAGACCAGTCAAAGTTTGACAGAACTCTTTGCTAACTTTGTTAACTCAAATTTAGTTTTCTCCGTGAGCGGATTCCAGGCAGCTGAATAGCTCCGCCGCATGGTTTGGCCACCAAGTGCTGAAAATCGAGTTTCTGGGCAGACCAAAAGGGCACTACTAAAATAGCGTCATTCTTTTGCCTTCCTGGGGGCTGTGATCTTCCTATTCATCCACTAGAGCGGGCATATAGGAGCGGGGGTTCTTGGCAGACTACGCAAGTGGTGTTCAAACGTTCTAATTGCCTCGTACAACGTTGCATGTTGAGGTAATCTGACTCGATGACCTCATGACTTTCTTGTTTATGTTTACGGTTAGATTTGCTTTTTGATAGCATAGCCATCTTCTTGATTATAGTTTATCTTCATTTGAGCACGCGAGAGGAATTTAGAGGGGGAAAAGGCCAAGCCTTGAAGGAATGACACGTGAAGTGGCTAGACCTTCCGAGGCCGAAATGCGGAGAGAACACACGATTGGGCACAATTGGACACGGTAATATATGTACTTGAATATGGGCTATGTATTTGACATTAACATTAATTTTGAAAACAATCATGCAAGACTTCCTTAAGGTTTGAATCCAAGCACATCCCGCTGATCATCCGTGAGGCGACCCCACTCCAGGAGAAGCCGGAAGAAGTAGATCTCCATGTCCTCCTTGCGGAGTGCGGTTTGCGCCCACTTGCGTCCTTCTTCGGCAATCCATTTGCCCTGCTGGTCATGACTCTTCATGCGAGCCCTTGGTGCGTCAGGACCCTGCTGATCTGACGCAGGGGCGGGTACACCCGCAAAGTACGCAAGGGTGCTCCACATGCCGTGGAGGCGGATATCAATGGGCACGAAGTGCAGCCAGGAAGAAACGCGCGGGTCGAACCATTGCCGGAAAAGACCGGTCTTGAACGGAAGACTGTGGCTGTGCAAGAATGGAAGGAAGCGACCGCTGAAGCCGGCACCGTCCAGATCGAACAGGTAGCGATGAGACCAGTGAGCCTGGAAGTCGGCCCAGCCTATCGTCCCCATTTCGTTTGCTTGCTCTTCGCAGTCGTCGCAGCGCACGATGGGGTTGGCAAGGTGGACGGCGGTTTGGAGTTGGAGCTCCTCGGTTGGGGCGGCGCCGTCCATGATCTCATAGCGATAGGAGCCGTCGTGTGAGGGGAGCAGAACAGAGACTTGGTTGTTCGTATTGTTGTTGATGAGATGCGCAAAGCGCTGTCGGGGCATGCCTTTCCACTCTCCGAAACGGCTGACACCTTCGGATGTGCTGCCCACCCAGTAAAGGGAGTTTTCCTTGTGTCCATATTCCGGGTCTGGATGCTCGCTAGTAGGTTCATACTTGACCTTGTCGATATAATTCCATGGGCTCGGGAAAAGGATGTCGTTGAATCCGGCTAGAGCACTCTGGCTAAACACGGGGATGAGTTCCTGGGAGACCTTGAATGAGGCGGGCGATATCAACAAGCCATGCAAGAATGCAAGGTCAGGTTGATGACAGATATCCGAGGCAATGTTGAAATCCAATGGGAACTGGCCCATGGAGTGAGGTGCTGTACATGACAAGCAGATGTCGCGACGGTTCCAGATTCGCTGGGAGCGGGCCTTGGACGAGGGAGGGCAAATGGCACCAACGTAGGGGTCAAATACTCCTCTCCAGGCTCCATCAGTAAACACTGTGATGTTGGTTTGATCGGCGGGTTCAATTGGGGCCCAGCCCTCTTCGCGGTTGGACGACCAACCGTTTACTGCGTGCTCTTCGGGGACCATATTTTGCATCTGAGCCTGTCGGGTGAGACCAGAAACCTTTTCCCAAGGAACCGCGACTCGTGGCTCGTCGTTCAAATTGAACACCAAGTCCATGTCGGGAAGATGTTTGACGAACTTCTCCATCATATCTGCAGCGCCCTGGATCATCCATGCATGTGTCGGCTTGATTCCTTCCTGCACCAAAGCCGTACCATTGCGAATTCTGATACCACCAAGGTCATTGAAAGGGTTGGTAGCTAGTTCGTGGGTCATTGCTCGAATGTGCTCCGGGGCGACGGCACGGAAGGGAAGCAGATCGTGATGGATCTGATCGAAATCGTCGATTACAGCCGATGATCGACTAGTGGCATAGTGGTACCATTTATCAAAGCCCCTATATTAGTTAGCCAGGTCATGGAGTCATCGCAGGGGCAAAAGCTTACGGTGGAGGGTGTTGATCATATCTCCTTCGATACTCCCAAACGGCATCTCCTAGGCTCTTGCTGCTAGAAGCTTGTGCCATGAAGTTGTCGTGCTGAATCCTGCCCTCGTGGATAAGGAAGTCGATAGGGTGCATATGAGCGGACCGGTGCTTGTTAACCGCAAAGAATAGCCCAATCGCACTGAGTAAGAGGAACAGTGCTTGGATTGCGATGTTCGTGCGGTAAAGCGGTTTCGACTCTTCGTCGTGCACAATTCGTGCGAGGAGAAAGAGAACAGCACCAGTCAACGAAGCAGCAAACGGCAGAATAGCGTGCGTCAAGGATATGAACGGGAATTGCAACGGGCCACCGGTTAAAGCCGACAGAGAAGAGAAATAGATGATCATGAAACCACCGATGATCGAGATTCCCAGGATATCAAAGTGCGGCAACTAAAGAACATTAGCCCGGGTCGCAAGATTCCAATCGAAAAGCCACGAACCATGTGCCACGCAGACACGATCAGCAGTATTACTAGAATGGACTGGCTGAAAGCCCCGCGAGAGTACTCCAGGTCTAACATGGGTTGTCCTGCAAGCTCAGGAGAACTGTTGGGCACCCGAAACGAGAGAACACTCCAAACGAAAGAGACACCCTGTGGAGATTGTTGATATGAGTACTTCGGTGATCTCGGGGTATGCTACTTACCAGGAGACCAGCTCCAAGGAACACCAATGCCCGTTTTCTCCGCGCATCATCAAATTGGCTGCCGATTCTGCACAGTTCGGAGATTCCAATGAGCAATGCAGAGTCCGCTAGGAGATTGAAGGCTTTGATGGATTGCATTTTCGATGCGCCATTCGTCACCACCGGACAAATGTAGGATGACCGTGCGCCAGCCAGGAGCGATGAAGCCAAAAGTCCACCTACTGACAAGAAGAACGCGGCGATCACACCTCGGAAGCGACTTTGGGTCAAATAATAGAACCCGCGGCGCGACACCGAATATGTTACCTGCAGTGGCAAGTTTTGGAACTGCTGTACAGGCACATATTTTTCTGTTTGCTGAGATCGCTGGTTGCGCCAGAAGTCGTAGAGGGAGATAACGAAGGGAATCGCGTACTATCCAGGGAAATGTGTCAGTCGCATTGGTCATGCCCCGGTTGCCACGAAACAGCTACTCACAGCATATCCGGCGGGCGCGCATTCAGTGTTGCGGGTCACTTGGCGGAATGATTCGATCCGCGCGCCACATAGTACCAGAAGTAGAGCAACTTTCATCCACCAAGACTGGAACCGTAGTCGAGGGCGAGTCTCGACGTCGCCGAGTGGGAACGAGGAGCTCGATGCGCGGGAAGGGAGCTCAAATTGCTCTGCGAGAGGAATGCCCGGTCGTTTGCTTGTTGGCGACGACGGTGTCGCCGACACTGATATGAAGCGACTCCATGTCAAGAAAGTAATTCCGGTGAGAAAGCACACTAGGACAGATGTACTGATCGGTCGGTCTGGATGGTCGCCACCGTTAGAATAGTTCTATCAAGTGGTGCTCCGGCGACTTACCAAAAGCAAACGTAGTGTTGTAGGAGGTCGTGAGGAACAGGGAGCTAAGAATGAACGTTCTACCAAAAAGCAATGACGATTAGCTTGAGCTTCCTATTTGCAGGACATGGCGGGAAACTCACCCCACGGAGACCTTCAGACCGAGGTCGGGAGATAATTGGACCATTTTGCGCCCAATTTTATGACTTCAAGGTGTCCCAGTCCATCGCGTACTCGAGTTGAATGCTGAAAGGGAAAAATCAATGACATGAATAGAAACAGCCTCGTGTGGATCAGGGGATTGACATTGCTCGAAACATGGCAAAAAGCAGGGTAGGCTAGGAGGGCCCTGAGATCCGTCCGCGGCTAATAAGAGGCATCCGGAGCGCTGATCCATTAGGGTTGCGTCAACGCGGGCTGTCTGGACATTCGCGCACGCAACCACGGGCCTTGGATGGGTATTAGCGCAGGGTATAGAACCGTGAGCCAATGATGAGTGGTGGAATAGCTCCAGCCACCGTTGCCCGATCTCTTATCCTGTCTTAGTCCATTAGCCGCTTTGGTTCTGGGGAATAACAGGGCTGGTCAGCGAGAAATGCCGGGCCGATCAGCGTCCAGAATCAAGCCTTGGTCGGCCTACCGACCCACATAGTGTCCCAGAAACGTCATGTTGCAGTGGTTTTCATTTACTCGTATCGTGCAGCATCCCCTGCCACATGAGCCCCTGTGAAAGGAAGTCTCACGCACTTGCGTTGGGATCCAGCCAAGAGCTGGTACACGCGTCATAAGGCCAAGATGGCTTGGAGGCTTGGAAAGCCGCTGCAATGCATTGAAATAAAGATAGCCGGGGGATCCATGGGCCTGCGCCAATGAGCGCACCGGTGGGAGAAAAGGGTCACGCGCTACACCGCATCTGGCTTAGCGTTGGATGCCGTATATGGTAGGGATCTACTTCAACTGACAAGCGCGGATCTTTAATTCTCCGGCTCCGCAAAGTCCCTACAGTTACTCCGTACATGTGTACTACCTCCCATTGACACCTGGGCATGAGTGAGTTTCTGATTGATTCCAAGGTTATAGCAAGCTGTGCACACTCCTGTATCTTGTAAGCTACGACGACGTGTACTGCTCTACTACGTTAAAGAGATGATCAGGTTTCAGAGCAGGAATCCCGTATTTGAACCTCTCTGGCATGAACTCCTCGGCCTGTTCACGAATGCATCTGCACTGGATATCCTGTTCCCCTAGGTAGTCCTCTAGAAAGATTGGGGGCCATTAGCCTCTCATCTCCAGGATCTGTCCGTTGGCAGGGATACTATGGGTATACAGTGGTGCTCCATGAGTATTTGACCATGAGTACTTCGACCTCAGACTCACTTGTTTGAGATCTAATTCTAAAAGCCACTCTAGACGATATGATATTTTAAAGACAGTAAAGAGGAGACTGAAAATATATCCAAGTTTATTGTATAAAACCTTGGAAATTGGTGAGGCTGAAAAGTGGATACTAAAGTACTGGAGGTCTGGATATTGCCTGCTTTTATCATATCGGTGCTGTGTAAAAGTCTGAGAGAGAAAATAAGTTATTTACAGTCGGCGGAGCATCTTGGGGGCATGACAACAGTGCAGCTGCGTTTTCGGATCAGTCGGAACTGTTCCTTCCCGCAGGAAGCTCACCGTGGCCGCATACCACTCGGCTTCTGGGAAGCCGCCGACCTTGGTCATCAGCGAGAGCTGCGCCCAGCCGGGGTGGTTCTGCGCCAAGTTCGCAGGGGTATTCTCGACGAAGTCGGGCCGGCGAGAGAGAGTATCAGGGATAATTGCCTCGCTTCCTGGGCGGTACTTCCACTTGAGGTTTTTATCCTGGAATTCGTCCACCCACCGCGCGAGCCGCTTGCTGTACACCCGTGTCGTCGCTAGGTACTGTAAGCTCTCGTGGTCTGTGATGATTGTTGTAGGCACACCGTTCTCGACGTCCACGAATAAAAGCGAGAAAGGGGAGTCGAACCGGTGATGTCGACAAAAATATTCCACCTGCTGTCCAGCCAGCATTGGAGAATGACCGGGCAGATTGAAGCTAGAAAGGCAAGATAATTTGATGGATACGATAGTGGATCCTGGAGTATAACGAAGGCGGTGAATGCTAGCTGGGCGGAGTCTGTGGGCAATATCATTTTTTTTCCTAGCCGCATTTTTGGTCGCAAGCAAGAGTGTTTTGCCAATCAATACCGATCCACACCTCGCCATGCCTCGTAAGGCAATTGACTCGCGGATTCCCGCTCTCATCCGAAATGGTGTCCAGGAGAAGAAGCGCAGCTTCTTCGTGGTTGTCGGCGATCACGCTAAGGATGTGATCGTTCACCTGCACTACATCATGTCCAGCGTGGATGTGAAGCAGAACAAGTCGGTGCTGTGGGCTTACAAGAAGGACTTGCTCAACTTCTCGAGTCACCGCAAGAAGCGCGAAGCGAAGATCAAGAAGGAGGTCAAGCGTGGCATTCGCGAACCCAACCAGGAAGACCCGTTCGAACTTTTCATCACCCTCAACCAAATCCGCTATGTCTACTACAAGGAAACTGAGAAGATTTTGGGTAACACCTACGGCATGTGTGTGCTGCAGGACTTCGAAGCCATGACCCCCAACCTGCTCGCTCGTACCGTCGAGACCGTCGAGGGTGGTGGTATGGTCATTCTGTTGCTCAAGAGCATGACCAGTTTGAAGCAGCTTTACACCATGTCCATGGACATTCACTCAAGATACCGAACCGAAGCCCACGACGACGTTGTCGCCCGTTTCAACGAGCGTTTCATCCTGTCTCTGGGAAGCTGTGATTCCTGTCTTGTGGTCGACGACGAGCTGAACGTGCTGCCCATCTCTGGCGGCAAGACCGTCAAGCCTCTCCCCGCCCCCGAATCCACCGATGATACTGTCACCGGAACCAAGAAGGAGTTGAAGGAAATCAAGGAGAGCTTGGCCGACGCACAGCCCGTGGGCCCTCTGCTTAACTTGGCCCGCACCACCGATCAGGCCAAGGCCCTACTCACTTTCGTCGATGCGATCGCTGAGAAGACTCTCAAGAGCACTGTTGCCTTGACTGCTGGTCGTGGACGCGGAAAGTCCGCCGCTCTCGGTGTCGCTATTGCTGCAGCCATCGCACACGGATACAGCAACATCTTCATTACTTCCCCCAGCCCGGAGAACTTGAAGACTCTCTTCGAGTTCATCTTCAAGGGTTTCGATGCTCTTGGCTACCTTGATCACATTGACTACACTATTCTGCAATCAACAAACCCCGATTTCAACAAGGCAGTCGTCCGCGTCAACATCCACCGCAACCACCGTCAAACTATCCAGTACATCCAACCCCAGGATGCACATGTTCTGGGCCAGGCTGAGCTTCTGGTCATTGATGAAGCCGCCGCTATTCCTTTGCCCTTGGTGCGAAAGCTCATGGGACCTTACCTGGTCTTCATGTCGTCCACTATCAACGGATACGAAGGCACGGGCCGGTCCCTGTCTTTGAAGCTGATCCAGCAACTTCGCGAGCAGTCCCGCAGCGGAGCGCAGGCAGCTGACACCGACGTCGCTGACCGCAGCACTGGAAAGTCTGCCAAGTCTACCGATAAGAACCTCACTGGCCGCAGCTTGCGGGAGATCACTCTCGCAGAGCCCATTCGTTACGCGCCCGGTGACTCGGTTGAGAAGTGGTTGAACAAGGTCCTCTGCCTTGACGCAACCCTCCCCAAGTCGCGCATGAACACACAAGGCTGCCCCCACCCCTCCCAGTGCCAGCTGCTTCAGGTCAACCGTGACACCCTATTCTCTTTCCACCCTGTTTCAGAGAAGTTCTTGCAGCAGATGATGGCTCTGTACGTTGCCAGTCACTACAAGAACACCCCCAACGATCTGCAGCTCATGAGTGACGCCCCCGCTCACCAACTCTACGTCCTTGTTCCTCCTATCGATGAGGAGGCTACCAAGTTGCCCGAGCCCCTTTGTGTGATTCAGGTCGCCCTTGAGGGTCGCATCAGTCGCCAGAGTGTGCTCAACAGTTTGAGCCGTGGCCAGCGCGCCGGAGGTGATTTGATCCCCTGGTTGGTCAGCCAGCAGTTCCAGGACGAGAACTTCGCCAGTCTCTCTGGTGCTCGTGTGGTCCGTATCGCTACCAACCCCGAATACATGGGTATGGGATACGGATCTCGCGCCATGGAGCTCCTCGTCGACTTCTTCGAGGGCAAGTTCACCAACTTGGAGGAGAACAGCACCGCTGCCGAAGAGGAAATGGTTCGCGTCACAGACGAGGAGCTCGCCAGCTCCAGCCTTCTGGACGACAACGTCCAAGTTCGCGACATCCGTAGCATGCCACCCCTGTTCGGCAAGCTGTCTGAGCGTCGTCCCGATGCGCTGGACTACATCGGTGTCAGCTACGGTCTGACATCATCCCTTCACAAGTTCTGGAAGCGCGGCTCTTTCCACCCCGTTTACCTGCGCCAGACTCCCAACGAACTCACCGGCGAGCACTCATGCGTCATGGTCCGCACCCTGTCCACCGCTGAAACCGACGATGCTTGGTTGAGCGCCTACACTCGCGATTTCCACAAGCGTTTCCTCTCCCTCCTGTCCTACCAGTTCGGCCAGTTCCCATCTGTTCTATCATTGAGCATTTGTGAGTCCGCCAACTCTGGTGCCAAGAAGGACCCGAAGTTCAAGCCCCGCCTGCTGAAGAAGGGCGATCTGGATGATCAGTTCTCTCCCTTCGATCTCAAGCGTCTTGACAGCTACGCCAACAACCTTTTGGATTACCACGTCATTCTCGATATGGTCCCCATCCTTTCTGAATTCTACTTCAGCAACCGTCTGGATGGCAAGGTCAGCCTCTCTGGCGTTCAGCAATCCATTCTGCTCGCCATCGGTCTGCAGCACAAGAACCTCGACGATCTCGAGAAGGAGTTGAACCTTCCCTCCTCTCAACTCCTCGCTATGTTCCTCAAGATCATCCGCAAGATCTCCACCCACTTCCGCGCCCTCGTCGAAAAGAGCATCGAGGATACCCTCCCTGCTAAGAAGCAGGCTCTTGTGACCTCCGCCGCTCACGACGATGAGCCCGAGGCCAAGCTGCAGCCGCTGTCCATCAGCCTGGAAGACGAACTCCGCGAAGGAGGCAAGAAGATCGACGAGGAGATGCGCGCCAAGCAGCGCGCCATGGCCGAGTCGAACCCGTAAGTCACACGAAGCCTCGCACAACCCGAAACAACAATAACTGATTCCCAGCCAGTGATGAGAAAGATAGCTCCAAGCCGTCCAAGCGCAAGAAGGTCGAGACCGCGCGCGATATCTACGATAAGGAGATCGACTCTAAGAGACAGAAGATCATCAAGAAGGGCACCGAGGGTCGCAAAAAGCGTTGAATGTTGTATTTATGTCTGCATTTGTGTTCGGTGTTTGGTTTGGGTCTCGATAACTAACTTTGTCCGCCTTGAATATGTGGATCATTGTATTTCATTCTTACATAAATGACCAATTCTTTGGTATTCCTTATTCAGACCTCCTTTGTACATCTATGTCTACGCCCCAGCCTAAAATGGGACTCCCATTCGCCCAGCTTTGACTTATAACTGCGACCTCTCTCACAAGTCAATGATCCGGAGATCCTACCTACTGTTTCTGCCTCAATATACCACTTCCACGGTTTCTACCGTTTTCTAATACCTCCGCTATACAGCACTCTAATCGTTTATCAGTGGCGGCTTCAGGTTTGGCCAATCGACTTGGAAATCGAGTCTCTGGCGTTTTCCCATCCCCGGCCGTCTCAAAGGTGGTCCCTCTCTGGGACCGATATGCCAACACCTTGAGGTGCCTCTATAACACCATGGCGTGAGAACGACACCTCCCGGTTCTGAATTTTAAACCGACCCAGCTGTCATCGAGTGACCCAACGATGTCAAGCCCTGTCTCTACGCCGTCTGCCCTTTTCTCTTTTATCTAATGTGAAGCTGCTGCCCTGGAACCTCGGGGCCTTGAGAAGTCCGAGCCGAATGAGCGCAATTGCCAGCATACCCTAGGGCCACCCAGCTATTCAATCTACTTCCAAAGGCTCCTTCATGGCAAGCACAAAAGTTTGACGATGGTTCTGCTATCTGGGACCTGTGGACAAGGGCAGTGGGCCTCCTTCAAGGTCAGTCAAGATAGCTTGCCAAGAAGCCCATTCCACAGAATCTCCAAGGATCGAGTCTGAAATCTGAATTCAAAGGCTTAATGGTGACTGGCACAGAAGACGGCGTTGAAGGGTTACTGTGGATTGTGGCCAGTCTAAACTAAACTTCCGCAATGGGCCTGATTACACCTGAGGTCCGGGCCCAGGGCCCAACCCAGGCTGGGCTCTGGGCTCTGCGCCCCCCGGCTCAACCGGCCCAGTGGGCTTTATTGGGGGCCCACTTGGCCCCTTTTCTTCTGCATAAACTAGGTCTTGGCATTCACAAAGCTACTGATTAATACCGGCTTTTTACATATTGAAGTGGGAAGAGCGCGCTGGCGGTCTGACATCGCAGACGAGATGATGGGGGTGCTCGGTGCCTGACGGGGTTCATCGGTAGGAAGGAGGCCTGCTGTACGCATAAAATGATGAAAAGAATAGTGCTTTCTGGTGATATGAAGGTCGCTGAGTTGCTATCCTATGAAACTGCAGGC